>WNNG01000639.1:0-71820 GCA_018208015.1 Medicago ruthenica
AGGAGATTAAGAAGCGAGAGTGAAAAAGCAAGAACTCTGAAAGCTTTCGTCTGGAAAAGTTCTTCAATGGCTCTTCCTGGCCTTTTATAGGGTTACTTTTTTTTTTAAAAAAAAAAAATCTGTCAAATCCAAAACCACTTCGACTTCCCAGTGTGACACGTGTCCCACTTTTACCTAGAAAGTTGGAACTCATGATGATAGTGGGAATCGAGGTGACAGTTATACAGTAAAACGTGTAGAAAAAAAAAATGTCAACTTCTTATCTTCCTTCGATCACGAATCGAAGCAGACATTTTTTGGGGGCAATTTGTTAGCCCATATTTTTATGAGCTAAGAATATGCTATAAATATGCATTAAATGCTGAAGGGAATCTTGCAAGATTCTGTCTAATCGAAGAGCAGAAAAGAATCTTGGAATTGTTCACAGGTTCAAAGGAATATTTACAAATACAAGGCTAAGGCAAAGAAGGAGGACTTCGAACCAGAAGGCAGATCGACCTAGCGTATGATCGAATCGAAGCAGCAAAGTTCTGGACTTAGCACAATTCTGACAAACTTCACAAAACTCAGTTCGACTTCGAGAGATGCAACCGTTCTAAGGAGCAGTTAAGTGCATGCAGGGTGTACGTGGCAGGACATTTGGCAGTAGTATAGTGTTCGACCGTTAGGGCAGTTTATTTTCGAAAGTCTATATATAGTAGTTTTTTAGTCAGAAAAAAGGTCGCAATTCATTATATACAAAATCCTTGTAAACTCAAAGTACCCACGCTATCGAGAGAAACGAGTGAAATGGGATCCAAGTATGAATCTGTGAACCATCCTTTTTCTGTAAAGCATATTTTATAATTCAATGCAATTTACTCTTCATGCAAATTTATCTTTCAAGCATTTTAAATTTCATGCAAACTTTACTGCGTTTTCTTTAAATTCAGTTTTCTTCATCTGTTTCGATCGAAACAGCGCGCTTTCTTATTAAAAGTTTATTTCCCTTGTTGCTTGTAGTCCAAGTGACTTGCGCATTTAATTTCTCAAATAACAATAAATGTTTATGCATGATGAACATTCTAATTTTTTAAAGAATTCAAACAAAGCACTATGCTCCTAAGATTCACTAGTTGGTCTCGCAAGCAATTAATTTAGACTAGCGGTTGTTTACCAAATTTCAGAGTAAACAGTAGGAGACTAGATGCTCAATTGGACTCCAAAAAATTTATCATTGGAAAGTACATGCAGATATATATATATATATATATATATATATATATATATATATATATATATATATATACGATCAACATATTAATCATTCATTAAAGGTAACTATTATATTATGGAGCTGTAAAGTTCATGTCAAGTTCAAGGGACTTTCAAACTCTTTCTCATGTGTTTTATACCGATGAGATCTAGGATTTCTGTAAGAGTACCAAAAAAAAAAAAGCTTGATGAATACAATGAATCATTTCAACTATTATGGACAAGCTTCAGGCCAGCTTCTTGGTTTGAATAAATGCATGCAGATTTGATATCATGAAAATATCTATATTAGAAAGTCAGCCTTGTTGGATCATTAATCCAACATTATTTTTCTCACTCTTTTTTGTCATATTCTAGCTTTCCTCTGAACCAAACAATTTGTTGTCTGAAATTTCATCAATAGTCGATGACTGTGATAATCAGATCAACTATTTACTCCACATTGTCCTCTCTGTCATATTCTGTCTAAAAGTCCACATCTTATTTTTTTAGAACACTATTGAATGCACAAATTTATATCCACGGAAGCCATTGGCTTGTTATCTTGTTGAAGGGATGGAGCTATAAGGGGACCAGGAGAGGCCACGATCCCTCGGAACTTTTTAAAAGAAATATTATATTAGTATGCAAAGATTTTTGGTCTATATATTTGTTTTTGAACTTCATACAAAATTGTATAATAATTATTTTTTTATTCAATATATAGAGTCTTAAACGCCTACTTAACTAGAATACTTAACAACAATGGATAAGAAATTGAGGTTTTGCCTGAAATTTATAAAAGAAGCCTAATTAATCATTAACTAGAATTCCAATATATGATTGCTCATTGCTTTTTCGTTTGGAAAGATCGAATCACTATCTGGAATTTTGGTTGTGTACTACCAACGGTTCATTAATCGCGATTTCATCATGAATTAATCTTCATGCTCTTGTATTTTTGTTGTTTCACATTTTCTATCACCGCTATATAATAAAACCTTGCTTTAGTCTCTTCATTTTCAAGCAAGCCTCAAGACACTCTCATTTTTCTTATATTGAAATTTCTTATAATTTTGAATATATCTTATAATTTCTTAAATTTCTTGCAATTATTGTGCATTTAAACATTCATTTTTTTTTTCTCACTAAATCGTATTTTCCAGTTGGTCTCCCTAACCTTAATTCCTGACTCCGTCTTTGTCTTGTTGAGTGCACAATCTCGAGAAACAGATCGCCATATTGGTGAACAAAGAGGTTCTTTGGTTGAAAACACTCACCTTGTATATCCAAACTTTCAAGTGGCACCTCAACCGAAAAAAGAAACATACCAATCCCAAAACTTTAGAGTTATGGTATTGATAATTGCTTCTCTTTTGAATTAGGCTAAAATGAAAAATTAGTAACCGTTAAGAAATTAATTTATCCTCGTAGCGAACCATGAAGAAAATAATTTATCCCCGAGGACTATTTCACTTTTAAGCCAAAGACCTTTGTAAAGAAATGCATGAAGAACAAAATAAGTTAGAAGAATCGAATTAAAAGGAAGGGAAGGGAAATCAGGAAATCCATGAAGAAGACAAGTCTTGTTTGAAAAAAATGAATTAAATTTGTGGGTATTTGGCTACGTTTGTTTCAGCTTTAAAAAAAATAGATTTTGTGTTAAAAGAAATTAGAGATTTTTTTTAGAGATTCAAAAAAAAAATCTACAGTTATTTTTGTTTGCCTACTACCCATAAATATTCATTTTAAAAAAAACGAGTTTTAACTTGTAGTACATGTGTTACCTTATTGTTTTTGAAAAAAATAGATTTTGAGAAAAAACTAATCCTAATATCTTTTCTGGGGTCAAAATATTTTTTTTGATAAAATAATTTTTCTAAAAATCCTAAACAAACACTTAGAAATGAAAAAAGTGATTTTTTTTTAAAAAAAATCTGAAACAAACGGGACCAAATTGTTATATATGAGAGTACATTTATTCTAAAAAAAATCTTTTAAAATCCTTTGAATTCTTAATTCAATACACATGCATTTGGACTGTAAAGTCATCTTAAACCTAACTAGTTGAATAAATGTTGGTCGGTTTAATTCATTTATAGGTTATACTATCAATCAAATCTTCTTAAGACAGTTTGTAATAATAATCCGTCTTGGGTCATTATGTATAAGCTTGTTTGGATGGTAAAATCATATTAAACCTAACTAACATAATAAATGCTTGTCAGTTTTATTTACAGACAAAGTACCTATCATTCAAATCAGGTTTATCCGTCAATATCGATTTTAACTCTAAACTCCCATTAAAAGAACCCAATATTATATTTAAACATGAGAAAGTAATAACGTTTTTTTGTTGGAGAAACCCTGATTTCTCTTCTCTCTTTTATATTCTTGACTAAAATGCACTTTTTGCTTCTAACTTATAAAATCTAACGATTTTGCTCCCTATATTTAAAAAATCTCACTTTTAGTCCCCTAACTTTAGCCCCTTTTGCAATATTGTGGTTCTTCTTAGATTTTGACTCACTCAATGATGATGTGGCACTTTTTCCATGAAACATCTTCCATCTGGGCGCTTACATGGAATTTGATAAAAAAAATCATTTATTAAATTAAATAGTATTTTTACTCCATCCTCAACTCCAATCTTCATCCTCAACAATCATAAATTTAGCTCGAAAATCCAACCTTCATCCAGTAAAATCAAGATAAAAACAAAATGAAGGAAAGAAAGGTGAGAAAGAAATGAAAGGAAAGATGGATTGAAGGTGAGAGAGAAACTCGAAGATCTAGCATTTCTGGCACATTCCAATTCGCATCAACAAAGATGTTCCATAGTCTCAACCAACCTAGCCATGGTAGAACCTAAACTTTGATAAAAAAAATAATTAATCCCTTTGTCTCCTCTCCTTCGTTTGCTTTCCCACCAACACTCCTCCACTACACCTTCATATGGGAATAACAAAGGATTTAAAAGTTAGAGACTAGCGACGATGGAGTAATGATTGGGGAAAGTGAAAGTATGGAAAATGGGAATGTGACCTGTTCAAGCTTTTGCCCCATTGTTGATGAGATGATGGATGATTATGGTTAGGTTTTAGAATTGGTAGATGAAACAGAAGCCATCGGAGGAAATTAGAAGGACGGCTGGATGTCGGTGTTTTTGGAGGGGACGAGCGATGGATGATGATGGGAGAAAGAGATACTAAGAGAAGGGAAGATGTGATTTATCTTCTTCTCAATTGGTTTGATTCTTAGATCTATTTAGAATTCCCTAGACCATCGATGCACGGGTCCTAGTTACTAAAGAGGTACCAATTTCTCAGTTCATAATACTTGTCAAAAAAATATTATACCAAAATAAAAGATAGCTCTCATTATATAAGTTGTATCATAAACATAGATCCAGACTAATCATATCAAGATAATATTCATATTTTTGAAAAATAGCAAATACAACATTAGTTATATATGATAAATTACGAAATATTTATCTGTTGACCACATTTGACGTTAATTAGTATCTACACCATCTTCTAGAGTAAGATATATCACTTTGTTCTTTTTTCCAATTCTTCTCAACATCCCTTAGATTGTCCTTCTCAACTACATGACTGATTACATCTACAATCAGAAAAATGAACCAAATAAAAAATAATATCAAATGATAACAACATAGAAGTGACATTAGATTACAACTAAATAAAATGATGCACATAAAATTGTTGTACCGATAATCTTTTCTTATTATGAAGAAACCAAAATATATTTGAAATACATAAACTCGAAATGATTCAAAGGTATATTAGTGGTCTCAATTTTAGTAAAATTGGAATGTTTGATCATATTTTAGTTTATACTTTTGCCGTGTAAGCTTGAACGCCCCCTCATTGAACCCAACCATAACATTTTCCAATATATAAGTGGCTCCCTCATCAACCATTTTTCTGAATTTTGGCACCAATGATTTTCTAACCCGTTGCATGCATTATACCAGCCTGAAAATGGTCAAAAATTTAACTATATACATTAGCACAAACAGTAATATGTAAAAAAGAAAAAACCAAGATGTTAAACGACAAATATAAGTGAGAATATCTACAACGCACATCTTTATCAAACAAAAGCATCTTCATGAAAGTGATATCATTATGATTACTCTTATCTAGTATGCACCAAATATGAGTCACATGAACCTTCATTTTCAAATCTTTTTTTCCACCGGACACAGATGACAGAGGAGTAAAAATGTTGCTCATGATATCGGTAAACAAAAATGGTATTCGTCAATAACTTATGTTTTATAGGCTAATCCACAATGTCAAAGTTAGGGTGAACAAATCTCTTCCAAAACATTCTAGAAGATTGAGATGCATTAAATGAATGGTGCATTTATGTTGAGAAGACACAATAAGAATAAGAAGGCACATCAATGACATTAAAATACACGATTTCTTTAAGGGGGAATGCACATAAATGACATTAAAATGCATATACTTTATAATAGGTTTCTTTTAATTGACATTAAAAAGCATAAATATGTAATGGCAAGACACATAAATGACATTAAAATGCAGAAATTATGCATCAAGATACTCATAAATGACTAAGTTACATAACTATGTAGTAGGAAGACATATAAATGACATTAAAATGCAAAAAATTTGTATCGAGAATGTGTCCAAATGACGTTAAAATGCATAAATTCCGCAAAGGGAAGACACATAAACGCAATTAAAACACAAAGATTCTAGAAGTTATGCATTATAATGAGAATAGCCGTAAACGACATTATAATGCAGGAACTCTGTAACGGTAAGGCACATAAATGACATTAAAACATAGAAATTCTGAAACGGAAAGGAGTATAAATGACATTAAAATGTAGAAATTGTATTATGAGAATAGAATTAAATGACATTATAATGCAAGAACCCTATAACCGTAAGGCACATAAATGACATTAAAAAGCAGAGATTCTGTAATGGAGAGGAGCAAAAATTGCATTAAAATTCATAAACATTCTAATGTGAAAGCGCATAAATGACAGTAAAGTGTATAAATTCTGTATCAAGAAGGCGCGTAAATGCCATAATTTCTGAAATATGAAGACGCTTAAATGACATTAAAATAACAAAAATCTGTAACAAAAAGTCGCATAAATGACATTAAAACGCAGAAATTATATAAGGGAAAACACATAAATGACAGTAAAAAGTCGAAACTTATAAAGGAAAGGCGTGTAAACGACATTAAATTGAAGAAGATTTTATAATTGGAATGTGCATAAATGACATTAAAGATCATAAATTTTGAAAAGGAAAGACACATAAATGACATTAAAAACCATAATTTTTATAAGAACATAAATTTTGAAATGGAAAGGCACATAAATGACATTAAAAACCATAATTTTTATAATGAGAAAACACATAAATGACATTAAAATGCATAAATTCTGTAATGGGAAGACACGTAAATGACATTAAAATGATGAATTTCTGTAACAGAAAGTCGCATAAATGACATTAAAACACAGAAACTTTGTAACGCAAATGCGTATAAATAACATTAAAACGCATATATTCTGTAACGGGAAAGCGCATGAATGTCATTAAAATTCATAAATTCTATAATGAGAAAGTGCATAAATGAGATTAAAAGGCATAACTTCTGTAATTTGAATGCACATAAATGACATTAAAGACCATAATTTCTGTAATGAAAAGGCGTTACATTAGAATACATATATTATACTTCCTCCGATCCTAATTATAAGAAAATTTTCAAAAAAAATTTTGGTCCTATTTATAAGAAAATGTCACAACTTTTAAGGTGTAGTTATTGTTTAAAAGACTTTTCTATCCCTCATTTAATGCTTCTCTTTTAATATTAGTGAGTGTATTAATGTTTCACAATTTTTTATGAGGGTATATTTGTAAAAATATTCAAAAAGTTTCATTAATTAATGATTGTATTGGTTTTGATGTTTTTTGGTTTTGTTTATTATAATAAGGACCGGAGGGAGTATAATGAGAAGACGCTTAAATGACATTAAAAGAACGAAATGCTGCAAGTGTAAGACATTAAAATGCAAAAAAAAAAAAAAAACTCATTAATCATAAGTGCACTTATCTGGATGACGACCAAATTAATAATGATATTAACTGTCATTAAGTTGTCTTTTACTCCCATTGTTATTTTTGTTGTAATTTTGTTCATTGTGTGAAACTTTCCTAACTTTACCATTTTGCGACACCCTATACCAATAATTGATCAATTTTAATGAAAATGTATATGTATTTCGCAACTATTTTTCTTGCTTGATCATAGCAAATAAAGAATGGAAACAATCAACCAAATGCAATCTATTATATTCGAAAATGTTGTGCATTATTTAAAAAACTAAATACAATAATACAAAAAAATTATTCGAATACATTGCCAAAAACTGACATAAGTCTTAACGTAAAGAAAAACTGATAAATAAGAACAACAAACAAAATTGTAACCTAAAATAACCTAAGTATGTTTAACACTAAAATACAAATTCTCATTCATCCCTGCCATTGAAGCACCAACCATGACTTACGCGCCCTCATGAATTATGACGACATCCTGTCATTACGTAATTTTTTAGAGTCTTTGTTAGTGTGAACATCATATTTGTAGCAATTTGAGACAGCTTGGGGTGCAAAAAGCAAGAAAACATCATGAACTTGAACTAATTGCATCGTGACACGATTTGGGCATCGTGTCACGATTTTCTAACCAGATTGGAAGTAGAGTTATGTTTATAAAATTGTGTCATGATTGCACAATCGTGTTACGATTGGGAAACTGATTTGCGTGAACCTTGGGGACTTTAATAAAGAATCGTGTCACGAGGCCTGAAATCGTGTCACGATTGTAGGCGCAAATTGCCTATTTTAGCTGATTTGTTTTCAGAAACAAGGGTTCGGAAATTTTGGAGAATTGAAGCACGATTTTGAGAGAACATGACTGAAGAGGTGGCCATCCCATCCAACTAATAGTCAGTTTATGTATGTTTCTATGCTTCTATTGATTAAGTTATTTGTAATTTACATTATGAGTAGCTAAATCTCTTAGAGATTGAGTCTGAGATGAATCTGATGTAATCTGTTTGAACACATGTGGCTGTGAAACTCTATTGCTTATGAATGCTAATCTAGTTTTATTCAATTCAATTGTTCTTAATGCTTTTTATATACTGATAATATATAACATGAATTTGTGAGAATGAATTGACTACTTACCCTAGCTTTCGACTTAGACCTAATTGAATTGTTCAAATAAACAGGGTTAGTCTAGGAATAGATAATCATTTATTTGTGATCATAAGTTAACGTGTTTAAAACCATCAAGGAATATTTGATCACCTAAGGAATTAGGAGCTGTAATCCGAGAAGAGGGTTCTAACTCAAGGGATTGATTAGAACTATTTTTGTTAATCATCGTAAAACTAGAGGATCATTCATAGTAATAGGTGCAGTTCACCAAACCAGAATTGATCAGAGGATTCAAAAGACTTGATCTCATCTCTCTTTATATTTTCAAAACAACTTTTGTCAGTTTATTTCCTTTTTATACAACCAAGCCCAACTGCCTAGGGCAACCATAATTTTTATACATTCTATTTATCAACAATATTGCTAACTTGAGATTAACACAGTCCTCATGGATACGAACTTATATTTTATGACTTCGATAGTTTTAGTACACTTGCTAAAAATCTATCAAATTATGCGAGCGTCAATTATATGCTTCCACTGTAATCCAATTTTGAAGTGTTCATATGGAAGTGATCCAAACATTAGAATACAATCCCATTTGTTACTGCAGTCATCGACCTTAAACAAAGAAGTAGCTTGTTTGTTCAATGTCACCTCGCAAAACCTAGGATACTCAAGCATCTACAAAAAAAGAGTTCAATAAAACTTGGACATATTGGACATATATGCGATATTCTCTAATATATATTTATAAGAAATAAATAACTCACCAAATATCTAGAAGTATCATCATAGGGAGACAATTTTTTCTTAGAGGAAAACTGAAAATTAACCTCACCATGTTGATATGACGGTGGAATACCATTACGCAAATGGCCAACAACATCAGATTTTTCAACAACAAATTTCAAAGGAGGATCAAATTTTGCATAATTAATCGTTCGACCATCCCTATCCTCAAGATTAATTCTAAATTGACCCAAACTCACGAAAGTCACCCTGAACACAAACAATTTTTTTTTGTCAAAAATGATTTTGAAAAGAGATATACAAAAATGATTTAATATACAAAACATACACTATCACATGGTGTGTATCAAACTCCACATAATATATTCTATATTTGATCCTTAGTTTGCTTACCACCTTGTCCAAATCAGTTATCGAATGTAGATCTAGATGTGCTAATACATAAAAACAACAGACAAGGCTACACGTTAGCAATATTAGGAGAAATTAAAATACAAAAAAAATAATAAATAAAAATATGAAACAGACGACACTACAAGAAATACTGTTATTTGCCAAGGCCTTTTGCCAAGGCCGTGAACCCCTGGGATATTTGCGTGGGGTAGAGCCAGGGATACCCTTGGGAAAATGCAAAAGTTTGAATCGGGGATTGACAAGGGCAACCCCTCGCAAAGGCCCTAGGAATTATTAGGTGGGAAAGACAAATTCAAATGACACTGCAAAAGTAGGTGAGTTGTCAGTGTTTGACATGAGCTTTCCGAGGGCATGCCCCTGGCAAATCGTAAAGATGTGCGTGACAAGACATTTCTCTGGCAAAACATATCTGAGTTTTTTTTACTATTGTTCGTTTTCCATGGGCTACCCCTAAGAAAAGCCCTGGATTTTTCTAGACAAAAGCTGTAAAGTTTGAGCATTTGACTATTTGACTTGACATGACGGTTTGCCAGGGGTCGACCCTGGGAAAATCCTCGGCTTTCTGTTTGGTTCTAAAACCCAAGGAACCCTTTATTCTCACACTCTTCATTCATCAGATACTTTTAAAATCCATTTTTCTTTTTCATTTCCTTCTACCTATAACTTTCTTCCATACATTTATCTCTTTAGTTTTCTAAAATTGAAATCTTCAATTTTGTGGTAAAAACTCCTTTCACTTATCAATCTCATTTGCCAAAGTCATTTAGCCATCTATGAAGTTTGCAAGGCTGTGGAGTTGAGAAGCAAGAAGGCTTTGGCACCATTGGCTCCAAAAATCCCCAAGAACAAGGAGGAAGTAGTGGTGGAGAAAAATGAATCAGGAGAAGTTGAAAAGAACGAAAATGGTGAAGTTGAAAATGAAAAGAAGAATGAAAATTCTAAGGGAGAAAAAAATGATGAGGGAGAAAAAGTGAGCGTTTAATTGATGTGGATTCTATTATGAGGAAGACCAAAAGTCGGCTCTTGAATGAAAGGAGTAAGTAGCAAGAAGTTCCATCCTATGTAAAGTTGCCTTACCCTCATTTGTCAAAGAAGAAAGAGAAGTAGGAGGGGCAATTCAAGAAGTTCATGGAAATTTTTACACAATTGCAAGTCAACATTCCATTTATTGAAGCTTTAGATCAGATGCTGGTTTATGCAAAATTCATGAAAGATTTATTAACCGAAAGATGGAGGCCGAGGGACGATGAAAATATAGCTCTGTCCAAAAATTGTAGTGCTATTCTTCAAAGGAAGCTCCCTCCTAAATTGAAAGATCTAGGAGTATTTACCATTCCTTGTACTATTGGGAAGGTGAATGTAGGGAGAGCTATTTCTGATTTGGGAGCTAGCATAAATCTCATGCCACTGTCCATGATGAAGAAGTTAGGATGTGGAGAACCTAAACCAACAAAAATTACTCTTACATTAGCTGACTGGTCAATTTCATATCCTTATGGAGTGTTGGAAGACGTGTTGGTACAAGTCCATGATTTGGTTTTTCCAGCTGATTTCGTGATTCTAGATATGGCAAAAGATGATGAGATACCATTGTTGCTAGGTAGACCTTTTCTAGCAACCGATCATGCGCTAATTGATGTGGAGATGGGTGAACTTATGTTGAGGTTCCAAAACGAGCAAGTGGTGTTCAATATCTTTGAAGCAATGAAGCATAGGAACGAGAACCCTCAATGCTACCGAGTGGATGTGGTTGATGAAATGGTTGAAGATGCATCTAAAGAAGGAATCCCAATGTAACGCCTAGAATTTAATTTTATTATTTTATTGAATTATAATGAATTAATATAATTTAATAGATTAAATAGAATTAAAATGGCATTAAGGGCATTATGGGAAATTAAGAAAGAGGGAAGTGGAATAGAAAAAGAGGTATACGCGTGAAGAGGTTTCATTTGTTGTGTTTTCACGTGAAACAGAGAAGAGAAAAGAGGAGAAGCAGAGCCAAGGAAGAAGGTGAAGAACTTGAGAAGAGGAAAAGCTGAAGGGGGCGATTTCTTCATAACAAGGTAAGGGTGGGACTAGCTTCTATAAATCTAAGTTTCATAATCCCTAAATTTTGATTTAACATGTTGATGTTGGTGAATTTGGGAATTAGGGTTGTTTGATTATGATAAACTAATGATGGAATGTTAAATTGATGATTTCTATGTTGAGATGTTGATTTTGTTGTGATTCTATGGTGTTGTTACTGATTGGTGCCATGCTTATGCATAAATTGATGAAGTTTTGAATGTTCATAAACATGTGTCAGATGAATGAGAAGTTTGAATAATATAAGTTGCTTTTCCTGAGTTTTCTTATCTCTGCCCTGAATTTGAAACGAAAACTGGTATTGATCGGTACAGAATTGGTCTTAGGTGTAAACACAAAAGTTGTAGGTATGGATGTTAGTTTTCTAATGCCGTTGGTCTGACGTCAAAACGATATATAGAACTTGAGTTATGGTCAAATTACTGCACGTAGGTCACAGTGAATTTTTATGGACTTTCTGCACAACTTTTCCGAATTTGAAACGAAAACTGGTATTGATCGGTACAGAATTGGCCTTGGGTGTAAACATGAAGGTTTTAGATAATTTTGTTAGCTTTCCAGTGGCTTTGGTTTGACGTGAAAATGACTTTTAGTTTTTGAGTTATGATGAAAATACTCCAAGGAGGTCTTAGTGAAATTGTACGGTGACAGCATTCTCTGTTTCATGTTTTGCGTCTTTTTCACACGTCTCTGTTTTAAATTGGTCTTTGGTATAAACATGAAAGTTGTTGATAATTGTGATGATGATAATACACGATGATGATGTTAAACGATGATGATGATAACGATGATGATGTATATGATAATGAAGTTGTTGTTGACGTTGTATTTGTTGTAAATGTTGCATTGTCGAGTCCAGTACATATGCATTAAGTGATGGGGGTGTATGCCCGACATGTCTATTATGACATTATGAATTAAGTGATGGGGGTGTATGCCCGACATGTCTATATGACATTTACGATGGGGGTGTATGCCCGACATGTCCTATTATGACATATTTTGCGATGAATTGGTACCACATGCATGTTGCATACTTGAGTCAGTGATGTTGCATTGTTGAGTCGGTCGATGTTATTGTATTTGATGTTGCATTGAGAGGTGAGATTATGATATGTATGTGTGATGTATGTATAAGATCTGATGGTGTTGTTTGATGATGTTTATGTGAAATGTTAAATTCATCTTTATGAATTATGTACTTATGTTTATTGAATGTGAATCTCACCCCTTCTGTTTGAATGTTGCCTCTACGTGGGTAACGTGCAGATAACCAGGAGTAACCGCTGAAGTGAGTTGATTCCTCGTGTCATTAGGAGTCGCTCTGATATGTAACGGGATGGGAAACTTTTTGATGAATTCATGTGCTATGTATTTTAATTTCAAACTGATGTTGAACCACATTTAGTGGAGTTTTAAACTACGTTGTTTTTGATGTGGCCTTGTGCCTAATGATGTTTAGATTTAATTATGAAGTTGAATTTCCGCTGCGATGGTTTTGACGTTATTGAAAAGTCTGTTTTGAAATAAATAGCAAATTATCCTATTTATAAATTGTAAACGAAGTGCGACATCCCGTCAAGGTTGAAACTCTGATTTATTTTAAATGAAATTTTCAAGTTGGGAAAACGGGGTGTTACAATTGGTATCAGAGCAGGTCGGTCCGTCCGACTAATTAGATGAGTCTTGAGTCCCTTGTGTCGCGTGATAGCTAAATACTATCATTGTGATGTTGATGTTTGATTGTTGTCTGCTGTGTAGATTTTAGAATATGGCTGGAAGAGGACAAGGTGCTGCTATTGCTGCTGCGTTGCATGCCGTTGCTCAAGCTGTGGGGCAACATCCGAATGCTGGTGCTGGAGGTAACGATGGAGTGAGAATGCTGGACATGTTCCTGAAGAATCATCCGCCTACTTTCAAAGGGAGGTATGATCCTGATGGAGCACAGACTTGGCTAAAAGAGGTGGAAAGAATTTTCCGAGTCATGCCGTGCAGTGATGCTCAGATGGTGCGCTTTGGCACACACATGTTGGCAGAAGAAGCTGATGATTGGTGGGTGAGCCTTCAACCAATTCTTGCGAATGGGGGCGAGGTGGTGACTTGGGATGTGTTTAGGAGAGAGTTCCTGAACATGTATTTTCCGGAGGATGTCCGTGGAAAGAAGGAGATCGAATTCCTTGAATTGAAGCAGGGTGATATGACGGTGACAGAGTATGCTGCGAAATTTGTGGAGCTGGCGAAATTTTACCCGCATTATACACCTGAGACAGCTGAGTTTTCGAAGTGTATCAAGTTTGAGAATGGTCTGCGTGCTGAGATTAAGCGGGCCATTGGTTACCAGAAGATCCGTCGGTTTTCTGAGTTGGTGAGTAGCTGCAGGATTTACGAAGAGGACACCAAAGCTCATTACAAAATTATGAATGAGCGGAGGGGAAAGAATCAACAGAACCGTCCTAAACCTTACAGTGCTCCAGCTGATAAGGGTAAGCAGAAGGTGAATGATGAGAGGAGACCCAAGAGGAAAGAAACTCCGACTGAGATTGTTTGCTACCAATGTGGTGAGAAGGGTCATAAGAGTACTACTTGCAATGTTGAAGTGAAAAGATGTTTCCGCTGTGGCAAGAAAGGGCATGTAGTTGCAGATTGTAAGTTTAATGACGTTGTCTGTTTCAACTGTAATGAGGAAGGTCATACTAGTACTCAGTGCAAGAAACCCAAGAAGCCTCAGAATAGTGGAAAGGTGTTTGCTCTAGCTGGTGCCCAGACAACTAATGAAGACCGTTTGATCAGAGGTACTTGTTTCATTAATGGTACTCCTTTAATTGCTATTATTGATACTGGTGCTACTCATTGTTTTATTGCTGCTGATTGTGCATCTAAGTTGGGTCTTGTGTTATCTAGTATGAATGGGGAAATGGTTGTCGAAACTCCATCTATGGGTTCGGTGACTACTTCGCTAGTGTGTCTGAGATGTCCATTGTCTATGTTTGGTCGAGATTTTGAAGTTGATTTGGTTTGTTTACCTTTGAGTGGAATGGATGTCATCCTTGGTATGAACTGGTTGGAGTATAACCGTGTTCATATTAACTGTTTTGATAAGTCGGTGCGTTTTTCTTCTGTTGAAGAAGATAGTGGAGTTGAGCTTTTGTCTACTAAGCAGCTGAAGCAGATGGCATGTGATGAAGCCCAGATGTTCTCCTTGATGGCATTTTTGTCCATTGAGAATCAAGAGAAGATTGATAAGTTGCCTGTGGTGTGTGAATTTCCAGAAGTTTTTCCCGATGAGATTCCTGATGTGCCGCCGGAGAGGGAAGTTGAATTTTCAATTGATCTTGTTCCGGGTACGAAGCCGGTGTCGATGGCACCTTACCGAATGTCGGCTTCCGAGCTAGCAGAGTTGAAGAAACAATTGGAAGACTTGTTGGATAAGAAGTTTGTAAGGCCGAGTGTTTCACCGTGGGGAGCACCTGTGTTATTGGTTAAGAAGAAAGATGGCAGCATGAGGTTGTGTGTTGATTATCGGCAGCTGAACAAAGTGACGATCAAGAATAGATATCCGCTCCCGAGGATTGATGATTTGATGGACCAGTTGGTGGGTGCATGTGTTTTTAGCAAAATTGATTTAAGATCGGGTTATCATCAGATTAAAGTGAAGGATGAAGATGTTCAGAAGACGGCCTTTAGAACACGTTACGGACATTATGAATATTCGGTGATGCCGTTCGGTGTTACGAATGCGCCAGGAGTATTTATGGAATATATGAACCGTATTTTTCATAACTATTTGGATCAATTTGTTGTTGTTTTTATAGATGACATTTTGATATACTCCAAGACCGAGGAAGATCATGCGGAGCATTTGAAGATTGTGTTGCAAGTGTTGAAAGAGAAGAAGCTGTATGCCAAGTTATCAAAGTGTGAATTTTGGTTGAAAGAGGTGAGTTTTCTTGGCCACATTATTTCAGGTAGTGGTATTGCGGTTGACCCATCTAAAGTGGAAGCAGTATCACAATGGGAGACCCCTAAGTCGGTGACTGAGATTAGAAGTTTCCTTGGTTTGGCTGGATATTATCGCAGATTTATAGAAGGATTTTCGAGGATTGCACTTCCGTTGACGCAGTTGACTTGTAAAGGTAAAGCTTTTGTGTGGGATGTTCATTGTGAAACCAGTTTTAATGAATTGAAGCAGCGTTTGACGACGGCTCCAATCTTGATTTTGCCGAAGCCAGATGAGCCTTTTGTGGTGTATTGTGACGCGTCCAAGTTGGGATTAGGTGGTGTGCTTATGCAAGATGGTAAAGTAGTGGCTTATGCATCAAGACAGTTGAGAATTCATGAACGGAACTATCCTACGCATGATCTTGAGTTGGCCGCAGTGGTATTTGTGCTGAAGATTTGGAGACACTATTTATATGGTTCAAGATTTGAGGTGTTTAGTGATCATAAAAGTTTGAAGTATCTATTTGATCAGAAGGAGCTAAATATGAGGCAGCGAAGATGGCTTGAACTGTTGAAGGATTATGATTTTGGACTGAATTATCATCCAGGTAAAGCTAACGTTGTTGCTGATGCTTTGAGCAGGAAAACCTTGCATATGTCTGCTATGATGGTTAAAGAGTTTGAGTTGCTTGAACAATTCAGAGATATGAGTTTGGTTTGTGAATTGGCACCTCAGAGTGTGAAGTTGGGTATGTTGAAGATTAACAATGAATTTTTGAGCAATATCGGAGAAGCTCAGAAAGTAGATGTGAAGTTGGTGGATTTGATGAATGAGGCTGAGGGTAGTGATTTCAAAATTGATGATCAAGGAGTGTTGAGGTTTAGAGGCAGAATTTGTATACCTGATAACGATGAGATGAAGAAGATGATTCTTGAGGAAAGTCACAGAAGTAGCTTGAGTATTCATCCGGGAGCTACAAAAATGTATCATGATTTGAAGAAGCTGTTTTGGTGGTCTGGTTTGAAGCGAGATGTGGCTCAATTTGTGTATTCATGTTTGACTTGTCAGAAGTCGAAGGTTGAGCATCAGAAACCTGCTGGGTTGTTGACACCGTTGGATGTGCCAGAGTGGAAGTGGGATAGTATATCCATGGATTTTGTGACGAGTTTGCCGAATACTCAGAGAGGACATGATTCAATTTGGGTGATTGTGGATAGGTTGACGAAGTCTGCGCATTTCCTTCCGATAAATATTAGTTATCCTGTGTCGCAGTTGGCAGAGATTTACATTCGAGAGATTGTGAAGTTGCATGGTGTTCCGTCGAGTATTGTGTCAGACAGAGATCCAAGATTTACTTCTAGATTTTGGAAGAGTTTGCAGGAAGCATTGGGTTCTAAATTGAGGTTGAGCTCGGCTTATCATCCGCAAACAGATGGTCAGTCGGAAAGGACGATTCAATCACTCGAAGATTTGTTGAGAATATGTGTTCTTGAGCAGGGTGGAGCTTGGGATAGTCATCTACCGTTGATAGAGTTCACTTATAACAACAGTTACCATTCTAGCATTGGAATGGCACCTTTTGAGGCATTGTATGGTAGGAGGTGCAGAACTCCTTTGTGTTGGTTCGAGGCTGGTGAGAGTGCAATTGTGGGACCAGAAATTATTCAGCAAACTACTGAGAAGGTCAAATTGATACAAGAGAAGATGAAAGCATCGCAGAGTCGGCAGAAAAGTTATCATGATAAGCGAAGAAAAGACCTTGAGTTCCAAGAAGGTGATCATGTGTTTTTGAGAGTCACTCCGATGACTGGTGTTGGACGTGCATTGAAATCGAAGAAGCTGACTCCGAAGTTCATTGGTCCTTATCAGATATCAGAAAGGATAGGAACAGTTGCTTATAGAGTGGGATTACCACCGCATCTTTCAAATTTGCATGATGTGTTTCACGTGTCGCAACTTCGGAAGTATGTTGCAGATCCCTCTCATGTGATTCCGAGAGATGATGTGCAGGTTAGAGACAATCTTACGGTGGAGACATTACCACTGAGGATTGAAGGCCGTGAGATGAAGAAGTTGAGGGGCAAAGAGATTCCTCTCGTGAAAGTTGTTTGGGGAGGACCAACTGGTGAAAGCTTGACGTGGGAGCTGGAAAGCAAGATGTTGGAGTCTTATCCAGAGTTATTTGCATGAGGTACATTTTCGAGGACGAAAATTTTATAAGTTGGGGAGAGTTGTAACGCCTAGAATTTAATTTTATTATTTTATTGAATTATAATGAATTAATATAATTTAATAGATTAAATAGAATTAAAATGGCATTAAGGGCATTATGGGAAATTAAGAAAGAGGGAAGTGGAATAGAAAAAGAGGTATACGCGTGAAGAGGTTTCATTTGTTGTGTTTTCACGTGAAACAGAGAAGAGAAAAGAGGAGAAGCAGAGCCAAGGAAGAAGGTGAAGAACTTGAGAAGAGGAAAAGCTGAAGGGGGCGATTTCTTCATAACAAGGTAAGGGTGGGACTAGCTTCTATAAATCTAAGTTTCATAATCCCTAAATTTTGATTTAACATGTTGATGTTGGTGAATTTGGGAATTAGGGTTGTTTGATTATGATAAACTAATGATGGAATGTTAAATTGATGATTTCTATGTTGAGATGTTGATTTTGTTGTGATTCTATGGTGTTGTTACTGATTGGTGCCATGCTTATGCATAAATTGATGAAGTTTTGAATGTTCATAAACATGTGTCAGATGAATGAGAAGTTTGAATAATATAAGTTGCTTTTCCTGAGTTTTCTTATCTCTGCCCTGAATTTGAAACGAAAACTGGTATTGATCGGTACAGAATTGGTCTTAGGTGTAAACACAAAAGTTGTAGGTATGGATGTTAGTTTTCTAATGCCGTTGGTCTGACGTCAAAACGATATATAGAACTTGAGTTATGGTCAAATTACTGCACGTAGGTCACAGTGAATTTTTATGGACTTTCTGCACAACTTTTCCGAATTTGAAACGAAAACTGGTATTGATCGGTACAGAATTGGCCTTGGGTGTAAACATGAAGGTTTTAGATAATTTTGTTAGCTTTCCAGTGGCTTTGGTTTGACGTGAAAATGACTTTTAGTTTTTGAGTTATGATGAAAATACTCCAAGGAGGTCTTAGTGAAATTGTACGGTGACAGCATTCTCTGTTTCATGTTTTGCGTCTTTTTCACACGTCTCTGTTTTAAATTGGTCTTTGGTATAAACATGAAAGTTGTTGATAATTGTGATGATGATAATACACGATGATGATGTTAAACGATGATGATGATAACGATGATGATGTATATGATAATGAAGTTGTTGTTGACGTTGTATTTGTTGTAAATGTTGCATTGTCGAGTCCAGTACATATGCATTAAGTGATGGGGGTGTATGCCCGACATGTCTATTATGACATTATGAATTAAGTGATGGGGGTGTATGCCCGACATGTCTATATGACATTTACGATGGGGGTGTATGCCCGACATGTCCTATTATGACATATTTTGCGATGAATTGGTACCACATGCATGTTGCATACTTGAGTCAGTGATGTTGCATTGTTGAGTCGGTCGATGTTATTGTATTTGATGTTGCATTGAGAGGTGAGATTATGATGTGTATGTGTGATGTATGTATAAGATCTGATGGTGTTGTTTGATGATGTTTATGTGAAATGTTAAATTCATCTTTATGAATTATGTACTTATGTTTATTGAATGTGAATCTCACCCCTTCTGTTTGAATGTTGCCTCTACGTGGGTAACGTGCAGATAACCAGGAGTAACCGCTGAAGTGAGTTGATTCCTCGTGTCATTAGGAGTCGCTCTGATATGTAACGGGATGGGAAACTTTTTGATGAATTCATGTGCTATGTATTTTAATTTCAAACTGATGTTGAACCACATTTAGTGGAGTTTTAAACTACGTTGTTTTTGATGTGGCCTTGTGCCTAATGATGTTTAGATTTAATTATGAAGTTGAATTTCCGCTGCGATGGTTTTGACGTTATTGAAAAGTCTGTTTTGAAATAAATAGCAAATTATCCTATTTATAAATTGTAAACGAAGTGCGACATCCCGTCAAGGTTGAAACTCTGATTTATTTTAAATGAAATTTTCAAGTTGGGAAAACGGGGTGTTACACCCAACACAACCAATGGAGAGACTAATAGCAAATTCAGTGGAATGTTGTGAGAAAGACGGAGATGATGAATTAGAGGAGTATGTGAAGCAACTTGAAGCAAGCAAGCAAGAGGAGGGTCCTGTAAAAGTTGCAAATTTGTTTAGTGAAAAAATCAAGAGGGGACCTGTTGCAAGTAAAGAGGAAGGGGAAGTTCAAAAAATTCCAGAACTAAAAGAACTCCCCTCTCATTTGAAGTACGTGTTTCTAAGTAAAGATGCTTCCAAACCGGCAATCATTAGTAATTCCTTAACCCCGTTGGAAGAAGAAAAATTAATGAGGGTATTGAGGGAGAATCAGGGAGCATTGTGCTGGCACATCTCTGATTTGAAGGGAATAAGTCCAGCCTATTGCATGCGCAAAATCCATCTAGAGGCTGAATTTAAACCTGTGGTTCAACCACAAAGAAGGCTCAATCCCACCATGAAAGAGGTAGTTAAGAAGGAGGTACTTGTTGAGTATTTTGAAGTTGGCTGCATGTTTTGGTAGAAGCAATGTGTTCAATCAAAGCATCTCCATGTATATAAGAAGTCTTCAGAAGGAGGAATGATTTACCCTGTCTCTGACAGCACTTGAGTGAGTCCAGTACATGTTGTCCCGAAAAAAGGAGGAATGACGGTGGTTGCAAACGCAAAAAATGAGTTAATTCCTACTCGAACTGTTACCTGGTGGAGGATATGCATAGATTATCGGAGGTTAAATCAAGCAACAAGGAAGGATCATTTCCCTTTACCTTTCATGGACCAGATGTTAGAGAGATTGGCTGGGCAGGCTTTCTATTGTTTCTTGGATGGATATTCGGGGTATAACCAGATTGTTGTAGCTCCGAAAGATCAAGAGAAGACTGCTTTCACTTGTCCATTTGGGGTGTTTGCTTATAGGAGGATGTCATTTGGGTTGTGTAATGCGCCGGCGACATTTCAAAGGTGTATGCTCTCTATTTTCTCTGATATGATAGAGAAAAACATCGAGGTATTTATGGACGATTTTTCTGTTTTTGGTAAGTCTTTTAATCAATGTTTGTCCCACCTAGATGATGCACTTAAAAGGTGTACCGAGACTAACCTCATTTTAAACTGGGAAAAATGCCATTTTATGGTAACTGAAGGTATAGTATTGGGACACAAAATAAGTGGAAAAGGCATTCAGGTGGATCCAGCTAAAATTGAGGTTATAGAGAAACTACCCCCTCCCGTTAACATAAAGGGGGTGAGAATGTTCTTGGGGCATGCTGGTTTTTATTGGCGTTTTATCAAAGATTTTTCAAAAATTGCTAAGCCCCTTTGTAACCTTTTAGTTAAGGAAAATGATTTCAATTTTGACTCTGATTGTTTGGATTCTTTTTCTTTGATTAAAACCAAGTTGGTGACTGCACCCGTAATCATTGCTCCCAACTGGGATCTCCCTTTTGAATTAATGTGTGATGCGAGTGATACGCGGTCGGAGCAGTTTTAGGCCAACGAAACGAGAAATTGTTCCATGCAATTTACTATGCAAGCAAGGTTTTGAATGAAAATCAAATTAATTACTCCACAACTGAAAAGGAACTGCTTGCGGTAGTGTTTGCATTGGAAAAATTTCGGTCTTACCTAATTGGGTCCCAAGTCATCGTTTTTACAGATCATGCAGCTCTAAAGTATTTGTTCACAAAGGGGGACTCAAAACCCAGATTATTGAGATGGATATTGCTGCTACAAGAATTTGATCTTGAAATTAGGGACAAGAAAGGAGTCGTGAATGTGGTAGCAGATCATCTGTCTCAATTAGAAAACCGGGAGGTAACAACGAGAGAGAAGGCTATTGTAGCAGAATTCCCGGATGAGAGGTTGTTTGTTATAGAGGAGAGGCCATGGTTTACTGATATGGTCAATTTTAAGGCCGGGAACTTGGTCCCTGATCATATGGATTGGCAACAAAAGAAGAAATTTTTCAAGGAGGCCAACCAATACATGTGGGACGATCCCTTCTTGTTTAAGGTAAGCATTGACGGTTTGATTAGACGTTGTGTTGCAGGTGAGGAGGTCAAAAGTATCATGTGGCACTGCCATAACTCAGCTTATGGAGGCCACCATAGTGGTGACAGAACCGCTGCCAAGATTTTGCAAAGCGGCTTTTGGTGGCCCACACTTTTCAAAGACTGCTAGGAGTTTGTGAAACAATGTGACAAGTGCCAGCGCACATGTAATATCTCTAAGAAGAATGAGATGCCCCAAAATGGAATCCTTGAAATAGAGCCTTTTGATTGTTGGGGCATCGACTTCATGGGACCTTTCCCATCCTCTTACTCTTATCTGCATATTTTAGTTTGTGATGATTATGTAACCAAGTAGGTTGAGGCAATACCTTGTGTTGCTAATGATTCAAACACGGTTGTAAACTTTTTGCGAAAGCACATTTTTACTAGGTTTGGAACCCCTAGAGTTTTGATCAGTGATGGGGGGAAGCACTTTTGCAACAAATATCTTAAAAATGTTTTAAAAAAATACGATGTCAAGAATAAAGTTTCAACCCCTTATCACCCTCAAACTAGTGGGCAAGTTGAGGTTTCTAACCGCCAGCTTAAGCAGATTTTAGAGAAAAAAGTTGCGTCAAATAGGAAGGACTGGTCTAGGAAGTTAGACAACACACTGTGGGCTTATAGGACAGCTTTCAAGACCCCCATGGGGCTGTCCCCGTATCAATTGGTTTATGGTAAGGCTTGCCACTTGCCAGTGGAGTTGGAACGCAAAGTCTATTGGGCTATAAAAGCTTTAAACTTTGATTAAACTCTTGAAACTTAACGAGTTAGAGGAGATGAGACTGAGAGCGTATGAAAATGCGCTCATTTATAAAGAAAGAACCAAGAGATACCATGACAAACACTTAGTTCCTAGGGAATTTAACGCTGGGCAACTAGTTTTGTTGTATAATTCCAGGTTGAAGCTGTTCCCTGGAAAGCTCAAGTCGAAGTGGTCAGGACCATTTGTTATTAAAAGTGTATCACCACATGGAGCAGTGAAGTTGATCACCCCAGAAGAGAATAGAACATTTAAGGTGAAGGGTAGGACTGGTGCTGGCGGACCTGTAAAGGTCATCTGAAGTCAAGCTAATGACGATAAAGAAGCACTTGGTGGGAGGCAACCCACGATGTTAAATTTCAGGTAGTATTGTTTTTTTTTTCGTTTGTTTTATTTTATTATTAAAAAAATAAATAATAAAAAAAAGAGAAAAGGAGAAGAAGATGGGCAGGAAATTTTTCTAAGTTTACAAAGTGTGGTTTCTGGCAGAAAAATCGTGACACGATACTGAAATCGTGACACAGTTCAAAATTACTAACTCACTGCCACCAAAATTGTGACACGATGCTGAAATCGTGACACGATTTTGGACTTAAAGTTTCATTAAATTGGCAGTTGAGAGAAAATCGTGACACGATCCCTTCTAATCGTGACACAATTTTCTGTTCAGTTTGAAATTTTTACTGTTACAAATACCAATCGTGTCACGATTAAACCCCACTGTGACACGATTTTGCCTGCCGTATATATACCCTACACAAAACTTTTTTTTTTTCATAAATTCGAAACCTGCTGTTACTCTGCCCAAATTCTACCAGACATTAACACCCACGAAATTTCATCTATTTCCTCACCATAAACATCATCCGTACCATCTCCCTCCCCACAAACTCATCAAATTTCATCCTTTCAAAACAAACACAACCCAACTAATCCTAACCAACCACTCTACACCATGCCTCCCACCTTGAGAACCAAAAGCACTGGAAAAAGGGCAAAAACCACACAAAACGCAGATAGTCGTAAACCAACCAAACCTCGAACAGCGGCAGAACCACCGCCACAACCATCATTCCATTTTGTTAGTGAAGAGGCAAGGCAAAGATTCAGTGAGATTAAACTCTACAAGGTAGTGATAGAAAGAAGGTTTGATCTGATCAACCTTGTGAGAAACCCTGAATTCGACAGTTTGATAAGGGCACGAGGCTGGGAGTTGCTAAATCGGATGGTGCACGAGAAGACCAATAAAACTTTAATTCTGGATTTTTACGCAAATGCCAGGTTCTCAACAGTGAAATACCAATCACGTGTGCGCGGGAAAATCATCGATTACAGCCTAGATGCTATTAATCGATTGCTGGATTTGACTGCACCCGAAGAGTGTGATGTAAAGGAAAGACGGGCTGAAGTGAAGGACATGACTGAGGAGGACTGGGAAGAGTTGCTGAACACTTTGTGTAGAGAGGGGACGAGATGGAGGAAGGCCAGGATGCTTGCAAAAGCTGATTTTAAACCGGTACCGAAAGCTTGGGCATCGTTCGTGGTGCAAACTTTGGAGGGCACTTCATGCACATCAGAAACACCTTTGAAGCGTGCCTTGACCATTGCCGCCATTCTGTCAGGTAACCCCATTAATGTTGGTGAGTTGATTGCCAACAACATTTACGAGATGACAACTACAAAATTGAAATCGATTGGGCATAGTAGTATCATTTGTTGGTTCTGTGAGGAAGCGGAGGTTGAAGAGTACAGGATTGATTTGGATAACCCGACCATGAAACCAATTACTGATAAAACGATGGATGCATTTATGAGTGAATATGAAGACTTCATGAGGGGTAAGATCCAGAGGGAAAAGCAAAGCGAGCATGAGCAACAACTCCCACCACCTCCTCAGATGCATCACAAAGAGGGTATTCAACAAAGGACCTATGAACCCATTCATCCAATGATGCTTGAGTACATGTTTGCATCTGCTAACTGGATGAACGAGACGTCTGATCGGTTATATGTAAACCGCCCTCGGTTTTCGCAGGAATTTGCTGAAGCGGCACAAGTGCATCGGAGACCTCCGCAAGGGACTTATGAGAGGTTTGATGGATCGAGGGAGTCCATGGTTTAGTATTTTGGGCATTAGAGGGAAAGGGCGGTCAACAGGGAAAGGGAGCTTACAGCTGATTTTGATGAGGGGGAGGTGCGGACTAGTGCGCATTTCATGGAAGAGCTCAACGCTGATCCCCAGAACTCAAATACTTGGTTTGCTCCTGCTGAGTTGGATTGAACTGGACCACTGATGGTTCAGTAATTGTTCTGCTGTTTTTCTTTGATATTTTCAGCATTTTTAATTCTTTTTCTTTCTTTTCGTCTAAGTCAGGACTTTGTTTTTTTCTTCTTTTTATTGGATTCTGTAATGGATTATCTGCTTGCGTTCCCTATTTGTACTAAACCTGCACTTGTTTATTATTGATGAATTTATCTATAGTGTTGATTTTCTCCAGTTTAGTAACAATTTTTGATTAAGTGGTATGCCAAAAGTTCAAAAGGAGGTAGAGGCCTAACACGTTAAGGTTGAAGTGTTCGGCAATGTAAGGATAGATAGTCACAACTCCCAGATATCATAACATGTAAGGACACTGCCAAATTTTATTTTTCAATTTACTTCAAAAGAGTGTTCCATGCTGAAGCGGCGGGGAAAATGCGCGGGCGGAGAACGCTCGCTAGACAGTAAAGTCGCCACCGAAGTTTTATTTTTTTGAAAAGGGGAACGTCGATAAACCCCTTTGAGAACGAGAACAAGGTCATCGCAACCAAATTCGGGTTCGGTAATCAGTTATGCGAGGGGAAGGTATTAACACCCCTCACATCCGTTGTACTCAACGGGAACCATTAATTAATTAGCTTTCGAAATGTGTTAGTTTCATAAAAAAATGTTTGTAAAGGATGGAAGAGAGAGAAAAATGATTTAAAGACTAAAAATGAGTTTTTTATTAGGGTGCTTGACAAGAGCTTTATCTTGCTCCTACGTATCTCCCGGTGCGATGGAGAATTCAAAACTATGTAGTTCTTTGTAGAAAATGTTTGTGTGTTGATTGATTTTATTTATGAAAATGGTTTAGTCGCACTTGGGCGAAAAAGTTTGCTTTAGAAAAAAGACGGATTCGCGCTTGGGCGAAAAAAGTTTGTTTTTAGAAAAAAGACGGATCCGCACTTGGGCGATGATATCCATTTGAAAACGCGCATGGGCGTGAAAAAAGTAAAGTTAAGTGGGTTGAGATTGATTTTAAGCGGAGGACGAATATCCGAAAAGTGAAGTGTCTACCTCTTTTCCGAATATTCGGGGAAGCGTCGGGTGTCTACCCAAGTTTTCCTTTTTCGCTCACAAAAGAAAAATGTTTTTATTATTTTTGTTTTGTTAAAAATTTAATCGAACGACGAATGCTTTGAACGTGACCGAGACGGGGATCTCGCGTTCCGCATTCGGGGAAGCGTCGGGTGTCTACCCAAGTTTTCCTTTTTCCGGTCGATTGAACTCTTAATATTTATTTTCATTTACAAAAAGAAAATTGTTTTTTATGTTTTGATATATTGAAAATAGAATAATAATTTGATAAAATAAGATTAAAAAAAAACATGAAAAGATTAAAGCATTAATACTCAAAATGAAGTTAAATGCAATAAAATAAACTAAACGCGAGGGATTAGATTACGGTGTTGGCTCAAAATGAAAATCCTCTTTTCTTTGGATTATAAACTATGAAAAATGTAAAAATAAATGCAATGCATATTTGTATTTACTTTATTCCTAAATGCATTCTAATGACATATATAAATAAATAAAATGATAAATGCAAAGTAAAATGACAAATAAAATAAAATGCATGATGTGATAAATAAATAAATAAGATGTTAAACATAAAAGAACAATAAAAAGGAAATAATAATAAAGGGAAATAAAAAATCGCGAAGAAAAATAAAAGAAAATAAACAGGGAGGTGTAAAAAACAAAATGGGGGGTGCAGGAAGTGAGAAAATAATCAGATTTAAAACAAATAGGCCCAAAATGCATTGGGCCAGCGTGATTTAATATGGGCCGTCTGATTAATCAGAGGGCCCTGATCTGATCACAAGGGAAAATAATCACAGCGGTCTGATTTAAATCAGAGAGCCTGAGGGGCGAGGGTGCATGCTAAGGCATGCACCCATGCGCACAGGATTGGAGAGGGATATAAATATCCCAATCCTTCACAATTTCTTTCATTCTCCACTTTCTTTCTCTCTCTAAACCTTTCCAACTTCTCTCTTGTCTCCCTTCTCTCTAGAAAATCAGTGTCGCCCCCTCTTTTCAAATCCGTGCTTAGATTTTTCAAAAACGCTTTGAAAACGAGTAGATCTAGCTTTTAAAAACGCAAAAAAAACTACCTTTTTGGGTCTTTTTTGGTTCGGTTTTGGTGTTTTATGGCTTGGTGCTTCCGGCTTTGTGCTTGTTGTATGCGTGTTGCTGTTCGCGTGTGTTGTGTGCGTGTGTGTTATGTGTTTTGCTGCTGTGTGGCCGTGTGTGTATTGCTGGTCGCGTGTGTGTGTGCTTGGGGTGGTGCTGGGTTGTTGTGCGTGTGTGCTTGGGGTGGTGATGTGGTTTGTGTTGCTGTTTCTTGGTCGTGTGGGTGTGTGTTTGTGCGGGGTTGTGTTGTTGTTTCAAGGTCGTGTGGGTGTGTGTGGATTTTAGCCGCGGCTGGGTTGTGTTAGGGGTGTGTGTGGCCGCGTTTTTTTTGGGTGTGTGGGGGGAGGAGTTTTGGTTTTTTGTGTTTTGGGTGGTGAGAGATGGGGTGTGAGTTGTGTTTTAGTGGCTGTGTAGTGTTCTTTTGTGTAGTGTTTTTTTTGTGTAGTGTTTTGCTGTTGAGTTGTTTTTCTTGTTCTGTAAAAATCCTCCTCTTCCTTTGGTTCTGAAGTGTTTTTATTGAAATTGGATGGACAAAAGGAGATGTGCACAGAGCTGTTGAGATTGGATCTTTGGTTCAATCAGAAAAAGGGCAAGAAACCAAGCAAAAAGGGACAAAAAACTGATGGAGAAAATGATGGATCTGATGAAGAAAGTGATGGATCTGTTTATTAATTAATTAAGTAATTAAAATAAATGATAAAAACAAAAGCATAAAAAATAAAAAACAGAGAATAATTAACAGCAAATAAAAAAACGAAATTAATAAAGTAATAATAAAAAAAACTAAAGTAAAAATGAAATAACAATAAAACTAAAACTATCGCTTTAGAAATCCTAAATGAGGTATTTTAAAATACCTCCCTGCCGAAATTTCGTCTGAAACGACGAAAATTCTCGGCTTTAAAAAGACGATTTAAACGAGTAAAATTGGGTCAAAAATTGAGGTACGACAGCTGCCCCTATTTAAGTTTCTTCGTTACGGAGATTTAAAAGTGAAGTTTTTAATTCGACGGGTCGAAGAGACTTAAATACAAAGTACATTATTTTTGACCAATTTTGACTGGAAAATGCTAAGGATGTAATGCTATGCATGCAATGCTCGCGATGCAGGTATGAATGCAAAACGACGAAGATGACCTGACTGGGGACCAAACAAAACAAAAGGTTACTCGAGTTCGTTAAAGAAAAAGGATCCGACTCCACTGGGGATCACGTGGTTTCACTGGGGAAGATTGATCATATCCAGCCGCTTATGCTGAAGGTAGATCTCTAAGGACAAAAGTGATCATATCTGGCCGTCTGCGCTGGAGGTAGATCCTTGGGGATAAGGGTGATCTTATCTAGCCGCTTATGCTAAAGCTAGATCCTAAGGGCGAAGGCGATCTTATTCAGCCGTTGGTGCTGAAGGTCGATCTAGGAGGACAAGTGATCTTATCTAGCCGCTTATGCTAGAGGTAGACCCTGAGGATAGAGTAATCTTATTCAGCCGTTTATGCTGAAGGTCAATTCCTAAGGAAAGAGGTGATCATATCCAGCCGCCTGCGCTGGAGGTAGATCCCTGAGGATAAGAGTAATTTTATTCAGCCGTTTATGCTGAAGGTCAATTCCTAAGGAAAGAGGTGATCATATCCAGCCGCCTGCGCTGGAGGTAGATCCCTGAGGATAAGAGTGATCTTATTCAGCCGTTTATGCTGAAAGTCGATTCACTGAGGAAAGAGGTGATCATATCCAGCCGCCTGCGCTGGAGGTAGATCCTTGAGGATAAGAGTAATCTTATTCAGCCGTTTATGCTGAAGGTCGATTCACTGGGGAAAGGTGGTCTTACTCAGCCGCTCACGCTGAGAGTCGATCCCTAAGGGAAAGTGATGCTTGACCGATTACCGCCAAGTGGGTCTTGGTGGAATGGTAAAGGGTGATATGATCATCGCCAGTCTGACGCTGGTGAAATGATAATGATATGATATGATTGTCGCCAGTCTGACGCTGGTGACATGATAATGATATGTTATGATGGTTTACTCGCTGGGGGAGTTTTAACTGGGGAACCTTAGTGGTTGTGAGTTAGTCCACTGGGGAATGGGACAGTGTGGGAAGAAATCCGCTGGGGGATTTTTTAGAAAAACTTACTGGAGAAGTTCTTGAATGAGGTTCACTGGGGAACACTGGGATGACTCACTGGGGAGTATTTGATTGAGGTTCATTGGGGAACATGAGAAATTGTGAGGAGAAGTATGGTATGAATATGAGATGCATGCTAATGAATGAATTTGATATGATGCATGTATTATGCTGACATGTGGGGGAACAAACGTCATGTTGGGGATTATGATTGGATGCCGAGCAAGGTCGGGCTTGGTTGTGATTGTGAGAGGGAATGCCAATGAAAATTGGGCTTTATGTATGATTTGTGTTTGCCAATGATGATTGGGCCTTTTGTGAGTAGGTGTTTGTGAGTGCCAATGATGATTGGGCTTTGGGGTTGCAACTCTACTGGGGAATGCCAATGAAAATTGGGCTTTTTGTGATTAGGTGCCAATGATGATTGGGCTTTGGTCAGTTATGTTGGTGAGTGCCAATGAAGATTGGGCTTTTTGTGATTAGG
The DNA here is from genome assembly GCA_018208015.1 of Medicago ruthenica. Classification (NCBI taxonomy): domain Eukaryota; kingdom Viridiplantae; phylum Streptophyta; class Magnoliopsida; order Fabales; family Fabaceae; genus Medicago; species Medicago ruthenica. The sequence goes on from WNNG01000639.1 coordinate 29,711, forward strand.
CGCCAATGAAAATTGGGCTTTGGTTGTGTTTGTGCCAAGCAATGATTGGCCTTTTGTTGGAATTGCGCCAATGATGATGAATATTGGGCTTTTGTTGGGGTGTGCCAATGAAAATTGGGCTTTGGGGTTGCCAATGAATATTGAGCTTTGGTTTTGCCAATGAATATTGGGCTTTGGGTTTTTATGGGATAAAATGGTTAGGGTACGATGTTTGGGGTTTTCGATCCTTCGGCATTCGCAAAAACTCATCGCTATTGAAGTTTCAAATGGATGGCTGCTGACGGAGCTTTCGACATTTCGTGCCTGCATGGGCAGTTCGTATGTTATGTAGATGCCGACTCTGCCATAGACGGGAATCACTTGTGGTTGCTCTGAGAATTCTGAGAGGTACAACACCTCGCCGGAAGTCGTTAATTTCCTTTATGATATTTTCAAATCAAAGTAATCATGATTTCAACAGATTTTATGTTATTATTTTTATTTCAAAATTGTATCATCAAAAAAGCATTTAACGATAGGGAATGACAAAAGGTAAATAAAAGGATGCGCTTTATTGACGGTCAAAAAAAGTTTAGTACATGGAATGGTAGCACACTAAAGGTGTAACTCCATAAGATAAATAAGAGAAATGAAGATGGGAAGAGGGAAAGCATTGGAAGTTCCCATTGAGTCATGACGACTGCTACTTTCTTAATAACCCTAAACCCACAACACCCTGCTTCTGAGAATGGCGAAAGGATTGGTTCTTCAGCCGGTGTTAGGAGTAGACTGCCCCAATGTAGTTACATGCCTTTTTCTTTTCCCAACTTTTGCCTAAGTCGCCTTTTCAGGTTTTCGACTTAGCGGGTTTTCTTTTGTTTTTTATATCCCTAACTTTTGCCTGGACCGCTCTTTCGAGTTTTCAGTCCACCGGGATGCCCCTTTTTGCCTAAGTTGCCCCTTCAGGTTTTCAACTTAGCAGGCGTTCTTTTTGTTATTAGGCATAATATTTCTTGACTACATCGGAATTCACAGGACGCATGAAGTCCTCGCCGTCCATTGTTGTGAGAATTAAGGCTCCTCCAGAGAAAGCTTTCTTCACTACATAAGGGCCTTCGTAGTTCGGAGTCCACTTTCCACGCGAATCCTTTTGTATAGGTAGGATCCTTTTGAGCACCAAGTCTCCTACTTGGAACTCTCGAGGACGAATCTTCTTGTCGAACGCCTTCTTGAGCCTGCTTTGATACAACTGACCATGTCATAAGGCTATCATCCGTTTCTCATCGATTAGGTTCAGCTGGTCAACCCTTGCTTGAATCCGTTCTGCTTCTTCTAGTTTTGTCTCCATCAAGACTCTCATTGAGGGAATTTCCACCTCAATGGGGAGGACTGCCTCCATGCCATACACCAGGGAGAATGGGGTTGCCCCTGTCGAGGTGCGAACCGAGGTCCTATAGCCATGTAAGGCAAAGGGAAGCATTTCATGCCAATCTTTGTACGTTTTCACCATCTTTTGAAGGATTTTCTTGATGTTTTTGTTGGCTGCTTCTACGGCTCCATTCATCTTTGGCCGGTATGGCGAAGAGTTGTGGTGTTCGATCTTGAAACTTTCACACAAATCTTTCATCATTTTGTTGTTCAAGTTGGTGCCATTGTCAGTGATGATTTTGTTGGGGAGTCCGTAGCAACATATTATCTCCTTTTTGATGAATCGAACCACCACTTGCTTTGTTACATTGGCGTATGAGGTAGCTTCAACCCATTTGGTGAAGTAGTCGATGGCGACTAGGATGAACCGGTGTCCATTTGAAGCTTTAGGTTCAATGGGCCCAATCATGTCGATGCCCCACATGGAGAACGGCCAAGGTGACACCATTACGTTCAAAAGGACTGGAGGCACGTGCACCTTATCCGCATAGATTTGGCACTTGTGGCACTCTCTAGCGCAGCTGAAACAATCAGATTCCATGGTCAGCCAATAGTAACCTGCCCTTAGGATTTTTCTAGCCATTGTATGTCCATTGGCATGGGTACCGAAGGACCCTTCATGGATTTCTTTGATGAGCAAGTCCGCCTCATGTTTGTCTACACATCTGAGAAGAACCAAATCATGGTTCCTTTTGTAGAGCACATCACCATTCAGGAAGAATTTAGCTGATAGTCGTCTCAGAGTCTTTTTATCTCTACTTGAGATGTTTGTAGGATATTCTTGATTTCTGAGGTAGACTTTGATGTCATGGTACCATGGCTTGCCGTCAGACACCTCTTCGATTGACAAACAGAATGCCGGCTCGTCTCGACGCTCCACCTTTATAAGCGGCGCTTCATTGTGAAACTTCACTTTGTACATTGAGGATAACGTAGCCAAAGCATCTGCTACTTGATTTTCTTCTCTTGGGATATGATGGAAAGTGATTTCATCAAAGAATTCTATTAGCTTCGAGACATGATCATGGTACAGGATCAGCTTGGGATGACGGGTTTCCCATTCTCCTTTTACTTGGTAAATGACCAGGGCCGAATCTCCATACACCTCCAAAATCTTGATTCTTAGATCGATGGCAGCCTCAAGGCCCAAAATGCATGCCTCATATTCCGCCACATTATTCGTGCAGTCAAAACATAGTCTTGCTGTGAAGGGGGTATAACCACCTTGTGGAGATATTAGAACGGCTCCAATCCCATGCCCCATGGCGTTAGATGCACCATCGAATGCAAGCTTCCATCGAGCCCCTGGTTCGGGTCCTTCATCATCTCCTATGACCTCATCTTCCTTCAAAGCCATAATATCTTCATCTGGGAAATCGAATGGTATGGGCTGATAGTCTTCCACCGGTTGATGAGCCAAGTGGTCTGCTAGCACACTTCCTTTGATAGCTTTCTGAGTCACATGCAGGATGTCATACTCGGATAACAGCATTTGCCAACGGGCAATTCTTCCGGTCAAAGCGGGTTTCTCGAAGATGTATTTGATTGGATCCATCTTTGATATCAACCATGTCGTGTGACAGATCATGTACTGTCTCAATCGGCGTGCAGCCCATGCCAAAGCACAACAAGTTCTTTCCAGCAGGGTGTATCTGGTTTCGACATCAGTGAATTTCTTGCTCAAAAAATAAATGGCGTGCTCCTTCCTACCAGTTTCATCATGTTGCCCCAGCACACATCCCATGGATTCCTCCAATACTGTTAAGTACATAATAAGAGGTCTTCCAGGAACGGGCGGTATCAAGATAGGTGGTTCTTGCAAGTATTGTTTGATTCTTTCAAATGCCCCTTGGCAATTCTCATTCTATATGATGGCTTGATCCTTACGTAGCAATTTGAAGATTGGCTCCACAAGTAGCGGTGAGATGAGAAATGAACCTAGAGATGTAGTTCAGTCTCCCTAGAAAACCACGGACTTCTTTTTCAGTACGAGGAGCTGGCATATCTTGGATTGCGCGTACCTTGTCGGGGTCAACCTCGATCCCTCGTTGACTAACGATGAAACCGAGTAACTTTCCGGACCTGACACCAAAGGTGCACTTAGCTGGATTGAGTCGCAGTTTGTATTTCCTTAAACGTACGAATAGCTTTCTGCAAGTGAAGGACATGGTCTTCTTCAGTTTCGGATTTGGTAATCATGTCATCCACATAGACCTCTATTTCTTTGTGCATCATGTCGTGGAAGAGAGCCATCATTGCTTTTTGATAAGTTGCCCCAGCGTTCTTCAAGCCGAAAGGCATTACCTTATAGCAATATGTTCCCCATGGGGTGATGAAGGTGGTTTTCTCCATGTCTTCCGGAGCCATCTTGATTTGATTATAGCCGGAGAATCCGTCCATGAATGAGAAAACCGCGAACCGGGCTGTATTGTCTACCAACACGTCGATGTGAGGTAATGGGAAATCATCCTTGGGGCTTGCTTTGTTCAGGTCTCGGTAATCGACACACATTCACACTTTACCATCTTTCTTCGGTACCGGTACTATGTTAGCAACCCATTGTGGATATTTTGCCACGGCTAGGAATCCTGCATCAAATTGTCTTTTGACCTCTTCCCTGATCTTAAGTGACATGTCCGGTCTTGTCCTTCTCAATTTCTGCTTTATCGGCGGGCATTCTGGCCGGAGTGGTATCTTGTGCTCAACTATCTCAGTATCCAACCCTGGCATGTCTTGGTATGACCATGCGAACACATCTACATATTCCCTCAAAAGTTCGACCAACTTCTCGCGCTCTTTTGCCTTTAAAGACGAACCCATCTTAACCTCTTTTATATCATGCTCAGTTCCCAAGTTGATTACCTCCACATGCTCTTGATTCAGATGTATCTCTTTAGATTCACGCTCTAGCAGTCTTGCCAATTCTTCGGGAAGCTAGCAATCGCTCCCACCATCCTCTTCAGCTCGGTTAATGGGGAGTTCAAGGTTACGCGGGATTGTAGCAGTATCACATTCAATGGGTTTGTTCAGGTATCTGCATGTGTTTTTATGATGATTTTTATTTTTAGAAGGATGAACAAAACAAAAATGAACAAAAGAACGGAAAGGGTTATCATTTTTTTTTAAGAAAAGTAAATGCAGAAATGGAAGAATAAAGAATGATGGAAAACGAAATGCTTTTTATTGATGATTCAACATTTGAAATAAAGGGTGCCCTACAAAGTTATCCTTAAGCCTTGGGCAGAGCAAAAGGATTTGAAAAACATGATTACTTTGAAAAAGAAAATATCTTTGGGATTTCAACGGCAGTCCAGTTGTTGAGGCTTGCATTCGGAGAGCAATGGTAGCCCAAACAAGGTGTCTTATGTTCGATTTCCTCCATGATCCTTTGCGCGTTGTTTCGAGTGAAATGCGAATGCAGAGGAATCAGTTTGGATGGTAGGAATTTCTGGTTAAAAGAAGGGGAATGAGTTTTGGATATGAAAACGAATGTATGCATGTTATGGATGATGCTAATGCAAATGCGTGAAAAAGTTTTTTTTTTATGATTAGTTTTAGGGGACTGCAAGAGATTATGTTAGACATTTGCAACACAATTTTAGCCTTTGCAATTCCCTGAAACAAAACTTGTGCATTAAGAAAATGATTTTATGCATGTGGATGCGATGCATGTATGCTTTATGTGGATATGGATAATTGGAAAATAAAACTTAAAGGGATGGCTCCCTAGGGGGGCTTAGTTCTATGTGCTTTCTATATCAAGGTTCTCACCGAGGGTAGCTCTAAAATTTTTGTTTTGAGGGGTACCTAGAGTCATAGAAACATCTCGGAATTTTGCCATAATAACGGGTTAACCATTATATGACAACCTTTCGCGAATGCGTCTCCTCTAGGTGGGGTTTGCATTAACCAAAACGAGGTGTCTACCTCGAAAGCTAATACAAACACCCAAAATTTGAAAAGGTTCTAAGAAGAAGGTCCTTAGAGTTAGGGGTCCAATTCGGAATTTCGCCATAATAATGGGTTAACCATTATACGGACGACCTTTCGCGAAGAGGACCATCTCTAAGCGGGGTCTTCATATTGACCAAACGAGATGTCTATCTCGAAAGCCAATACTACGCAACCACCATCCTAAACCTAGGTTTTTTCAAGCTCGGGTAAGAGCTCCACTCAAAAAAATGTTTTGAATAACCCCGATATGATAGCACAATAACATAAAAGGTGAAAAATAAACAAAGCGGAAATAAAATAAAGCAAATAGACCAAAGATAAACAAACATGAAGGAAAGGAACTAACACTAAAAGCTAACTAACTAACTAGGTTTGATTCTCTAACTTTCCCCAGTGAAGTCGCCAGCTGAAGCGGCGGGGAAAATGCGCGGACGGAGAACGCTCGCTAGACAGTAAAGTCGCCACCGAAGTTTTATTTTTTTGAAAAGGGGAACGTCGATAAACCCCTTTGAGAACGAGAACAAGGTCATCGCAACCAAATTCGGGTTCGGGAATCGGTTATGCGAGGGGAAGGTATTAGCACCCCTCACATCCGTTGTACTCAACGGGAACCATTAATTAATTAGCTTTCGAAATGTGTTAGTTTCATAAAAAAAATGTTTGTAAAGGATGGAAGAGAGAGAAAAATGATTTAAAGACTAAAAATGAGTTTTTTATTAGGGTGTTTGACAAGAGTTTTATCTTGCTCCTACGTATCTCCCGGTGCGATGGAGAATTCAAAGCTACGTAGTTCTTTGTAGAAAATGTTTGTGTGTTGATTGATTTTATTTATGAAAATGGTTTAGTCGCACTTGGGCGAAAAAGTTTGCTTTAGAAAAAAGACGGATTCGCGCTTGGGCGAAAAAAGTTTGTTTTTAGAAAAAAAAACGGATCCGCACTTGGGCGATGATATCCATTTGAAAACGCGCATGGGCGTGAAAAAAGTAAAGTTAAGTGGGTTGAGATTGATTTTAAGCGGAGGACGAATATCCGAAAAGTGAAGTGTCTACCTCTTTTCCGAATATTAGGGGAAGCGTCGGGTGTCTACCCAAGTTTTCCTTTTTCGCTCACAAAAGAAAAATGTTTTTATTATTTTTGTTTTGTTAAAAATTTAATCGAACGACGAATGCTTTGAACGTGACCGAGACGGGGATCTCGCGTTCCGCATTCGGGGAAGCGTCGGGTGTCTACCCAAGTTTTCCTTTTTCCGGTCGATTGAACTCTTAATATTTATTTTCATTTACAAAAAGAAAATTGTTTTTTATGTTTTGGTATATTGAAAATAGAATAATAATTTGATAAAATAAGATTAAAAAAAAAACATGAAAAGATTAAAGCATTAATACTCAAAATGAAGTTAAATGCAATAAAATAAACTAAACGCGAGGGATTAGATTACGGTGTTGGCTCAAAATGAAAATCCTCTTTTCTTTGGATTATAAACTATGAAAAATGTAAAAATAAATGCAATGCATATTTGTATTTACTTTATTCCTAAATGCATTCTAATGACATATATAAATAAATAAAATGATAAATGCAAAGTAAAATGACAAATAAAATAAAATGCATGATATGATGTGATAAATAAATAAATAAGATGTTAAAAATAAAAGAACAATAAAAAGGAAATAATAATAAAGGGAAATAAAAAATTGCGAAGAAAAATAAAAGAAAATAAACAGGGAGGTGTAAAAAATAAAATGGGGGGTGCAGGAAGTGAGAAAATAATCAGATTTAAAACAAATAGGCCCAAAATGCATTGGGACAGCGTGATTTAATCTGGGCCGTCTGATTAATCAGAGGGCCCTGATCTGATCACAAGGGGAAATAATCACAGCGGTCTGATTTAAATCAGAGAGTCTGAGGGGCGAGGGTGCATGCTAAGGCATGCACCCATGCGCACAGGATTGGAGAGGGATATAAATATCCCAATCCTTCACAATTTCTTTCATTCTCCACTTTCTTTCTCTCTCTAAACCTTTCCAACTTCTCTCTTCTCTCCCTTCTCTCTAGAAAATCAGTGTCGCCCCCTCTTCCCTCTCCGGTGGCCGAAAAAGTTTTCCGGCGCGGTGGCCGCTATCGGCGCCACCGCGCCGGAATTTCAAAACTCCGTTTATTTTTAAAAAAATTTAGTTTTTCTTACTCCTCTCCTCACCCTCTTTTCAAATCCGTGCTTAGATTTTTCAAAAACGCTTTGAAAACGAGTAGATTTAGCTTTTAAAAACGCAAAAAAACTACCTTTTTCGGTCTTTTTTGGTTCGGTTTTGGTGTTTTATGGCTTGGTGGTTGCGGCTTTGTGCTTGTTGTATGCGTGTTGCTGTTCGCGTGTGTTGTGTGCGTGTGTGTTATGTGTTTTGCTGCTGTGTGGCCGTGTGTGTATTGCTGGCCGCGTGTGTGTGTGCTTGGGGTGGTGCTGGGTTGTTGTGCGTGTGTGCTTGGGGTGGTGCTGTGGTTTGTGTTGCTGTTTCTTGGTCGTGTGGGTGTGTGTTTGTGCGGGGTTGTGTTGTTGTTTCAAGGTCGTGTGGGTGTGTGTGGATTTTGGCCGCGGCTGGGTTGTGTTAGGGGTGTGTGTGGCCGCGTTTTTTTTTGGGTGTGTGGGGGGAGGAGTGTTGGTTTTTTGTGTTTTGGGTGGTGAGAGATGGGGTGTGAGTTGTGTTTTAGTGGCTGTGTAGTGTTTTTTTGTGTAGTGTTTTTTTTTTGTGTAGTGTTTTGCTGTTGAGTTGTTTTTCTTGTTCTGTAAAAATCCTCCTCTTCCTTTGGTTCTGAAGTGTTTTTATTGAAATTGGATGGACAAAAGGAGATGTGCACAGAGCTGTTGAGATTGGATCTTTGGTTCAATCAGAAAAATGGCAAGAAACCAAGCAAAAAGGGACAAAAAACTGATGGAGAAAATGATGGATCTGATGAAGAAAATGATGGATCTGTTTATTAATTAATTAAGTAATTAAAATAAATGATAAAAACAAAAGCATAAAAAATAAAAAACAGAGAATAATTAACAGCAAATAAAAAAACGAAATTAATAAAGTAATAATAAAAAAAACTAAAGTAAAAATGAAATAACAATAAAACTAAAACTATCGCTTTTGAAATCCTAAATGAGGTATTTTAAAATACCTCCCTGCCGAAATTTCGTCTGAAACGACGAAAATTCTCGGCTTTAAAAAGACGATTTAAACGAGTAAAATTGGGTCAAAAATTGAGGTACGACACATGCAACTACAATTCTAGAACTTGCGATTTTTCTCTGTTGTTAATTGATTTTGTCATACACACACTAAGGCAAAGTGCTTGGTACCATGAGCCTTTTGAAGCCTACCTGGATTGTTTTGTTTTGACTATAATTATCTTTTTGTAAAGCCAAGTTAAGCCAGTAGGTTTAGATCCTTTTGTTCGGTGACAAACTACAAGCCTAGAGACCTTTAGTGCATGTACCCAAATTGTGTTTGGAGTTAGGTTGTAGGATGTTGTTAAGACTTAAGTTTGGGGTTGCTTTTGGAATTTGAAACCAACTAAGTTTGGGGTAGGGGTACTAGAGAACTAAAGAGAGTCAAATACCTCTCTGAGATTGAAAATCGGAAAAAATGCACAAAAGGTGCAAGAAAAAAAAAAGAGTGAAGAGACAAGATAAATGAATTAATGAAAATATTATTGTCTCAAAGATGAAAGAGTTCTCTAGTACTTGTGTTTATTTTGTGGGGTGAATGAGGTAAATGTTCAAATTTTTCAATATAGTAGGAAAGCTTAACTCCAATATTTGTTTAACCTACTTTTCCAAAAATTATCTCACCTTCACCTAAGCCCCGTTATAACCCTTTAAGTCCTTTACAGTGTGTGATGACATGGATTTTGATTGACACTTAGAAACTTTTCAAGCTTATGGTAATTTGTAGATTTGCATGTGATTGTGTGAAACCCTATCAAACTGTTGCGTGGAGTTGTGAATTGAGGAAGAAGACGGGCCTGCTAGCCCATCAAATGGCTGGTAAGGTGTTGAAATTTTGGTACTACCACTTGATGAGGTGATTGATAATTTACTGTCGTTTGTCAATATTGCAAGTAAATTCATTGAGGACAAGGAATAGTTTAAGTTTGGGGTTGTGATTACTTCCTGTCATTACATAATTTTTTTAGAGTCTTTGTTAGTGTGAACATCATATTTGTAGCAATTTGAGACAGCTTGGGGTGCAAAAAGCAAGAAAACATCAAGAACTTGAACTAATTGCATTGTGACACGATTTGGGCATCGTGTCACGATTTTCTAACCAGATTGGAAGTAGAGTTCTATTTATAAAATCGTGTCACGATTGCACAATCGTGTTACGATTGGGAAACTGATTTGCGTGAACCTTGGGGACTTTAATGAAGAATCGTGTCACGATGCCTGAAATCGTGTCACGATTGTAGGCGCAGATTGCCTATTTTAGCTGATTTGTTTTCAGAAACAAGGGTTCAGAATGTGGTTGTGAATGTGTTGTTAGTTATGGATTGATAGTTATCAATGGTTACCTTCGTGTGAGGAAAACAAAAGAAAATTGATGTATACACCTTGAAACTTGCCTCTTTCCTCACACGAAGGCAACCATTGATAACTATCAATCCAAAACTAACAACACATTCACAACCACATTGTGTAGTCATAAATCTGCTATTTTTTTAAAAATTAATTTTTTTAATTTAAAAATTTTTTTTTAATAAAAATACCTCATAAAAAATAATATACTAAAAAGGTTTATTGTTGGAAAACAGTTTTTTTATAAAAAAAAATAAAGCAGTTTTTTTTAATAAATTGAAAACTGTTTTTAAATTAAAACAATTTATAAAAACTGAATTTTAAAATCAGTGTTTTTTTTAAAATTAAATTTGTTTTTTTAAAAAAATTAAAAACAATTTTTAAGTTAAAAAAATTAGTTGTCATTTTTTTAGCTTTTTCACTTTAATCGCATGTCATTTTATCGTTTTTGTTCACTCATTTTATCGTTTTTGTTCATAATAAGATGAAAAATTGTGAAGTTTTGAAAAATATAGGCAAAACATGGCAACAACAGCTAACTGCCGTTGGTTTCCTTCCCATCGGCAGGTAATTGCCGCCGGATCCTTTCCATCGACAGTTAACTGCCGATGAGGTTAAAAACGTAAAATACTGATATTTTTTAGCTTTGTATTTGTATGAAGTGGGAAAAACAATTTTCTAACTAGAATACACTTCATGACTGACATAACTCATTACATTTCTATGGTTGGAGTCAAACCCAAGATCACCTTTATTTCTCCACTACGTAAGTCTCTCACTTCAATCTCCAAATAGCTTGTGTTTTCTCGTGGTTTTTAGCGTTTTCATTTTATACCATCCTTGTCATTTTAATAGTCCATTTAGTGTTATGCGTGTTTTTTAAGAAAATAATTAGTTGAGTAGATTTTAATGCTAAAATTAATTTAATTTACTAAAACATCCTTACTAATTGTAGTTAGTGAATAGTTAAATGAAGTGGAATTCAATAAAGAATGAGATATTATTGAGGAAAATAATAAATGTTCCATTTATATTCTAAAATGATAATTATTTTTAGCTCATTTCTTTTGAATTAAAAAAAGAAAAGAAAAGAAAAGTAGGTGAAACCTCTTGAAAACTTAAACTATGTAGATTTATGCAAAATGCATCTAAATGAAAATAGACAATGAATACTGCGTTACATCATTAACGTATCATTCTCAATCAATAGCATTTTGTGAACTTATCCTAAAATAGTTATTCCAAAACCTGGCCAGCAGAACAATTTCGGAAATTTGATCTGTCTGGTCATTTATTTGTTTTTTCTAGTAATGAAAATCTGTGTTGTTTCAAGAATGGAGAACAACTTTGAAAGATAATATCCAATATATTGTCGTTTTGTATCATGAGGGACGACATGGGTTTTTTAGTTCTTATTTTCTGGAGATTTTTTTCTATAGGATCTCACTAAAATCAGGGTATTCTATTTTCTATAGGGTTTGGGCGGTACTATCTTTTAAGATAATTATTAGGTCTTTTTGACCAATTTATTCTGGCTTGTATACCAATTTTTGTTTTTAGTGGATAGAATTTTTTTTGTTTCAATTTCTTTTTGTTTTTCCAATTTTTGGTTATCAATTTTAGTTTTGATTTTTTTTAATCAGTATCTTTTGTGTGCAATTGTAGATAGTAATTCCTTGAGTCGGATATGATCACAATCGAAGACAAACCTCTCACCAAAAAAATTTAACACTGCTACATTTTCAGAATTAGATTCGAACCTATGATTTCTGATTAACTTAAAAGAGATCTTTACCATCTCATTAAAATGCTTTTGAGTATTTTAGTTATCACTTTTAACTATTGACATTTGTATAATGAAAATTGAAGTGATAAGTGCCATATGACATTTTTTATGACACTGCCGAGACCTAAAAATATTTGTACCATTAATTTAAGGCTTAAATAGGTAATTAGTCCATGCACTTTCACCAATTTTTGGTATTGGTCCCTACACTTTTTTTTGTTTGGGTTTGGTCCCTGTACTTTGTAAAAAAATTGGTATTGGTCCTTCTGTTTGTTCACTGTTAAAAAAAAATCCAAAACTAACGGAGTACCACGTGGCCCAATTATTTTACGCCATGTGGCACACTACAAGACAAAATTTTAACATTAAAAGAAGGCTTAAATAGGTAACTAGTGCCTGCACTTTCAACAATTTTTGGTATTGTTCCCTGCACTTTCACCAATTTTAACAGTGAACAAACAGAAGGATCAATATCAATTTTTTTACAAAGTACAGGGACCAAACCCAAACAAAAAAAGTGCAGGGACCAATACCAAAAATTGGTGAAAGTGCAGGGACTAATTACTTATTTAAGCCTTAATTTAATTAGGCTTATTGTACTTTTGTTACAGTTCTGCTCTCAATCCATAATTTTGCCTAAAAAAATAATTACTTTGACTCTAAAGTGATATTTTTCCCTTTGGATTTAAATTTGGAGTAGTAAATAACCATTTCTTTTTTAGCGAAAAATATGATTTGGGACCAAGTTTATAATAAATGTGATATTTGAGGGACTAAAAATTTCAATTTTAGAAAAATGGATAATTTTGCATGAAGATGTAGCCATTTCAATAAGGTTTTACCTAAAATATGGTTGTAGTAATGTCTTTCTAATAGTCAAAATAAAAAAGTTGTGGACCGTTAACAAAACCTCTTGCAACCACATTCTCAGTAGTGTTTTCCAATGTAGAATGTTTACTCATGCACGGTTAAGTGCTCAATCACGATGTCAATCGCATGTATATGAAAATATGAGATGGTATGAATTGTTATTTGGTTGAAATAAAACTTTTTAAAACCCTTTCTTCCATTTAAGAAAAATACCTTTATCAAAATAAATTTGTAAAAAAAAAAATTAAAGATAAAGAAAGAAGGAAAATAAAAAAAAACCCATGATTTTTTATACCGGTTCACTTCCTTATATGTGAACCCCATGATTTTAGTTCATACATGAGATCTTTCTAACAGTCATCTAAGAAATATTTATGGTGACAACTTGGATACCCATCAATAAAAGATGGGTAACACAACCCATGCTGAGTTGGCACCAATCAAAGTTATTTGTTTGTTTTCAATTATTTTTAATATTATATAAATACATTGTTTTGATTGGACCAACTCAACATGGGTAGTATTACCCACCTTTTATTGATGGGTAAACAAGAATTTTCCAATATTTATTAGATAGACATAGTATATTATTCTCGTATATTTAATTACCAGATGATAATGTCATCAATTACCTTTAGTCAAAAAAAAATGTCATCAATTACCAGACACATTTAGGGATGGCAATTGGACCCAGACCCAATGAGTACCCGCAAAAATACCTGCAATGGGTAGGGTAAAACCCCGCTGTCATGGGTTCGGATTTGGGTCCGGGTAATTACCCGCATATTTAAATGGATATGGACGCGGGTAAGGGTACTATACTGCCCAGTCCTGCAACCCGCATATACATATTTATATAATATGATAAATAATTTGTTATTTTTTGGTGTATAATTAATTTAGTTATTTAAGCCTAAACCTAAACTTAAAAACTACTTAATATAATAACCACTCCCTCCTACCGGTGTACAACTTTTTAGGGATATTTTGGATGTTTTTATTTTGGTAAATACTACGATTCGTACTATTTTACGAGTTGGTTTGAAAACTTTTAGACCATAGTTTTATTTCAATTATGATGTTTTTATTGTCTTTTCACAGTTAAAGTGTGAGTAATGGGTACAGGTATGAACACTTAGGTGCTCATAGGGTATGAGGAAGAACACTAAAGTTGTTGCCCACGAAGATATGGGCTCGGGTACAAGTATTTTTTTACAAACGTGGGTATGGGGGGATGGGGGCACTTTAGTACGCTATCTGTAAGGTACCCATTGTCATCCCTACTCACACATTGTACTAAATGGTGATCAAAATCTCCAAGCATCAGAACACTTATGTGCTTCACTTTTGTCAACAGATGGTGAACCACTAGATTGCTTCAAATGATATACATTATCCACACATTTAAGTACCTGTTTGGTTTGGCGGTGGGAAAGTCAAACCAACGTTTCAAAGAGCAACTTTCTTGGAGTAGTAAATCACCATTTTTTTTAGCGGCAACATGATTTTTTGAAGAAGCTTGCTTTCCTAGCTTTCACGGCAACGTGATTTCTTGCCGCAGTTGTGAAAAATATAACTCCATTCCAAACACACACTCAGTAAACGTTAAAGGATACATTATTCTCATTGTACTTTCATCCCAAAATATAAACAAAAATGAGTAAACAATACTATATTTATTAATTTGATCTAAATTTTGGACCAAATACATTAACTTTTATTGATCCATTTTTACTTATATTTTGGGATACAAAAGTATATTGCTATCATTAAAACATCAAAGGTCGTGTTGTTTCTTGATTGCCGTACAGACATGAAAATGGAAGCAAACTCTACAAAAAAAATTGTCATATAGCTAACAAACTCTACAATATTAGCTACATTTTCCAAATTAATCGCTAAATTATTTAGCAAATGATTTAGAGACCGACTTAGCAATTGATTTCAAAATCCAGCCACTTAACAGCAAATTTTTAGTAGAGAAAATCAATTAAAGAAAGTAATTGTATTAGTTAAAAATATACACATTATTTAATTAAATATATGAGAACAATATACTATGTTTATCTAATTAATATTTCTTAGATTATTGTTAGAAAAATCTCAATTGTAGATACTAATGATTTTCTTCACCTTTGTATATTCTGATTTTTTTCGAATAAGTTTATTATTTCATTATGCAACAAGTATATTAACGAATCAAGCATAAAAATATGGATAGCCGCGCTAAGGAATTAAAGTTGGTGGTTTCATGTTTGGACTCCAACAAGCAATTAGGCTGAGTTTGGTGGAATCCACCATGCATATATAATAATATTGGGGAAGCACTATGAACAGGTTTGAAACAAATGCTGTTATATGTGGGTAGGTATAATTAACAGTTAGTGCATATACTGCACTGCAAAGCATATACATGACTCAGATTTGACTGTGTAATTACAACATATAAAAAAATTAATACTATGAAAACTAATGTACATCTCTTACTCTATAGACATGATTTCCCATTTGTTTTAACTCATTTTAGTAGTAATTAACAGTTAGTTATTCTGGTTAAAAATTTATAATATATGTGTTAGCAATATGAATTTATAGTGTTATTAAAAAATATCATGACAAGAGAATATAAAGAATAAAAAGAGGTTAGGGTTCTAATAAAATGCAAAGTCTTAACAATACAAAACAATTGAAAGATATAAAGAGTCGTGTTGGGATTAGCTATTCCTCAAATGTATGCTCTTAATCAATTATATACTTTCACAATTTCAACTATACATCCACTTGTCGCTCATCGTACATTTTTGTGTCAGGAGAACAATAGGATATCCATTGTATTTTTGAACTTTCGATGTTTCTCTCATTTAATAAATACAATGACATTAAGACTCAATAGTGTGTGACCGTACACTTATCCCTATGTCTAGCAACTATAATCTACAAATGAATTTATTCGAGATTCTTTAGATAGAAATTCCATGTCTATCACTTTCTAAATCAAATAACCAGTTTCAGAGTTTAACGTCGGGGAAACATTAAGTAAAGGAATCAACCATCGATATAGTTAAACAAAGATTATATGTAACTAACTAGATTAAGAGTTTACATCAACACACTAGCTAACTAACCTAAACCCAACACAGAAAGTGAAATTAGTTACACATATTCATGGTAGCTAACACTGAGGAATATAAGTTGGACAGAGCAGCATCAAATGCTTGATATCCAAGATACAATGGACCTAATAATGAAAGTAACTCTCTCTCATTCTCTCTGTAAATTTTCTCTCTCTTGGTAAAAAAAAACGAATATATAAAAATAAAGGCAGTGAGCCTTTATATATAGATTTCATAAAAAGTGGACTTTCACTAAGCCAAATCATGACTGTTTAGAGAATTCACGTTTCTTCACATGGATGGTAATGTTAGCTCATCCTTTTAGGTCACTAATGCCGCCATAATTCAATAAGCAAAGTGAGACTCGTTTATAGAATCAACTCTTTGCAATTTCCATTCACGTTGATCTCGTTGCTTCTCGCTTAGAGATATGTCTTGCCCTAAAACTTTCAACTCGCTTCCAGCTCAATTAGCAAATTGCTTTGGACTCAGCATCTTGATCCCATCTCATTCATGTATCTTTGAGAAATTAACACTACAAAATGTACTGAACTACGTTAAAGTAGTTGTATTGGTCTCAAAAGCTAGTTTACGGCTATTTGGCACGACACTCTCTCCCCCACGAATTTGCACGACCCATACATCTTATACACAATTTACAATTTGTTCATTTAATTGGAGGCTTTTTCATGCTAGTTTATCCGTTTTCAAAATAAAATTTTAAGCTAAGTAATAAAATAAAAAACATAAGTATAATATAAACAATGTTGATATGGTCGCGTCATTGTCATTATCATTGCTGTCCAAAGCAATGTATTCTCCTATGGGTAAAGTGTATACCATCAAATATTTTATTTAAAGTGTATTATATTGTGGCATTGATTTGTAGTAGCACACAAGAAGAGATATGCTTGAGATTTATCATAAAAAAATGCAGTAGAACAAATCAAACAAGAGAGAGAGAATTTGTCGTGCAATATCAATGAAAATTCCTCTCGTGCACTTTAGCCTTTTTCTTTTACAACAGGTTAGGGAAATTTCCTGAAATTATTTGTAAAACAAGTCCATAAGTGTCATTAAAATATGTGTAAAAATACGTAAGTTTTTCACTTATAAATTCTCTTCAACTTAAAACTTTGTTTGTCCCCAAACAAAAGTCTTAAAGAAATCTTTAAAACAAGTTCAAACAATGATGCATAATTTTTTGGTTTTGTAATCAATCAACAATTCAAATGTTTCATTTGTGCATGATTCAATGATTTGCAATCTAAAGACATAATTTATAATTATCCATGAAGTAGAGTATGAATATGAAATAGTTCCTAAATTCAAGTAAGAATTTGAACTTTCTAAATAGCAGTTAATTGATAAGAATCTCAGGTATTTCACTCAAGGGTGAAGTGTTTCTCTCAATCTAGGCAATGTATTCACAACAAATAAATTTTAATATACATCTCAACAATAGTACCAAACGTGCCATCAATCATATATCACTAAGGTCTTTATTAGGGTTGTAATGAGGTTCAACAAAAAAAATGTTTTTCTAGGAGTTAAAACAACCCAAGCATAAGAGATCATTTATTTTCTATGCACATCTATTTATATTTCACAATCTCTTTTTCTTTTTACTCACAAATCATATATCTTTTTTTTTTCGTCGTGGTTGTGTCCTATTTATTTCTTTTTCATTTGTCAATGTAGTTTTTCTTTTTGTTTTCTTCACCGTCACATTTGTCTCTTTTATTGTGAGCTACCTCTCCAAACTTGCATAAAACCATAATGTCAAATAAATGCTTTTCTATCCTAATTAGTAAAATGAGTTTGTTTTTATCTGTGGTTTACGGTTTTTATTTCCTTCCAAAAAGAATGAAAAAAATTTCAATTTGGATCAAATGGGGTTGACTTAAGGATCACTAATTATAAGGTAAGCATAATTTGATCAAGTAGGTGCACTCAAAATAGAAGTATGGCCTTGATCACATCCATGAATGAGACATATTGAGTTTTAAACAAGATTCAGTCAAAATCAACCGAGTGAAATACAATTGTTGGCTCTCAAATATATAAATAATGGAAGTTGCACAAAATCTTTACTCGGCTAAGTCTAAATGATTCAGAAAAGATTAACATCTTACCGTGAAATCATTCTTAAATAAAGTAACTCAGTTCATACTCATGCTAATATTCAAGGACAATTACAAAGTTTTACCTCAAATATAACAATTAAAAAATTACTTTTCTAATCATGCATTGTTAGTAATTTATCACAAACCTAGACATTTTGAACATATACATCAGCACAAATATTTGATCATTTCCTAATAAAAATGTAACTATAATTGACTCAAATAAATACCACTTATGTATATGTGCTTTTAGCCATCTGCTTCTGCTTGCCACTCCCTCCAAGAAATGTGGACTGACCACATGCCAAGATTGTCCATTAGGTTATCTTGTTGTGCTTGCACTTGAAGCAATATGAGAAATATAGTCCTATAAATTCTTTTAAGTTTACTAAGCGATTTAGATCGACTCTTAGAGTGTGTTTGGATGAGGTAATTGAAATTTTTTGAAGAATTTAGAATTCTAGGCAATTCAAATGATTCAATTAAATTGTCTTCATTTCTAAATATTCTTGTTTGGATGAAATAATAAAAAAAATTCATTGTCATCATTTTTGGGCAACCTTTAAAATTTTTAATTTTTTGGACCAAATTTAAAAATTGAAATTAGGGGTCAATTTGCAAATTTCAAAAAATTTGAGGGTCAATTTACAATTTTTGAAAAAATTGAGGGTCCATTTGTAATTTCTCAAAAAATTAGGGGTCAATTTTTATTTTTTTGAACATTTATTGAGGTCAATTTGAAATTTTTGAAAATGTGAGGACCAAAATGAAAAATTATAAGAATGAAGAAAATTAAAATTCTTAGCTTTTAGGCGTCATTTGAAATTCTCTAAATTTAACTTGAAAAACATACTTCATAAATCTTCATCATTTTAAAAATTCTCCAAATTATCATCCAAACAATGTAATTCACCTAAAAGTATTTGAATTCCATCAAAACATTACATTACCTCAAAACATTCCCCCATTCAAACACACTCTTAGCGTTTAATTACAAGGAGTTTTAGTTTTAACATTTTGATCCATTAGCTTAGTGTAGTCAAAATGTGTGTTTTGTTGGTTGTAACGGTAGTGATGCTAAATATGTATATATAAGGAAGGTGACTCATATACCCTATTGTCTTAAGGTTTTGAGTAGAGATGCAGTATGAAGATATCTTATCGTTTCTGATCACTAATTTGCGGTTGCTCCCGTCACTCTCCTCGACTCCCTAGCAAGTATATTAGAGCTTTGGTTAAGCTTTGATAGGAAGTAGGAGTGAATCTTGGTGCATTAGATCCTTATATCGAAAGTCTTCTTAGCGGTGTATTCAGGAGCCATGTTATGTTGGTTGTAACATCACTGCAAGTATTAATTAATATAGGATATAAGATTCTCACACTTGAGGGTGAGGTAATTGGAATATTCTAGTGTAAATACTCCCACCATGTCAATTATAAGATATGTTCGATATATATGAGAGTTGATCTATATACTATAATGCATTTAAATTTTAGATGAAGATGTAATGTGAAGATCTCTTAACTAGTGGTCTTGGAACATTAATATTTTGCTATTCTTTAGGTTCCCTGACTCCCTAACAATAATCATCATTTGAATACATGGATAGAGTAAATGAGTGATTGTGAGATCACTGAAATAAGGTTGGGCTTACCCATTAATGAGGGCCTCTACCAATTCCTTCAAGAAAACGTACCCTCTACCGATATTATCTTAATAGCTACCCAAAGTTATTGTCGAGTATTTTTGTAAGGTTTCTGTGCCACCAATATCTTATTGCCTTTTAAAAATATTCCTTGCTTTATATATATATATATATATATATATATATATATATATATGGGGCATATCAAGTGAGAATAATATTTATATCTGAGAATGATAAGAATAAATAATAACCATTGAATTAAAAAGAATGGCTAAGATTAAAAGCCCAAATTAAGTCAGTCACCGCATCTAATCTAATCTCCAAAAACTCATTCACGCGTTAGCTCTCTCCAACTTCCCAAATTCTTCTCTCCCCCAAACCTTCCCAAATTCCCCAGAATCACTCATCTTCTTCCTCCAACCAACCATCCATTCAACACTGTCGAAAACAACCTTGAGTTGAAATCACAAGACAAATCCATTTATTCACTTTATATCACAAACTTTTTGCTTTTTGTTTTTATTTTTTTGTCTCTGAACAAATGCAAAGTTGAAATCCAAACCAAATCTATGGAACGTAATTTCTGTGTTGTGGAGAATATTTCCAGCAATTTGTTTTCTCAATTATTAAGTTGTTTTTGGAAAAGAAAAAATTAGTAAATCTGGAAATTGATTGTTAAATTTTGGGCTTATCTTATGCAACTCCATTTACAATTGTAGCAATAAACTTGTTCTTTTTGCTCCGGCTTTGATTAATTTCATTTACATGCATTTGAAATCAATTTCAATCCAAACAATAGAGAGAAGAGACAAAGATGTGAAAGAAGAAGTAGAAAAAAAGAAGTAAAATTGGCGAGGAGGGTGAGAAAGAACGGAAGGGAGCCGACGGCGACCACTTTGTGGTGGAAGGTTTGGGCTGGTGAGGGAAAGAAGAAAGACGTTGTTATAGCAGCTGGACGGAAGAAGTAATGGGAACAAGAGAGAAGAAGCGTTAAGGTGTTCAAGCAAGAAGTGAGGATTGACACACATAAATCACTTTACCCCGTCTTTTAATCTCAGCCTCACATTTTAGTCCAATGGTTATTATTCATTCTCACCATTCGCACATAAGATACCCATTCTCATGTGATATGTTGCAAAATCTGTTGAAAATGACTAGCTAGCAAGTAGCCATGAAGGTATTAGGCAGACATGGGATGCATTTCTATCTAACTAAAGAGATATATCAGGGATCACTACCTATATTGATTGGTAATCTTACATCTTCATCTAAAATTTTAAGGTATCTTGATATTCAAATCATCATCTCACTTATATGTATGTTGCTCAACATTCATTTCTTATTCTAGCGTGAGATTTGTAACACACACTTGATACAACCGCAAATCTTAAATGACGCCTACTATAAGATAGAAGAAATAATAACATGTGTCACCCTTTAAAAATATGATCTCATTTGGAAGAATTGATTCATATTCTTCAACCCACAAAAGGAATAGGCTGCTGGAATGTATCACTCTGTCTCAAATCAGTGCTGATTGATTAGAAAGGAAGTATATCTTCTACAATGCCAATGAAGAAGAGAAAATGGCATCGTGGGGCTTGCCCATTTCTATTCATCAAAAAAAAAAAAAAAAGAGGAGAAAATGGCATCGTTTTTTGTATTCTTCCATCTTGTTGGCTGTTGTGCTCTTACCTTTTCCTAGTATTAGCCAATTCCTTCTAATTAGCAAGCTTATGTCATTCAAACTAACACAAAACTTGACAGTTGACACCAAATACATATATTATGTCAGGGCTGTCCTTATAAAAAAAATGTATTTTTGTTTTATTTTGAAAAATGCATTTTTATTGTTTGTTTTATTTTATTATTTAAGGGAATAATTTATTATTTAATTATTTAAGGGAATAATTTATTTTATTATTTTGAAAAATGCATTTATTATTTTATTATTTTGAAAAATGCATTTTTTTAAAAGAAAAAAAACTTTATATTGTTTGTTTTATTTTATTATTTAAGAAAATAATTAAAATGTTTGTTGTTAAAACTTTGTTATTTTATAAGATAAGTATGAACAAAAAATTACAAGTGTTCTATAAAAATAAGAAAAAAAATTATATTGTGTTTTTATTTGTAAATATGTAATCCAAATGCCTAACCACTCGGCCATGTGTACATGTTTGCAATAGTCACAACGTTATTCTTTTATTTCATTTATGATATATATATAATTTTTGGGTCCCAAAATTTTGGAGGCCCAGCTCGGTATAGCTGTTTGCAGCCTCCAAGGGACGACCCTGTATTTTTTACTGTTCACCGTATTTATACGATGAACAATATTTTTGTTTGGTTAATTTTGTTAAAAAAGTTTAGGGTTAAATATGTTTTTGGTCCCTATAAAATTTTCAAATTTCAAGTTTTAGTCCCTATAAAATTTTTCGTCAATTTTTGGTCCCTCAAAATATTTCTGTCACAATTTTTGGTCCATGCGTTTAAGTAAAATCATGTGTATCCTTCAAAATTTTGTATTATTTTTTGTGGTCATGTTTAGTACGTTATAAAAATCTTTCTTGCAAAAGTTTAATTTTTTTTAACAAATGATGAATTAAATATAAATTTTTAAGTTTTTTGCGCTTAAAAATTCATACTTAATTTATATCTTGTTAAAAAATTCAATTCTTTTTGCAAAAGAGATTGTTATAAAATTCATTCAAAAATGTGAAGTATACTCATGATTTGATTTAAGAACAGAGACCATAAGTGGGGGTAGAAAATTTTTCAGGGACCAAAAGTTGACCAAGAATTTTATAGGGACCAAAAATCATCCAAAACCAAACCGCATATAATTTTATCTTTAAATCAAATGAGTTTTGTCTCAAAGCCGATTTAAACTACACCACGAACACCCATACTTTATTATATATGTCTCAAATTTTATTAATAACACGCTAGCACAAGATATGTACTAATGAGATAACCATGCATTTGTGTTACAAAAATATATAGAGCTGTTTTCAGGGACCAAGCTATGGTGGATTGGTTAGGAATTTCGAGGGAAGTTTTCAATTTACCTTCTATGGGAGTGTGAGTTTGTCCAATATTTTACATGCAGAAATTCACGCCTTATGATTGAGATTAAACTTTATTGGGAGATTGGTTATAAGAAACTGGTTTGTTTTTCTGACACTCTTCATCTTCAAGTAGTGCATTTAGTTAAGGAGTAGTGTATTTGGTTAAGGAGTGAAATATTATTCATTGTATTTTTGGAGAAGGAAACTCTTACGCGGATATACTTGCTAAATCGGTTGTTAATCATTCAGAGTCTCTTGTGATGATGCATCAACCATTACCATGTCTCTCCCCAACCTTACTGGCTAATGTTATAGGAGTGTCCTTTATTAAAATGTAGTTTTTAGTTTTTTCTTTTGTTTTTTTTTCCTTCTCTCATGTAACCAAAAAAAAGATTATGACTAAATATAATTTTTCCACTACTACGTATAATTTCCTCTCATATACCTTGCTATTGGCGATGGATTATGCGAGGGATATGCTCGTCGCAAACTTATGATACGATTTCCTCATAATTTTCTAGGCATGGTTCTAGTAAATTGGTCTCAAAGACATCCTTCAAACTCTGATTACAGTTACATCCATGTGATATTTTCTCTATCAATTCTATTATTTTTTTCTTAGAGGTAGTAAATAGATAGAGTTGAAGTTCTTTTGGATGGACATAATTATTTCTTTCCACTAAGCAATACAAGTTATTGTGATATATTTCATATTCTTTATTGAAGTTATGTTTCAATTCAGTTGTTTGCAAGAATATATGTTTCTAGTTTTCCTAATTAATTAGTTTAATACATCACATATAGAAGAAGTCGTGTTACAAATGCTACCCTTTCTATCTACTTTGGTTTCTTGTCAACATCAGAGTATATATATAATATGCATAAACATGTCTATACTTATATTTAAATTTCTACATGCAACTTGATTAATTAATTAATTTCCTAATTTTGTTTGTATTTTTTTCTTCCAAACCTTCTATCTTAGTTAATTTTTCTTTTTCTGATTCAATTCCTTAAACAATTTAAGGTTTTGAGCACAATCTAAAAGTTACGTACACAATGACACATTCTTGAACATAACCCTTAAAACTCTCTTTTATTTATTTTTGTTAAAGTCAGCAATGCAATACAAAAGGAAGATATGCATTTCATATTTTGTTAAATGCAAAATTAAAACAAAATCATCCAAATTTGAAAATGGATTTGTTCTGCAACATGTAAAGTGACAAGTTAGCACAAATTAGTCCTTAGACTAATCATGTCACACTATATATGGTCATAGATATATCCCAATAAGGTGACCACTTAATTTGATAATGCTCATTGCCTATCTGTGCTTGTTTGATCTTCAATTATGACCAATTGAGGTTTATTATCATCACTGACACCAATTTTGGGGACAGTAATTGGTAGTTGTTGTTGTCCTTGTTGGGAGATTTTTTGTGGGGACTCTTCTGACATCATTGCTTTTTGTTCTTTTGATTTGCCCCATACAACAAGGTATAGTCCTGTAACCACCACCACTCCTCCAACAATGCTGATGTACATAAAACAAATCAAAGTGGAAAATATGAGTTTGACATTCTTAACAAAAAAATGTTTTATTTTAATGAATGAAACTATAGAAAAGAAACAAGTTGTATGAATGAGAAATGGGCATAATTATCAATTTAGTCTTTAAAATTGTAGTCGTTGTATAATGTGATCTTTTAAATTAAAGAAACTTTAAAATAATTATTGAAATTGAAAATCTTTGATCACATTAATCTTTATGGAAAAAAAATGAATGTATACATTTACTGATTCAAAAAGACTAATGTTGATGCGATCAAAGATTTTCAATATTAGGCATTATGTTGATAACTTCATTATCGCCATGTATCATAGAGTTTAACGTGTTTGATTACGGAGACTAAATTAACTATTTACTTCGTAATAAATTGAGAAGAGTGTTAGAAACACACTTTCGGTGTTACATATACCTTCCAAGGTGGAGTTTCTCTGAGAGGACAATACAAGCCAAGGCTGTGACTATAATCATACGCAAAGGATTAAAAGCAGTCACAAAAACAGGTCCCATAGTTTTAATGACAGAGCCTTGCACATAAAATTGAATTGCTGAAGTTACTATTCCCTGTGTAAAAACATAGAAGAAAAAATGTCAGAAACAAAATTAGAATACTTATTTAATGTTGTAACTTGGACCTAGCTTCTTAAAAAAAAAATTGAGTTGGGTCTGTGAGTTTAGATGGGCTCATTGGGCCATTACTGATAGGTCATTGCTATTTAGGCACCTAACAATTACTCACAAGCACCTCAAACTCTCAGTCGAATTGTAGCTAACTACCGTTCGACACTTGATAGATGCCTAAAGAACAATTTCCTTATTGAAAATTGTTACTAACCGCATATAATGAAGCAAAGAGTCTAGAGTCTAAGCCCAAAGACCAGGCTTCAGGGTGTTTGCGTTCCATGAAAATAGTTACTGCACTGCTTTGAAGTGCACCAATAAAGCAAACCCATGTGGCTAGTGACATCTCTGCTGGATACTTTCTCAATGTTATGGCCTGCAATTGACAAGAGATTGTTTAGTCGGGATCGAAACCGGTATTTAAAAATCAATTGAAACTTTAATGACTATAGACATCATTTGCTAAAAGTAGAAGTTAGTATTTCTTCTCATCTTCTAACTGAGACATGATTTGATTGGTGTCAATTTAACAAAAACAAGAAAAATAATTGTGGATGCCTCAGAAGTCAACACATTATTTCTCTTTGTTTTTGTCAAATCGACGTCAATTATATCAGTATTTCAGTAGTGTATTGGTCGTCTATCGAGAGTACGATTTATTTAAAAAAGTGAAATATTTTAATATTTTTGTGTATGCCTAATATTTAAGATTAAAATATGAGGTGCAACTACTCAAATTGGATCATCTACAACCAGTTTTATGGTATTGTCAAGCCGTATAATATTAGACTAGATTTAGAGAGATCAATTTTCTTTATTAATCTAACAGTCTAAAACCGGCTCCACCATAAAGTCGGCAATAGAGGACTCGGGTTCAAATATGTATATTTGAACTTACTTGTAAAATGTAAAAAGCAGAGAAGCCAGCACAACCAATGAGAAGGAACAATGCACCAAGGAGCCAGTGTGCACCAGTGGGGTCATTCACATTTTCAGGGTTGTGCATCTGGGTGGCTGCTGAAGACCCAGCAATTTGAAGAACAGGACCTTTGTATAGTGCCATTAGAAATGCACCACCAAGACTCACCACTGTACCAATCACTTTGGCTTGACATCCTATCTCCTTAATTTTCATGCGTTCCAATCTGCTCAAACATAATAAAAAATATCTCTTATATTTATAAGTCTCCCTAATTAAGTACATCAATATAAAAAAATGGATCAATTTGCAAAATTTAAAATTAAAGTGACCACTTACAATTTTTTAGAAAATATAGGGACCAATTTGCAAATTTTGAAAACATTATAAAGACAAATTTGAGATTTACATTGTATAATGTAATAAAGAATTTTTCATATTCTTAATCATCTTACTCTATTGATGATTGAAGATGAACTAACTCATTAATTAGCATGCGTGTGAATGGTATGATGACATATACCAATGATATTAATTAAATGTTGTAGAGGCACTTAGAACTACCCCATGCTCTTGGAAGTGGGATCTGTGAAGGACACAACATATATAGCTAGGGAAGTGTATATATATTATCTTACCATACTCATACATAGGTTAGAGGATAAAATCTAATTTGATTTATATCTTATCTTACTCTTATTCGTCTCTCTCTCTCTTGTTCAATTTTTACATTGAACTGTTCCAATTCTGAAAGCAATGCTTATTAATCTATCATCCTAACTGGTGTAACATCACTTGGTCATTCTAGGCACCATCTAGCAAATTGATGGCCAAAAAAAAGTATTTCATATCAAAGCTTCAAGCTTTCTTGTTAACAGAGAAGAGAAGTCTACTAAATGCTATATATCTTTTATTTGAGTTGTGTTTCATTACTTCATGAAGGTCGTATTAGATTCCAAAATAAGCCATATGCCGCGTAGTGAAGACCGGCAAGGAATGATATAAGAAAATATCATAATCAAGCTCTTCCGGTGCGCCTTCCAACCTTGAGCGCCAATTCAGTATCAATTTTGAGGGAGATGTCAAGTGCTTTCACTGAATGAGTCAAGGAACCACTGCAGAAAACACATATCAGAGCAATGAAATTTTGTAGGGAAATAGCACCGGTATGCGAGTTTCTAAAAACAGTAAAACGATTAAAGCAAAGGAAGTACCGAAGTGGATACATATGGTTTAAAATATTATGAGAACAATATATTTATTGATGAGATTTCTAACATTAACCAACAATGCATTTTTCAATATTTTTCAGCACATCTTTTATGATTAGTTCATTCTCTAAATTGCAACACATTTTTAAAATGCAATCAATCTATGAGACAACTAAATTGACTTTAGAAATAAAAAATAAAAACCAATCATAAAAAATGTTCAAGAGTATATCAAAAAAATTATGTTGCCTTCTCATTTATTGTCACTGGCTAGATATATTGTACACAAATATACGATAAAGATTTGATGTTTTCTTTTTGTTCCATTTTTTTTATTATCCAGGATTCTAAAGTTTCTTGTCAACGTGTCTATCTCTCTCTAAATGGAAGTGTCCGTTAAATGTGCATCGTTTTTAAAAACAATGGTTTCTGATTATTCATAAGCACAAATATAATTCAATTGATCAAAAGGAAAAAAATTGAAATATTCATAGGATGAAAAGCAGAGGAACACATGTTCTAGTTACAAAAATTGAGTGACACTTGCAGTGCACCGGATTTAAAGTGGTGCACACGTAGACATAGTTTTAAGTAAAATTATATATATTGGATGGTATAAATAGATTCTTACTCATGGTTAAAACAGATGCACCACTAAAACACAGCACATTGCAAGTGAACCTCACAGAAGTTGTTAACGCTTTAATCTAAAACACCAATACTTCAGATATATTCCAAAAACAACATCTCTCCAAATGAGGTAATTTATGTCTTGGATGCATCAGGCTCTGTTTTTTACTTCCGCAATGATAAAAATAATATCCATGCAATAAATTCAACAATACACACGCAAATCGAAGGAAAAATTATTACGTTTTATGATACTAGATGTTATGAAGTGCAGTGGAAGAAAAATCTTTACCTAGAAATGTAGGTTACTCCACTTTGCCCGATTTTATGTACTGTATCAATAGTAACATTGCCTGAAGCCTGGAGTCACAAATATGACAAAATAGAAATTAGTTAATAACGTGAAGAGGAAGTTATTTAATAAAGTCATCCTCAACCAAATTCAAGATATCCAAATAATGTCTGAAATTTACCAAATGACCCTAATAAAAAATGATTACATAATGTAAGAAACAAACAAGTCCAATGGAAAAAGGGAGCAAGCTTTAGGAAATGGACAGTTGTGCGAAAGAATTAAAAGAAAATAACTGTTTTTATTGAAACTAAAGAGAAAATGGAGAATAACATTCTCCCCAAGAATTTCTCCTTCCAACAGAAACTATCAAATTCACAGAATGATCCTTACATCCCCTATTAATAATCCTCTCTTACTAACCAACTGACCCTAACTAACTTTTCCTTCTTTCTTACCCTAATAACGGCCGTGTCAAATTGATGACAACCAAGACCATTACAGCAGTATATTTCCCTGCATGCTTCAAATTCATTACAAAATTAGTTTATTGTATAGAATGTTGACCTCAAGACATAAGGGCCACATTTGGAGTGTAAACTAATAATATTAAAATATGCTTTACATATTTCTGAACAGTATTCCATTTCTGTAGAAGCTTGCACAACAAAGCACACTTGCTAGTTTCTCAACACAGACGGAAACAAAAAGATGATAGAAATAAAAAACATAGTGTTGGAAAGACAGTCTTCGAGAGAATGTTACTTGTGCTCTTCATGTTTTTAAACATAAATGACTAATTTAATCTTACTCTGAATCATTTAGTCATCAAAGGACCAAATAATACGATACAGGTTAAAGAAGCAAATTTAGTCATGAATACCTCGGTTTCAAATCTCCCATTGACCAACCGCACAGCTTCTTTCAGCATAGATATGTCAACATCTCCGTTTGATAAAGGTACAACCATATTATCCAACATTATTCGAGTTAAAGAAGTCTTTGTTTGAGATGCATACTGTAATACTTCTTCCACTTCCTCAAGAGTCCTAGTCTCAATCTGGGAAAAACACAACCTTACAATATTATATCTGCAGCCAGAACTAGTTCTTTACATGCATGGACTGCCATACAATGAACGCCAAATCTACACATACAATTGACTTCAGACAATCAACTTTAAGATGGAAAGCCAAAACAATGTCATTGTACACAGATAACACCAATGGATGCACATATATGTAAATGAATATCACGATTTTATAAAACGTTGCTAGGCCACTAAGGAAGCAAAGATGATGTAACTTAAGATTAAGACGGGAATTCAAGTTTCAACTCCCCTGCACACATTGCAAGTATAAGTGAAGGACAATGGGTGTGAAATCTATTAAAGGAAATATAAAAAATTGCTGAAATGTAGAAAGAGGGATTGAGACAATTGTTCATTAAGGATTAGGACCTTAGAGCAACAAAGAAGCAGACTCTCAAAATTCTGCAAGTACTTTTGTATATGTTTTCTGTTTCTCAGTGTAATAAAGAGAGATTTTTCTGATTTTAAGGAGTTATTATACTCCGTTATTAGTTATCAATAAAATCAGTTCCTATCATATTGATGCTGAATCAACAAATCATTTGATTCACAAATCGTCATCATGTTGCCAAACTGACAAGAACTCATCTTAAAATATAAAAACTCGACGTAACCGCAAATAGGTTAGTTGGAACATGACTGGCATCACAATTTTCATAAAGTTTCAAATGGAGAAAAGACCAATAAGACCTAGAAATCGAAAAGAAAAAGAATGTGAAAAATGATGAAAGAGAGTACTACCTCAACCTCCAAGTGAAGGTTATTTTTCTCTAGATACAGGTCGACAGCTTTTAGGGCATTTGTAACACCTCCAGCTGTTGATATATGATTATCTTTTATCATAACCATGTCAAACAAACCCATTCTATGATTTCGACCTCCACCAATTAATACCTGTAGAAGGCAATCAACAATAGTTTATTGAGTAAAATTAATATGTAAAAATACAAATCAATGGTCATTACTAAAAGCCAGGAAGTAGTTCAGAGTGCAGACCGCCCACTTATCCAACAAACGTAAACACGGAGCAGTTTTTCTAGTCTCCAATATATATGCAGGGGATGCTGCATTTGCCATTGCCTGTGGAAAAACATGATATAAGAAAACATATGATAAATATAAGATAGCAATGGCTATTTTACAAAATCACTAGACCTGATGAAATGTAACACAGCCATCTTTTATTCAATCTGAATTAATTACATAAATCAACTTGCTTTTCTTATTCATAACTGCAATTTGTTTATTATCATTTATAACAGTATACAAAGGGGATGGATTTTGGGCTGATTTTTTATCCTTACAATATTACCCTTCTAACTGGTGGTTAATCCAATAAATAACAGCGAAACTGCAAAGGTTGGTTTACACGCACCTGCAAGAGTTGGTTTCGTCAAAACGAAAATAGTCATGTATTTAACAATTGCCGTTATTTCTTTCCGGATCCTATTCTTCTCTTTTGAAACTAACAGTTTCTGATACGGCTATGACATTGAACAATGCATGTAGCCAACCCCACATGGTGGACAAACACTTGATTGTTGCTGCTATTGCAACTTAAAAACTAAATGTGACAGAACTGGACCAGAATTAAGCTAAAGTTGCAATGCCACAGAGAAACTTTAACAACAAAAAATATTGAAGAAAACAAAAGTACTTTGGTTAAAGTTGCAATGCCACTCATCCTCTGCATAAAGTTTAGCACAACCCTTTCAGCTACAACAATGTTATGTGCCCGTCCTACATGTGAATAACTGAAGATTAATAGAAGCCTTTCGTAAAATCAATTACAAACTTACAATGTACTTTATTCCAATAGCTTAAGTAACTAAGCTTTCATAATAATTATCTTACCATGAACTTTTCCAAACTGTAGTCCTTTGTGGACAAAATCTCCATCCTTTTTAGACCACTCCACCTGATATTTCAAAGTAATCCTTAATGATTAAGCCAAGAATTAACCACAAATATTCTGATAGGGTATATGCTCATTGCTTCATACCTTTAAAGAAGGATCAACCTCATTAAATATCATCTCTGCAAGTGCAATTCCAGCAACGATGCCATCCTCCTTCGCCAAGAAATAAGCTTCCACTTCCATGTCAAATGGAATGGTGGCCAAGCATGTTATATCACCTATAGTCAAAATATTTCTTATATTCAATGTCATGCACACAATATAACTGTCAAATAAATAAAATAGCACAATCAGTATACTGTTTATTTAGTAAAGAAAAAACATAGAAATAACAAAAATAAAACTCAGAAAGAAAGAAGACATCTACAGCATGAAACTAGAAGAAAGTTTGGACATAAACCTCGATCCCCAGCATCTTCTGCAAGAGCCAACTTTATAATTCCCTTCAAATCATAAGTAGGATGCAAAGGAGGCTTTACTGCGAAGGACTCGTATGAGATCGTCGGATTTGTGACTTCAGTCGCTGACATTTTAACAATGCTCCTGCATTCTCACACAATTTAGAACAAATTAATCTAAACACACACGACATCAATTGAGTGACACATGGAAACATTGTCATCTACGAACAGCAAAATGACTGTTAAATGAGTTTCTACGTGTTTAATCAATTACACCTGTAACTGGTTACTTAACTCAGATTGTCAGGATTCAAACACACTGCTTGAGTAGCTTCCGCTTTGCATATTACCAATAGATTTATACTTAAGCATTGAGAAAAAAAACAAGTATTGTCAACAATGTTACATTTGTTTCATCACCAAATTGCACCAGCATGAAAAATGCTGTTGATTTTAATTTGAAAAAGAGTACTTGCTAACCATATTTTAAAAATGAGTTGGAGATAGACATAGTTTTCTATAGAACACTATGGCATTGTTTGATTCATGTAGCCGACCTCACTTAATGGGACAAGGCTTGGTTGTTGTTGTTGTAGTACTTGTTAACCATATTTTTTACTATACGCTTTTGCAGATTATAATAACTACTAGAATTTCTTGTTTCTCAAGGATGAAGAATGTGATCATAAAGAGCTTAACACTGTATTAAATAATTAGCTATCCAGATTCGGATAGACAAAACAGGTTGACATTTATGACGACAATAACAATTTGATGGGTTAAATATGTTGTTTGCCCTCAAAAGTTCCTAACAATCAGTTTTATTACCAAGTTATATATTTATTTTTCCCTACTTTTGAAATATGTGTTTGTGGCCATGCACCTTATGAAATACGCCAATCGTGGTCCTTGTCGTAGATATCAAAGGGAGCAATAATTGAAATTTGAAGGACCATGAATGATGTACTTCAAAACCAGGAGGACAACTCAACTAGTTTCTTAACTGGTTTAAGTTAAGGGTTGAAGTAGTTAAACATGGGTGAAGGAGAAAATTACTAACAACTAATTACTAGCATTTTCCTATTAAAAAAAAAAAAGTAGGACGACGAAAACAAGTCACTTTACATAGGAGAGACTAAGAGCATCTCCAATGATAAATGCTAACTCAATTTTGTAATACCCACCCATTTTTCACTTCAATGGGAGTATCTACCACTAACGCTCTGTTTGGATAAACAACTTAATTGCAGCTTATAGCATAAGCGTTTATCATGACAAACACTTATCGTATAACCTAATTTGATGACAGAAGATACAACAACCAAGTCTTATCCCACTAAGTGGGGTTAGCTACATGGATCAAATTACGCCATAATGTTCTATCATAAACCATATTTGGATCCAACTCATTAATATCTAAACTTTTCTTAATAGTTTCTCTGATAGTTTTTCTAGGTCTTCCTCTACCTCTTGTAATCTGACTATCTACAGAAACTACAGGTCTTGTCTCTACATGCCCAACTCTCTCTCTAATGTTGTCATTTCTAATCCTATCCCGTCTAGTCGATGACAGAAGATAATAAAATAAAGTTAAATTAATTTTATAAACTATCTTGGAGAGCTTATAAAAATAAGCTAAATACAACTTACGAACATGTCATAAGCTGTTTTCATGAGTTCTCCCAAACAATCTCACAAATAAGCTAATCCAAATAGGCTCTAAGTTGATTAACTCTCAACAAACACCATGTCTCTCTTCAAGATCTCATATTTTCTCTTAAATGAGAAAGAAAACATTTTTTTTTAAAAAAATGTAACAAAAGCCTCCTTTAAGGTACCTTAAAAATGCAACTCTAACTAAATTGCTGAAACCTAAAATAACAAGTGGCACACAAAAAATAAGATTATATAATTAAAAAATCTAAGCAACTCACTAAAACAGAATGTTTAACCTTAAATTAGAAGCATTTGAAGGATTATTTTATACCTGAGTTTAGGTTGCCTTTGTAGTTTAAGCGAGAATCTGCAAAATAAGTAAATAAGTAATTAGTAAGGATAAGAAAGAAGAATAAATAAAGAGCAGAAAAACAACCAAAGAACGAACCTAAGTGGAGGTGGAAACCTAGTAGTTATGTCTCTGATGTGAAATGGTTGTGGTGACAAGTAACCTTGTTTGTAGGTAAGAACCATAATCAAAGACAATTTCAAAACCTGTGTCCTAATTCAAGGTTGTGAGGAACACCTATTTTCAATTATTATAAGCAAAAAGCAAGTAAGTTGGAACTTGATTCTGATTCTGAGATCAAAAAGCGTAGTAGTGCACTTGTGTTGTTGTGACCACCCATTCGTTTCTCCTTTTCACAACAAAACAAAAGTTTGAATTCACTTTTTCTGTCATTATTATTCATTTGGTTATGCCATGATCAATATTAATTTTACATTCATTCATTTTATAAAATTGTTCTTTTTAATCGAGGGGTCGGAGTTCAAAATCAAATCACGGCTTCCGGTCATTTTGATGAGTTAGGATGTGAAGTGCTTGAATATATTTATATATTGAGTTTAATAATAAATTTGAATATAAAAATTTCATTTGAAGTAAAAAGATATTAGAGATTCTGGTTTTAAGAATAAATTATAATCCACATGATAAGAACATTCATTTTGGTTTTTGAACGTGTGAATTGGTCATCACTGTATGATGAACAAAATTATAAAAAAAATAAATAAATAGAGTCATGTTAACATGTGTTTTTAGAGCACATGTTTGGTCGTCACTTTATAATAGACAGAATTATAAAAGAATATAATCATGTTAACACGTGTCATTAGAACACATGTTAAAACACCAAAAATATAAATTATGTATCGATTTTTGTCTCGTACATACTACATCGGTTGGCCCAAAAAAACCACTTCATATGCCTTAAATGTTCCTCAACAAAAATTAATCATTGATGAATAACGATAGAAATTTCGTATATCAATATCATGGTAAGCAAAAAAACAATCTATGGACCGCCACTAGAGTGGGATTTGTTGTACACATGCAAATTTTTCACGTCAAATTGTTATCATTATGGTTGTGAATTGTAATTTCTCTTAGGGAAATGCTATCTTATTATCAATTTAGTTATATTATTTCTGGTCAAAAAAATTAATTATTGATTTGATTAAGTTAAACATTTTACATGCTTTATATTTTACATTTGATTTTTTTCTTTGATATACAAATGTTGTCTCTTATATAAAATGAGCCTAAAGTTACAAGAAATTGAAGGAAAAAAAAAAAACTTTTTGTAGAAGAAAACTATAACATAGGCAGAGTTTTTTTTTTTACAAAACATAGGCAAAGAGTTAAGAAGCATGTACAATCAGGGTCGTTCCTATAAAATTAGAGATCTGGTTCTAAAATTAAAAATAGACCCTAATAAAATAAAAACACAATTTTTTAAAAGAGCAATCTTCTATTCAAACTGAAAATAAGATCCGAAAAAATAAGAAATTGTCATCATTGTAACTAACACAAAGAGCATCAATATTGTAATCGATAAAATTAACATACAATTTTAATTGAATATCTTTATCAACCTTCCACGTTGTTATTTTCTAGAGAATGATTTTTTTTTTGAAGGATTTCTATAGTATAATGTTCGTTATTAGAACTTTGTTATTTTATACGACAAGTATGAGCAAAAAACTAGAAGAAGTGCTCTAACAAAAATAAGGAAAAAAAAAGTTATATTGTGTTTTTATTTGTAAATATATAATCCAATATTGATGAGAGTTTGATTGAATTGGAGGAATAATAGAGATATTCAGGATAAATGGATCTCAAATCCATGGTAAATACTCGAATGAAGGCCTCTCGTACTAAAAAAAATTAAATTAATTAAAAGAAGCAAAAAGGAAATCATGGGTATTAAACCCTGGACCCAAAGGCATAGTCTAGCTAACTTGAACCATTGGACCATAGTTACGAAATTGAAAATACTGATACATTATTTGTGTATAATCATTTTTTACATGCAGAATATATATAAAAAAATATTTTGGACCCCCAAATTTTCGAGGTCCAGCTCAGTAAAGCTGTTTGCACCCCCTCATGACCGCCCCTGCGTACAATCATGGTAGTAAACGAGGACTACATACTACAATTCTACTAGATCGTCTACCCGTGCTACCGCACGGGTCATAAACATTAAAAAATAGTTTAAAATGCAATATCATACATAATACACACATCCAACAAATTTGACGAAGATAACATTAATATAATCTTTTTTAAAAGCTTGTTCAATGTTCATACATTCTGGAAAACTTCTTTATATACGACATTGGTAGTAGTATCAATGCAATCGTCATTTTCGTCGGTTAACAAAATCTTCAAACCATTTCTTGACGTAACCCTCGACACTGCAATGTATAGCTGACCATCCGAGAAGATTGAATGTGGAAGATATATGCCAACTTGCTTGAGTGACTACCCTTGACTTTTGTTAATGGTCATTGCAAAACAAACAGATATAGAAAACTGCCTACGTTAGAATTTGAAGGGAATTCTAGTATCCGAAGGTGTCAATGATAATCTAGGTATATAAACCTTCTCGTCAATGTTGTTTCTTGAAACCACTTTTCCTTCAAGTACATATCTCCCCAGAATATATATAAATTAATTGACCTTTGAATTCTTTAATCCGTAACAGTCAACTTCTAA
Organism: Medicago ruthenica; assembly: GCA_018208015.1. Classification (NCBI taxonomy): domain Eukaryota; kingdom Viridiplantae; phylum Streptophyta; class Magnoliopsida; order Fabales; family Fabaceae; genus Medicago; species Medicago ruthenica. The sequence continues at coordinate 65,611 of WNNG01000639.1, forward strand.
TCCTTAAAATGTATATAAATTAAATATGTTTAGAGTGTTTCTAAAGTAATAGACCTTTGAAGTCTTTAATCCGTAACAGTCAACTTCTATATTATTAATCAACTTCTACAACTGTTTACATAGCTATTGATGTCTTTAATGTAATCAAAAGGCCTAACAATTTTTGTTTCTAAAATGAATGAGATGTAATACATGATACTTTAATAAGAATTTACAATAGTAAATAAGCCTAAACAAAAGATAAATAATACAAAAAGGTCAAAATCACAACCAACAATATTGTTTTGTAGAAAGGCAAAACAATGTAGATGAGAAAGGCTTCAAAGTCTATAACATGGAATTGAGCCACGGTAATAACTCAATGAAATACTCAGTTCAAAAAAAATATATTAATTGTTGTAGTCAATGAACTGTGTCTGATGCACTTTCCTCTGCTCTTTCTATGAGAAAGTGTGTTGTTTTGAGTCTGAGGAAAAACAAAAGAAACCATTAACTATTATTAGTGGGTTATAAGATGTAGATGAGAATAACAAAATGAGTAATTCAACTCATTACATCAAAGAAACAAATTACTGAAATGAAAGACACATAATAAGAAACCAAATCAAAAAAATAGAAGGAAAGAATGGAAATGAGAAGCTCAGCTCAACAAAGGAAAATCACTCTTGACATCAGCTTTGCTTATATCAGCAAGATTTCATAGAGATGGAAAATGAAAAATAAAAAATGAAAAATGAACCATGGATTATAAACAATTGAAGGCAAAATAAAATAGGAGAACTAAATAAGTTAGTTAATAGAATCATAGAAATGTTTATTAAGAAGCATGAAAATTTATCCATACAACATGATTTTAATATACTCCAACACACAAATTGTCAAAGTATCAAAGTGTAATATACATATATTAGAAGTTGTCAAAGTATCATAGTAAAATAACGTTAGTAATTTCAATCTTTAGCAAAGTTAACTTTCATGACAAATGATTCAATTTGTCCACCAGTGTTAAAGGGATGGTACTTCGAACTTGGTAGTTATCAAATCATTGAAAACTAAATGAGGAGGATTTCAAGTTAAATAAAGCACTCATATGGAATTCAAACACAATTTCAAATTTATTCATCACGTGCTCAAACAAACAATGCAAATCTTTCAATGAACTCAAAATTGATATGAAATTTGTAAGCAAAATGATCTCATAAACCTTTTTTTGTGTTGATACGTTCATTTCCACTGCTGGTAGCTTGACTTTTTGCACAATTCTACACTCATCTACCCTATGCATAGTCCAAGTAATAAAGATATAAAAGAAAAGAGAAATGTAAATGTTGACTTTTTGCACAATTCTACACTCATCTACCCTATGCATAGTCCAAGTAATAAAGATATAAAAGAAAAGAGAAATGTAAATGCACATGCACATGTTATGAGAATGATAAGAGAAATAGCAAACAAACAAAGAGTTGCAAGTTGTGTATGCACCGATGTGAATATATAAATGAAAGAGAGGATTAAAATGTAGATAAGAATAACAAAATGAACAGCTCAACCAATCACATCAAAGAAACAAAGCAACAAAATCAAAGACGACTTGCATTCTGAAAGCTTTACATTATATACTATCACCTTAAATTTTTCTTATCTTAGCACCTTGCATTTAGCTTACGTTCACCTCACCAACAATGCCAATATAACTTTTGGATTTTGGAGCAACATCCTTTATGGGAATCTCAACACTAAAGTCTTCACAATTAGTCCCTAAAAACAAAACATAATAGTAAGAATGAAAGTGATGATCATGGACTATTTATATAGAGATATCAACCACTCCAATATCACTAAATGAAACTTAAAGTAGTAACTTTCCATCATCACAAAATCATTTTGTTGTACTAACCCTTTCGTTTGTTCTTTCTTTTCCTGTTCTTTCCAAAAACCTTCAGGTGGAAATTTGTGTTATGAAGTGAGACATATAAAATCATAAATCAGTGATCAAGTTCCTTTCATGATTCTTCCAAATTTTTTTAGAGAAAAAAATGGTAAATTAATTTAATTATCATATTAAACACACAGAGTGAAAATTTAAACTTTATGGGAATCTCAACACTAAAGTCTTCACAATTAGTCCCTAAAAACAAAACATAATAGTAAGAATGAAAGTGATGATCATGGACTATTTATATAGAGATATCAACCACTCCAATATCACTAAATGAAACTTAAAGTAGTAACTTTCCATCATCACAAAATCATTTTGTTGTACTAACCCTTTCGTTTGTTCTTTCTTTTCCTGTTCTTTCCAAAAACCTTCAGGTGGAAATTTGTGTTATGAAGTGAGACATATAAAATCATAAATCAGTGATCAAGTTCCTTTCATGATTCTTCCAAATTTTTTTAGAGAAAAAAATGGTAAATTAATTTAATTATCATATTAAACACACAGAGTGAAAATTTAAACTTTTCATCAAATCGCCTAATCGTTCAAAGTTTATAACTTTTCAAATAAAGTTTAATGATATTCACAAATTAATTGGTTGGAGAAAATCAAATCCAAAACAATAAATAACCAAGAAATCATCCCTTTTTACTCCAAACACAGAGCTATTATTAGAAATTGTTCTAGAGAAAACCAAAGCAAAAATATTATTAAAAATGAAAGCTTACTCGATAAAGAGGACTATCTTTGGAGAGAAAGTTTCCCGTTCGACTGCAACATTTTATCAAACACATAGTATGCATATCTAAAATTGTAAAAGAACCACAAAGAATTCGAATTGATTAATAAATTAAATTAGAAATCTTCACTTCACAATACCAACATAAAAAATCAAAGCAAAAATATTATAAAAAAATGAATGCTTACTTGGTCAATAGGGCTATCTTTGGAGAGAAAGCGTTGAAGATCCAATTGCTCACTAAAACATTTTATCAAGCATGTGTTGTGCATATCTAAAACTGAAAGAGAAAAACATAACATTCAAAGTGATTACTAAATTAAATTCTGCGATTGATTGTGATAAAGGTGATTGAAAGCAGAAATACCCATAAATAGTAATCGCAATTTTGAAGTGATATAGGAAAACACAAAATTGAAATGAGAATCGAAAAGTTGAATGGATTTAGTGAGTGATTGTGATGATAATACCCATGAAATCAGTTTTAAATATTGTCATAATGAGAATGGAAAAGTTAAAAGGGATGTATTTCAGCATCTATATGTCTTCGGTTGCATATGTCTTGGATCAAAGCGGTGCTCTCAACAGAAGCTGGTATTTTGCGGGTTCAAAGAAATGAAATATGCAGAAGGATAGAAAAGCGTAGCTAGGAAGGAGGAGTATTCAAGGAAATGAAAGCTTTTCGGGTAAAGGAAAAGGTGGAGCAATGGTGTGACCTTTGGACTGACTTACTAAACATGTATTGGAAAAGGAGGATAGCTAGTGTGAGTATTAATTAGTTAATGATGACTGAGTTTGAAATTCAAATAAGGGATTAGGAGAGAAGTAAGGAGGGAAATTGCTAGGGGTTTGGCATAACCCAATAAGGTCACAAACATGGGAAATACACACCCATTTAATGCACTTTGGAATATGGAAAGGTTGGGAGGAGATTTGAATTTCAAACCCGTTTTGTGAATTGTGCAAGATAGTTGAGAGTTAATGCAATTAACCTATTCAGTTTTAGCTAACAGAGCTATCCTCCTTAAAACAGCAGATCAATGGTTGAGATGCATTTGACGCCTAAACTATGGAAATCAACGGCCAGAATGAATTCCCGCCTAAAACCTAGGTTTAGGGTTTGGAAGTGAAGCTGCATTGTTAACAAAGATTAGTAAATAAGGATTGAAAAAATTCACCCAAACTTCTCTATTTGAAAAAAAATCAAATCATAGCAAAGTTGATTAAGGTAGTGCTAAATTCAGAATTTCCACAAGTACAAAATTCTAAACGAGAAATACTCCTATTTTGTCAAAATTCAAACTAAGAAGAATGAAGAGTTTAAACAAGAAATATGTGTATCCCTCTTGTAAAGTAGTCAAATATTTTACTTGTTTTTTGACAAACAATGAAGACTTTTACTTTTTCCATCCTATCATCTACTCGCGCGTCCTATTATTTTTTTCCTGAAAGTGCCCTCTGTTCGGATTTTAAAATCCGAAACAGATTGTTAGGCATTTTTTTTATTTTAGAATCCGAATTAAAACGAACTACTATTTCGGTATTGTATTTGATATCAAAGGTCTCTGCTGACCGTCATAGAATTCCCACATAAGCTGCAAAGCAATTGCAGAGATTCTATGAACGGTCAGCAGTGACCATGACATCATAAACACTCTTAAAAAACTAAAAAAAAAAAGTTTAAGAAAAAGTAAGAAATGATGGGAAGTCAAGAATGAATGAAATTGTTGAAGCATGCAAGGCTATTTATAGCCTTAAACCAGTCCTACACTATAACTACAATCAAAGGAAACTTTTTCCATGATCTAACCGATCAAAAATCCATTAAATACACTACAAACCGTCCAAACCTTGGGTGAAAGGTCACAATCCACCTAGTCTGGGAGGTTTCAGATTTTACAATCCGAAACTCTCTAAATATTTTTGGAATATACAATCTGAACAGCATCAAACTGTGTTTAAGTTTGATTTTTGGTAGGTTTTCATGGCGAACGACATAGAAAAAAATTAAAAAAGGTACAAAACTAATTAAACAACTTAAAACAATACAATAACATAAGTGATGAATCTTCTAGGAAGGTGTTCGAAGAGGTGCTTTTGTACTTGATCCAGCTGGCCTGCCAACTGAAATATTTCGATCAACTGGTCAACTGGATCAAGTTCACAAGAACCTCTTCGGAATCAGATCTGCAACATAATGATGAAAGACAAGGTGTTTCAAGAGGATTGTTTTGAGTTAGATCATGTTGCCATGCCAATTGACATAGGTATATTGTCAAGGTAGCAAGATCTAGCTCATAGCAACCTCTTGGTGTTCATATCTTTATGAAGATTTTTCAAAGGTTTTTGTTGTGTTTTACAACAAATGAAACTGTCGGTACAATGTGGACCACACAAAAAACCTGTGCTTAACTGGTTCAGATTATACAATTTGAACCTTATTTGCACCTTATATATCTTCGTATATTTTCTATCTATGTGTTCATATCTTTTGAAAGATTTTTCAGAGTTTAAATGAGCATCTTTAGCGTAAAGTTCGCCGGAGAGATTTTTGACAGCATGATGAAGATCTTCTAGGAGAAGACAGGTTCATAAACTGACCATAGATATATTGATTTTAACAACATAATTCAACAACATAAAACACATAATAAAATAAAACATAACAGATCACGAATCTTTTAAACTAATTTCTTCGTTTGGTCCTCTAACTGAGCCATGATCTCTTCGTAGTTTCTGGGCCGGATCAAAATTTTATGAATTTCTTCAACATATCTGACCAACGAAGCGTTCAACTCGATCAATCCTTTAGTACTGTACTGACCAAATATTGAGAACATGGTTCTCACGTCATCGTCGTTCCAGAGCTTCATCCGGCTGAACTGCACAGTTCCGGCTGAGTCGGTCGATGGACGTCGATACTCAACACCATCCATCATCCTTGTGTCTCTGTGGTTGAGTTGACAGTTGATTTGATTCAGCTGATGCTTCAACCCGAAGAGCGTGACATCAGTGCGAATCCTGAACAGATGTGATGGTTTTCCCCCGTTGTAGTAAACTGCAGCTAGCTTCGTGTTCGGATCAATGACATAAATTTCCATGGTTTTTTTTGTGTGGTTTACCGCTTATGAAAACCTGAACACTTATTTATAGAAGTTTATGGGCGTCGTGGACCACAAAAACTGTCGGTGTAATGTGGACCAGACAAAAAAACATGTACATATGATTTTCGAATTGTATAATCTGAAGTATCCCTCACCTACAAAGTACGAAGTTTGACTCATTTTTCACTCATTATTGAAGTATTTCAGAATATATAATCCGAAAAGCTTTGATAATTTTCGGATTATATAATCCAAAACTAGTCAGAGTTTTGGACGGCAAAGTTAACTCATGGAACACATTTTTCAAAGGGTTTTACCAGCTTTAATAGTTGGTAAAACCCTTTGAACACGCTGCAAAGAAATGCGGTCTGTATGGGTGTGAGGTTGGTCTGTCTGGGTGCAAGGTTGACCATCAAGGTCTCTGTCGCCCT
>WNNG01000641.1:0-409648 GCA_018208015.1 Medicago ruthenica
AGTATGTTATGAAATCGTCATAAGTTATTCTCACAATGATAATAGTGTATGTCACTCTTAGACCTGAAACCACTATGATCCCTAGATGTGGACTCAAGTGTTTTATTGCCATTCAAACGTTGTCTGTAACAAGATGACTATAACGTTGGTTAATGGGCACTCGACGAATCATGCTGAGGGACATGAGTGTCCTAGATGGGATTTGTCCCTCCTCATAACAGGAGATATGTCTTTAGGCCTCTTGATGGAATATGACTGGAAAAATGCATGGCCATGCCGAATTAAGTCAATATGAGATATTGGACTTATTCGTTGTTCAGTATATTTCGGGATCAAGAAATATAAATATTGAGCTAAACAAGGGTGACGTAATCTATGCCTTGTGTTCAATAAAGATATTAGGACAAAGGAGTAATCGTACACATAGATATTATCATGGAAAAGGTTTCGTCAGATCACTTGACATTCTTGTCACTTGGGTAGCAGTGATGTGTTGCTAGATACCGCTCACTGTTTATAATATTAAATATAGGATTTAATATTATTGCCAACGTTACAAGAACCTATAGGGTCACACACAAAAGAACGGTAAAAAGGAGAAATATAAGTAGTACTTATATGATGGGGTACGTTTAGCAATAGGCGCTAATTAGTTAGCGGAAGCTGATGGGCTAATGGGCTTTTGAAGCTCAAGCTGATTTTGTGCAGCAAGGAGTTCTATAAATAGAAGCTCTAGTGCTGAAATCAGCTAGTGCTTTTTCGTCTAACCCTAGAGCAAAACCGTAACCCTTATTCTCTCCCTAACCTCTGATCGCTTGGCTAGCACCGGGAACCAGAGGAAGCTGTTCGTGTGGACGAGTAGAGGCTTCGCTTACTTGCCTAGCTGTGATCAAAGAAACAGTTTCTGCATTACAAAGAGGTAACAATTCTATCACTGATTCATGTGATATTCGTAATGATCTAAGGAAAGGAAATCAAATTTTTAAACTTCCGCTGCACTTTATATGTCGATTTCCCTTCAAGCCCTGCATTGTGTTTTTAACCTGTCCAGCCAGAATTTCAATTGGCATCAGAGCAGGCACCCTGCCTGTGTTTTGGGTGAGATCCAGAGTAGTGTTTTCTGGCAAGCATGGATAGAGAAGGAGGTTATGTCAATAGACCACCCATACTAGATGGAACAAACTATGAATATTGGAAGTCTAGGATGTGTGCTTTCTTAAAATCTATTGACAGCAGGACTTGGAAAGCTGTGATTAAAGGCTGGGATCATCCTGTGGTTTTGGACAAAGATGGGAACAAAACTGAGGTTCTGAAGCCTGAAGAAGAATGGACCAAAGCTGAAGATGATTTGTCACTTGGAAATTCAAAAGCTTTGAATGCAATTTTCAATGGTGTGGATCAGAATATGTTCAGACTCATCAAGCAATGTACAGTTACAAAGGAGGCCTGGGAAATTCTAAAAACAACTCATGAAGGAACCTCTAAAGTTCAGATGTCCAGACTCCAGTTGCTGACTACTAAGTTTGAGAACCTGAAGATGAAGGAGGATGAAAATATCCAGGATTTCTACATGAATGTGCTGGATATGGCAAATTCCTTTGATTCTCTTAGGGAAAAGATGACAGATGAGAAGTGTTGAGTATTTTGGTGTTGGCTGCATATTTTGGCAAAACCAAAGTGTTGAATAGTAGCATCTCCATATGTAGAACAAATCTTCAGTTGCAAGTTTTTCAATTTGAAGCTGTTCAGAAGCTGAAAATTCCATCAGAAGCTGAATGCATCATCAGAAGCACTGTAGCTGTTCAGAAGCTGAATTCAGAGTCTGATGCCAGCGTTGACTTTGGTTGACTTCATCAGAAGCTGATCTTTTTCAAGTTATTTCTACGCGAATCTTTGAGAGATATGTTAAGGTTTTATTATGGATTAATGCTTCTAGAATGCTGATTGATTTGTGGAAGATCTAATGAAGATTTGGCTCGTATTTATGAAGATCATATTTTCAGAAGAAATCTTTGATGAGATACATTGCAGAATTATATGTTTCCTAATTGAGCCTTGCATAAATTAGAAACATATCAATTCAGAAGATTTGAATCAGTTTAATTCTGATTGTTGGAGGTTATAAAAGGAGGAGTGCTGCTGCTTTCAAGACTTACGTTTTTAGAGTTATTATTCAGAGAATAGAGTATTTGTTTTAAACTTAGAGTTTTTATGTGTGCACCACTCATTGTTTGAGTTGGTTTAGAGTTTTATAGAGTTGTAATTCATTCTAAGCCTTTAGGCAAGAATGAAGTTTTGTTATTGAAGTTTTTTTTTAAAAAAACAGGGTAGTTTTCAGAACTGGGTTTAGTTCAAGGGTTGTTCAGTAACAGGTCTGTTACTTGAATAGGAAGTTAGAGGTTTTCTAATACTCAACGTGTTGGGTAGAATTCAAGACTAGGAGGAAGTTAATTGCTTAGGCTGGGAACTGGGAGTCAGTGTCTTGAGTCATAAGGATTAATTCCTATAGTGGAATTCCTTCCTGGATTGGTATCCCCCAGAGTAGGAGGTGTTTACTCCGAACTGGGTTAACAAACCTTTGTGCCTTTTACTTTCCTGCACTTGTTATTTTGCTGCTTCTGATTGTTTTTGCTTGAGCTCTGTTTTTGCAATTTATTGTGTCCTGCATATTGTTCAGAACCTGTCCAGCCAGAATTTCAATTGGCATCAGAGCAGGCACCCTGCCTGTGTTTTGGGTGAGATCCAGAGGAGTTAATATCTGGCAAGCATGGATAGAGAAGGAGGCTATGTCAATAGACCACCCCTACTAGATGGCACAAACTATGAGTACTGGAAGTCTAGGATGTGTGCTTTTCTAAAGTCTATTGACAGCAGGACTTGGAAAGCTGTGATTAAGGGCTGGGATCATCCAGTAGTTTTGGACAAAGATGGGAACAAAACTGAGGTTCTGAAGCCTGAAGAAGAATGGACCAAAGCTGAAGATGATCTGTCACTGGGAAATTCAAAAGCTTTGAATGCTATCTTTAATGGTGTGGACCAGAATATGTTCAGACTAATCAAGCAATGTACAGTTGCAAAGGAGGCCTGGGAAATTTTGAAAACAACTCATGAAGGAACTTCTAAGGTGAAGATGTCCACACTGTAGTTGTTGACCACCAAGTTTGAGAATCTGAAGATGAATGAGGATGAATGCATACAAGATTACTACATGAATGTGCTGGACATGGCAAATTCTTTTGATTCTCTTGGTGAAAAGATGTCTGATGAAAAGATAGTAAGAAAAATCCTCAGGTCCCTGCCTAGAAGATTTGACATGAAGGTACACAGCAATTGAGGAGGCTCATGATATTTCTGCTATGAAGGTTGAAGAGCTCATTGGTTCTTTGTTGAACTTTGAGACTGCTTTTTGTAAACAGACTGAGAAGAAAGGAAAAGGTGTAGCTTTTACTGTGAATTCTGAAGCTGATGATCAACAAGAGTCTGATGAGGATGATTTATCAGAAGCTCTAGTGTTGCTTGGAAAACAATTCAACAGAATTCTGAAGAAGGTTGACAGAAAATCCAAGACCAAAGATCAGAATTTCAGATTCAAGAAGCAACAAACTGATGAGAAGAAGACCAAGTCTGAGGAGAAAAGTAACCAAGCCAAAGGTGTGCAGTGCTTTGAGTGTGAGGGGTATGGACATATCAAGTCTGAATGTCCTACTTTTCTTAAGAAGCAGAAGAAAAGCCTAGCTGTGTCATGGTCTGATGAAGATTCAGAAGAAGACTTTGAGAATGAATCTGCTAAGGGTGACACAAGTCTGATGGTCAAGCTGCAGTCTCAGAAATCAGAAGTTCTTACAAAGTTTGAAGAGTATTTAGAGACTGAAACCTTGTCTGTGTCTGACTCAGAGTCTGAGGGCTCACTAGTGTCTGAAGTCAGAGCTCAGAAACTCTCTTATGATGAACTGGCTGACACTTATAGAAAGCTATACAGTAGAAGTGCAGAAGTCTGCAAGGAAGTTCTGGATCAGAAGGAGGCTATTTTTCAACTGGAGGCTGAGAAAGGAGAACTTCTAGTGCAGAATTTAGAATTAAAAGAAGAAGTGAACCTGCTAAATTCCCAACTTGATCAGATGAAAAAGCAAGTTAGGATGATGAACTCTGCTACTGATAAGTTGGAGGAGATTCTAGATGTCCAGAAGCAAGGAAAAACTGGGTTAGGCTATGTTGATCAGAGTCTGAAGCTCAAGGAGAAAAATCCTGTTAGTCAGTTTGTTCCTACTACTCAAACTCATGATCCTATGATTGGAACTTCTCAGATGAGACCTCAGAAGGTAGCCCAGATGCAAGGTCAGAAGTATATACAGATGAGACCTCAAAAGCATACGCAGATGAGACCTCAGAAGCATACTCAGATGAGACCTCAGAGGTATGTTCAGATGCAACCCCAGAAGTTCAACAGAAGAAGGAGGAATCATACCTGGATCTGTCATCATTGTGGAAAGAAAGGGCATATCAAACCATTCTGCTTCAAACTTTATGGCTATCCTGAACATTTTCAGTATAGAAGAGTGGAACCAGCTGCTATCAGACACAATGTTCAGAAGGTGTGGAAGCCCAAGGTTCAGAATGTTGGCCTGATTGCTCATACCTCATTGAGAGCCACTTCTAGAGAGGACTGGTATTTTGATAGTGGTTGCTCAAGGCACATGACTGGTGTGAAGAAGCTGCTGAGCAATATCAAACCTTATTCCAAAAGTTATGTGACATTTGGAGATGGAGCAAAAGGTGAGATACTGGGTATTGGTGATCTAATCAGTGAAGGCTTACCAAGACTGAATGATGTGCTGTTAGTAAAAGGTTTAACCTCTAATCTGATCAGTATTATCCAACTATGTGATCAAGATTTTAAAGTGAATTTCAACAAGCTAGAGTGTATTATTACTGATCAGGAAGGTAAAACTCAGATGAGGGGCTGCAGATCCAAAGACAATTGTTATTTGTGGGTGTCTGAAGAAGAAAGAAGCCTGACCTCTTGTCTCATGAGCTCAGAAGAGGAAGTCAAGCTCTGGCACCAGAAATTGGGTCATCTGCATCTAAAAGGCATGAAAAAAAATCCTAAGTACTGAAGCTATCAGAGGTGTACCTAATATGAAGATCAATGAGGACAATGTTTGTGGTGATTGTCAAATTGGGAAACAAACAAGAAAGTCTCATCCTAGATTAGTTCATCAGGTAACTACTAAAGTACTAGAACTTGTTCATATGGATTTAATGGGGCCTATGCAAGTAGAAAGTATTGGAGGAAAGAGGTATGCATTTGTAATGGTAGATGACTACTCAAGATTCACATGGATTAACTTTGTTAGAGAGAAGTCTGATACTTTTGAAGTATTTAAAGACCTGTGCACTCAATTACAAAGAGAGAAGGACTGTGGTATTGTCAGAATCAGAAGTGATCATGGCAAAGAATTTGAAAACAAGAGTTTCTCAGAATTCTGTGCTTCTGAAGGTATAAAGCATGAGTTCTCTGCACCTATTACACCTCAGCAAAATGGTGTTGTTGAGAGGAAGAATATGACATTAGCAGAATGTGCAAGGGTTATGCTACATGCAAAGAAGCTTCCATATATGTTCTGGGCTGAAGCAATGAACACAGCATGTTACATACACAATAGAGTCACTTTGAAAAAGGAACAGCATCTACTTTGTATGAACTATGGAAAGGAAGGAAGCCTACAGTCAAATACTTTCATAGTGTTTGGGAGCAGATGCTATATTTTGGCTGACAGGGAAAATAGAAGAAAACTGGATTCTAAGTCTGATGAGGGCATATTTTTGGGATATTCAGTAAACAGCAGAGCCTATAGGGTGTTTAACTCAAGAACTAAAGTTGTGATGGAGAGCATAAATGTTGTTATTGATGATCTGTCTGCTGAGAATGAAAAGGATGAATCTGAAGTTATTCCATAGTTTGAAGCCTCCGAAGAACAAACTTCAGAAGCAGAAAAGCATCCAGAGTCTGAAGAAGGAGAAGTGCATCCAGATCATGATCCTACCAATAAAGGACCATCAATTAGAGTTCAGAAGGATCATCCTAAGGAGCTTATCATTGGGAGTTTGGATCAAGGGGTCAGAACCAGGAGATCAGACCCAGCTGCTACTGATTCATGCTTTGTGTCAAAGTTTGAACCTAAAAATGTGAAAGAAGCCCTAACTGATGAATTTTGGATTGAAGCAATCCAAGATGAGTTGAATCAATTCAAAAGGAGTGAAGTGTGGGATCTAGTTCCAAGACCTGAAGGGTTGAATGTGATTGGCACTAAGTGGATATTCAAGAATAAAACAGATGAAAATGGTACTCTAGTCAGAAACAAGGCAAGGTTGGTTGCTCAGGGTTATACTCAAGTAGAGGGGTTAGATTTTGATGAAACCTTTGCACCTGTGGCCAGACTAGAGTCCATAAGATTGCTGTTGGGTGTATCCTGCATTCTCAAGTTCAAACTATTTCAGATGGATGTGAAGAGTGCATTTTTGAATGGATATCTGTAAGAAGAAGTTTATGTTGAACAGCCTAAGGGTTTTGTGGATCATCAGTTTCCAGATCATGTGTACAAGTTGAAGAAAGCCCTATATGGACTCAAGCAAGCACCAAGAGCATGGTATGAAAGACTGACTCAGTTTCTTGTGGCTCAAGGATACAGAAAAGGTGGTTCTGATACGACATTATTTGTGAAGAATGAACATGGAAGTCTGATGATTGCTCAGATCTATGTTGATGACATAGTATTTGGTGGGATGTCTCAGAAGATGGTCAAATTGTTTGTTCAACAAATGCAGTCAGAATTTGAAATGAGTTTGGTTGGTGAGCTGACATACTTTCTTGGACTGCAAGTCAAAGAAATGGAAAACAATACCTTTATCTCTCAGAGTAAGTATGCCAAGAACATTGTGAAAAAGTTTGGTATAGAATCTACTGCTCATAAAAGGACACCAGCTGCTACTCATCTGAAGCTAACCAAAGATGAACATGGAGTATCAGTTGATCAAAGCCAATACAGAAGTATGATTGGGAGCTTACTGTACTTGACTGTAAGTAGGCCTAACATCACATTTGCTGTTGGAGTTTGTGCAAGATATCAAACTGATCCTAAGATGAGTCATCTGACACAAGTTAAAAGGATCTTGAAGTATGTGAATAGCACAAGTGACTATGGAATCATGTACTCTCATAGTTCAAGTTCTGAATTAATGGAATTTTGTGATGCTGACCGGGCTGGAAGTGCTGATGACAGGAAGAGCACCTCAGGAGGTTGTTTCTTTTTAGGAAATAACTTAATTTCTTGGTTCAGCAAGAAACAAAATTGTGTTTCATTGTCAACTGCTGAAGCTGAGTATATTGCTGCTGGGAGTAGTTGTTCACAACTGGTGTGGATGAAGCAAATGCTTGAAGAATACAACATTGAACAAGGAACTATGACCTTATTTTGACATAATTTGAGTGCTATCAACATCTCTAAGAACCCAATACAGCACAGCAGAACTAAACACATTGATATCAGACACCATTTTATCAGAAACCTTGTGGAGGATAAGATTGTTCAATTGGAACATGTGGACACTGAAGATCAAATTGCTGACATATTCACAAAGGCCTTGGATGCTAAACAGTTTGATAATCTGAGAAGCAAGTTAGGTGTGTGTTTGCATGAAGAATTATAGCAATTAATGCAAACTGGATGTGAGGAAGATAGAGTACCTGCCAGTTGTGCTTATGCTGAGTGTGATCCTGCATCTGAGTCTGATAGTCTTTCAAGGATCTGTGTTACTTGTTTTGATTTTATTCCCTATTTGAAGTCTGAGGTTTGTCAGAATTTTGTGGCTAAAAAGGGGGAGAAAATCTTATGCTTGAGCTGTTCAAAATTAGAAGGTGTGTTGCCTGAGCTGTTCAGAATTAGTTCAAATTTCAGATGTTCAGCTTTCAATGTTATTCTGAAGTTATTTATGAAGCTCAGAGTTCAGAACCTTTGCAACAAGATATGTCCAGATATGATTGAGGGGGAGTATGTGTCTCAGGGGGAGTACAAGGTCATTAAATTCATGAGTGAAGAACTGTCCTTGGTCCTGAAGTGTGGTCCTGAAGAACAATTGTGCTCTGATACCATTTTTCACTGCAGTTCAGAAGTGAGGGGGAGTTTTATGAGTTGCAGGAGGAGAGTTCAGATGCTGGAGTGGTTGTACATGTGTTTTCAAATGTGTGAAGCTTCAGGGGGAGTGTTTGTGATGATCAGAAGTTGATCATTGACTGTGATATGTGTGTTTCAGTGTTCAGAAGCTGAAGCTGCTGTTTAACATAGCTCAGATTATGTTTGTCCGCTGCTTAGCTCTATGCTATGTTATTTTATTGTGGAGTTCTTCATTTCTGAGTTGATTTTATGGGAGATTGAAGAACTTGGATGGTTTTAGCCAAAAATTTGCCAAAGGGGGAGATTGTTGAGTATTTTGGTGTTGGCTGCATATTTTGGCAAAACCAAAGTGTTGAATAGTAGTATCTCCATATGTAGAACAAATCTTCAGTTGCAAGTTTTTCAATTTGAAGCTGTTCAGAAGCTGAAAATTCCATCAGAAGCTGAATGCATCATCAGAAGCACTGTAGCTGTTCAGAAGCTGAATTCAGAGTCTGATGCCAGCGTTGACTTTGGTTGACTTCATCAGAAGCTGATCTTTTTCAAGTTATTTCTACGCGAATCTTTGAGAGATATGTTAAGGTTTTATTATGGATTAATGCTTCTAGAATGCTGATTGATTTGTGGAAGATCTAATGAAGATTTGGCTCGTATTTATGAAGATCATATTTTCAGAAGAAATCTTTGATGAGATACATTGCAGAATTATATGTTTCCTAATTGAGCCTTGCATAAATTAGAAACATATCAATTCAGAAGATTTGAATCAGTTTAATTCTGATTGTTGGAGGTTATAAAAGGAGGAGTGCTGCTGCTTTCAAGACTTACGTTTTTAGAGTTATTATTCAGAGAATAGAGTCTTTGTTTTAAACTTAGAGTTTTTATGTGTGCACCACTCATTGTTTGAGTTGGTTTAGAGTTTTATAGAGTTGTAATTCATTCTAAGCCTTTAGGCAAGAATGAAGTTTTGTTTTAAAAAAACAGGGTAGTTTTCAGAACTGGGTTTAGTTCAAGGGTTGTTCAGTAACAGGTCTGTTACTTGAATAGGAAGTTAGAGGTTTTCTAATACTCAACGTGTTGGGTAGAATTCAAGACTAGGAGGAAGTTAATTGCTTAGGCTGGGAACTGGGAGTCAGTGTCTTGAGTCATAAGGATTAATTCCTATAGTGGAATTCCTTCCTGGATTGGTATCCCCCAGAGTAGGAGGTGTTTACTCCGAACTGGGTTAACAAACCTTTGTGCCTTTTACTTTCCTGCACTTGTTATTTTGCTGCTTCTGATTGTTTTTGCTTGAGCTCTGTTTTTGCAATTTATTGTGTCCTGCATATTGTTCAGAACCTGTCCAGCCAGAATTTCAATTGGCATCAGAGCAGGCACCCTGCCTGTGTTTTGGGTGAGATCTAGAGGAGTTAATATATTGCAAGCATGGATAGAGAAGGAGGCTATGTCAATAGACCACCCCTACTAGATGGCACAAACTATGAGTACTGGAAGTCTAGGATGTGTGCTTTTCTAAAGTCTATTGACAGCAGGACTTGGAAAGCTGTGATTAAGGGCTGGGATCATCCAGTAGTTTTGGACAAAGATGGGAACAAAACTGAGGTTCTGAAGCCTGAAGAAGAATGGACCAAAGCTGAAGATGATCTGTCACTGGGAAATTCAAAAGCTTTGAATGCTATCTTTAATGGTGTGGACCAGAATATGTTCAGACTAATCAAGCAATGTACAGTTGCAAAGGAGGCCTGGGAAATTTTGAAAACAACTCATGAAGGAACTTCTAAGGTGAAGATGTCCACACTGCAGTTGTTGACCACCAAGTTTGAGAATCTGAAGATGAATGAGGATGAATGCATACAAGATTACTACATGAATGTGCTGGACATGGCAAATTCTTTTGATTCTCTTGGTGAAAAGATGTCTGATGAAAAGATAGTAAGAAAAATCCTCAGGTCCCTGCCTAGAAGATTTGACATGAAGGTCACAGCAATTGAGGAGGCTCATGATATTTCTGCTATGAAGGTTGAAGAGCTCATTGGTTCTTTGTTGAACTTTGAGACTGCTTTTTGTAAACAGACTGAGAAGAAAGGAAAAGGTGTAGCTTTTACTGTGAATTCTGAAGCTGATGATCAACATGAGTCTGATGAGGATGATTTATCAGAAGCTCTAGTGTTGCTTGGAAAACAATTCAACAGAATTCTGAAGAAGGTTGACAGAAAATCCAAGACCAAAGATCAGAATTTCAGATTCAAGAAGCAACAAACTGATGAGAAGAAGACCAAGTCTGAGGAGAAAAGTAACCAAGCCAAAGGTGTGCAGTGCTTTGAGTGTGAGGGGTATGGACATATCAAGTCTGAATGTCCTACTTTTCTTAAGAAGCAGAAGAAAAGCCTAGCTGTGTCATGGTCTGATGAAGATTCAGAAGAAGACTTTGAGAACGAATCTGCTAAGGGTGACACAAGTCTGATGGTCAAGCTGCAGTCTCAGAAATCAGAAGTTCTTACAAAGTTTGAAGAGTATTTAGAGACTGAAACCTTGTCTGTGTCTGACTCAGAGTTAGGGGGAGAAATTAACTCACTAAGAGTTATGTATCTCACACAAATTCAGAGGCTAAGAATTAAAAACAGTTCTCATAAGTTAATTTCATTCAGAACTTAACTTATGTTCAGAGCCTCAGGTCTTAATACCTTTTACTCCCCTTTCATAAGTTAATTACTGACAGAATTTAACTTATATTTTGAGCTCAGGAGCTTAATACTTGTTTTATATTTTCTCCCCCTTTAGTCATCAACAAAAAGTTTTGGAAAAAAAAAAAATTTCTCCCCCTTTTTAAGAAGGTTTAAAAAAACATTTCTCCCCCATTCAAAAAGAGTTTGAAAACATCTCTCCCCCTTTCAAAAAAGATTCCAGAGTTTTGAGAGAGTTTGAAAAACATATGACATATTTATGCAATCATATGGATAATCAAGCAGCAAGGATGAGCATCAGAGCATACTTGATTTTCAATGAGTATATGACATTGCATTGAAATGTTATCACATATGGATTTTTAGACAGACATATTGCAGCAGTGTTATCACAATAAATTGGAATGTTATCTGCATGAATCTGATAATCCTCTAATTGATGTTTCATCCAGAGCAGTTGTGTGCTACAACTTGCAGCTGAGATGTATTCTGCTTCTGCTGTTGACAAAGCAATAGTTGCTTGTCTCTTGCTGGCCCAGGATATCAGATTCTCACCAAGAAACTGACAGTTTCCACTGGTGGACTTTCTTTCAATCCTGTCTCCAGCATAGTCAGCATCACAGAATCCAACTAGCATATAATTCAGAGATTTCTTATACAGAAGTCCCAAATTAGTTGTTCCTTTCAGATACCTAAAGATTCTCTTGACAGCAGTCATATGAGATTCTCTAGGATCTGACTGGAATCTAGCATACAGACATACACTAAATAAAATATCTGGCCTAGAAGTAGTTAAATATAAGAGAGAACCTATCATACCTCTGTACAGCTTCTGATCTACTTTAGAGCCATTGTCCTCTTTGCTTAAGGTGCAGGTAGGATGCATTGGTGTTGTCATCAGCTTGCAATCATCAAGCTGAAACTTCTTCAGAAGCTCCTTGGTGTATTTTGACTGATGAACATAAACACCATCTTTGCATTGGTTGATTTGAATTCCCAGAAAGAATTTCATCTCACCCATCATGCTCATTTCAAATTCATCCTGCATTAACTTTGAAAACTCTTTGTAAAGGGAGGCATTAGTAGAACCAAATATGATATCATCAACATATATTTGCACAATTAAGATTTCTTTCTTAACAGTTTTCCTGAAGAGTGTATTATCAACTTGACCTCTTACAAAATTATTTTTAATCAAGAAGTTGCTTAGCCTTTCATACCAAGCTCTGGGAGCTTGTTTCAGACCATACAAAGACTTCTTAAGTTTAAAAACATAATCTGGATTTTTAACATCTTCAAAACCAGGAGGTTGTTTAACATACACTTCTTTAGAAATTACACCATTTAAGAAAGCACTCTTAACATCCATTTGATATAAGATGATATCATGATTAACAGCATAAGAAAGAAGTAACCTGATTGCTTCCAGTCTTGTAATTGGAGCAAAAGTTTCTGTGTAATCAATTCCTTCTTGCTGGCTGTACTCTTGAGCTACTAATCTAGCCTTGTTTCTGATCACTTCTCCTTGTTCATTGAGCTTGTTCCTGAACACCCATTTTGTTCCAATGATGTTCTTATGATCGGGTCTTGCAACTAGATCCCAGACATCATTCCTTTGAAACTGGTTCAGTTCTTCTTACATTGCTACAATCCAGCCATCATCAGCAAGTGCTTCATCAGCAGTTGTGGGCTCAATCATGGATAGCAGGCCAAGCATAGACTCATTCTGACTGAATGCTGATCTTGTCTTCCTTGGACTGTTCTTGTTTCCAATGATCAACTCCTCAGGATGTGAAGACTTGTACTTGAATGAGGTTTTGGGTGGATTAGCTTCTGAAGAACCATCAGGGATTTGTTCAGAACCATGCTGGTCTTGATTTGCTTCAGGATTAGTGTCATTATCAGAGAGTTTCTCAGATTCTTCATTGTTTTCAGCTTCTGAACCTTCTTCAGACTCTGAACTGGGTTCAGCTTCTGAAGGTTCTTCTGAGATTCTAACATCTGCAAAACTCTCAACCACCTCTGGTATTTCATTACCAGGCTTCTTATCATCAAACCTAATATGTATAGCTTCTTCAACAACATGTGTTTCAGAATTATACACCCTGTATGCCTTAGATCTCTCTGAGTATCCTAAAAAGGTACCCTTTTGAGCCTTAGCATCAAATTTCTTTAGGTAGATCTTATTGTTTAGTATGTAACATGTACAACCAAACTGATAAAAATAATAAATACTTGGTTTTCTTCCTTTAAACAGTTCATATGCTGTTTCATTCAGAATAGGTCTGATATAGATCCTGTTCTGAATATAACATGCTGTGTTTACAGCTTCTGCCCAAAAGTACTTGGCAATTTTGGATTCATGGATCATGGTTCTGGCCATTTCCTGTAAAGATCTGTTCTTTCTCTCTACAACTCCATTTTGTTGTGGAGTTCTAGGAGATGAGAACTCATGGAGAATTCCATGATCTTCACAAAAATTTTCAAATGGTTCATTTTCAAATTCCCCACCATGATCACTTCTGATTTTTAAAATTTTCAAATCAGTTTCAATTTGTACTTGTTTGCAGAATTTGAAAAACACATCATATGTTTCATTTTTAGTTCTAAGGAACTTAACCCAAGTCCACCTACTATAATCATCAACAATTACAAGTCCATACTTCTTCCCATTGATTGAAGCTGTTCCAACAGGACCAAACAAATCAATGTGAAGGAGTTCTAAAGGTTTTGAGGTGGAAACAATGTTCTTAGATTTAAAAGAGGTTTTAGAAAATTTTCCAATTTGGCATGCTGAACATAGAACATCTGAGTGATAATCAATTTTGGGCAGGCCTCTAACCAGCTGTAACTTGCTAAGCTTAGAGATGAGTCTCCAGTTAGCATGTCCCAGCCTTTTGTGCCAAACCCATTTCTCATCACTCACAGACAGAAGGCAAACAACCTTCTGCTAAACCAATTCAGAAAAGTTTATTTTATAAACATTGTTTTTTCCTACTACCTTTGAACACTACAGACTTATTTTCATTGTTAATTATAGTGCAAGTGTTCTTATTAAACAAGACTTCATAATTACTATCACATAATTGACTTATGCTAAGTAAATTATGTCTCAGTCCGTCTACCAGCCAAACATCATCAATGTACAGGGAAGAATTACCTATCTTACCAGTACCAATGATCTTTCCTTTCTGACTTCCTCCAAACCCCACAGTTCCTCCCTCTTTCAGAGTCAGGGTTTGGAACATAGACTTGTCCCCTGTCATATGATGCGAGCATCCACTGTCCAGGTACCAGGACCTTTCCTTTTCTTTGGATGACAAGCATATCTGCAATTGAAATGATCTCAGACTTAGGTACCCAGATTTTCATGGGTCCTTTGAGGTTAGTCCTGAAAGGTTTTGGCTTTTTCATCTTGTGTCTGAAGTTATGATATTCAGACTTGTTCTGATACTTAGGATATGAACCCTTATATCTTGAATAAGTCTGAGTTTCAGAACCTGAGTTCTTCAGAACCTGAGTTCTCAAAGGTTTGGACTCAGATTTCTTCAGAACCTGAGACTTGAAGGTCTTTGGTTCTGAGTTGTTTAAAGTCTAACCCTTTGAGTGCTTTGGTTCTGATTTCCTCAGAATTCTAACTTTGTTAGCTTCAGGCACAAGGCAAGCTTCAGTTTTACCTTTCTTAAAACAATTAGAAGCAGAAAACTGATTGGTTTGCTTTTGCTTGCTTTGCTCAACATTCTGAGATTGAAAATGTTTTGTTTTGACTGGTTTAATAGATTTTGAAGTTTTAATACACCCAGTCTTTGAAAAATTTGAATTTGAATTATTCAGATTCTGAGACTTGCTAGATTCAGGTTCTGAACTCTTCAGACTCTGAACATTTTCAGGTTTAGAGTCTGATTTTCTCTTACTCTTAGGCTTAGGACCTTTTGGCTTAGATTTAGGCAAGGTTTTAACATCTGCCTTCATCTTACCCTTAGGTTCAGAAGCTTCAGAGTCTGAGCTGTTCAGAACTTCAGACTCAGTCTCAGTTTCTGACTTTTTCAATTTCTCAGAGTTATCAGAAGCAGGCACAAAGCATATACCATTGCCTTTTAAAATATTTCCAGAACAGGAAGGTGAGTTTGATTCATTTGAAGGTTTGAATGAATCATAGCCAATGCATTCACCTTTGTTTCTGACCATATTATAAAGCATAGAGGCAATTTTAGTTCTATTGAATCAAGTTAAAATGAAATCCTGAAGAGCTATTTCATGTTCATTAGGAATTGCTTCAGGTTTCTTATGAGTCACATCTCTGAGTTCTTTAACTTCTTCATCAAACTTAGTTATTTGATTCTGAAGTTTAAGATTTTCCTCAGACAGCAAGTTAGTTTTATTTTTCAAAAACTAAATTTCTCCTAACTTGCTTTTTAGATGACTCATAAGATCATTAACTGTTTCAATTAATTCAGATCTAGTGAGTTCAGAATATACCTCATCTTCTTCATCTGAATCTGAACAGGATTTTGCATCAGAAAATGCAGTTGCCATCAAAGCTAGGTTTGCTTCCTCTTCATCAGATTCAGACTCATTGTCCAGATCATCCCATGTTGCCATGAGACTCTTTTTAAGCTTGTTTCTGAAACTACTAGACTTTGAGCTGGACTTCTTTGCTTTTTCCTTTGATTTGTCCTTCTGAAGATCAGGACATTCAGCAATGAAGTGGCCATGTTTCTTGCAGTTGTAGCATTCTCCCTCTTTGAACCAGATCCTCTAAAGTTACTGCTTCTGTTAGAGAATTTTTTCTTTCTATTCATTAGATACTGAATTCTTTTAGAAAGCATTGCAAGCTCATCAGCATCTGAATCTTCATCAGAATTTCCCTCAGGAAATTCTTCTTCAGATTCAATAGCTTTCAAAGCTTTAGCAGGCTTTCTTTTAGATTTCAAAGCTAATGATTTTGGTTCTCTAACAGACTCATCCTCATTGAGTCCCAGTTCATGCACTTTGAGGGAGCTTATAAGATCCTCAATACTTAAAGTATTCAGATCCTTAGCTTCCTCAATAGCAGTCACCTTGGGTCTCCATTTGGATGGCAGACTTCTCAAGAGTTTGTTCACATGATCAGCTATGGTATAACTCTTCTTCAGAATCTGAAGTCCAGAAACCAGAGTCTGAAATCTTAAGAACATAGTCTCAATATTTTCATCCTCTTTCATTCTGAACAATTCATATTGTTGAACAAGAATGTTTGCCTTTGCTTCTCTAACCTTTTTATTACCTTCATAGTTAGAGCAGAGGGATGTGAATATGGCTTTAGCTGTTGACTTGTCACTCAGTTTCTGATACTCAGAGTGAGGTAATGAATCCACAATGATGCCTCTGACATTGTGGTGCTTTCTATATATCTTCCTCTCAGCATCACTGAGTCCTCTTCTGTTGACAGCAACACCTTCTTCATCAACTGGGATTGTAATTCCATCTTCAATAATATCCCAAAGAGAATCATCAATACCAATTATATGACTGTACATTTTACTCTTCCACCAAGAGAATTTTTCTGGGTCACCAGTAAACATAGGGGGTTTATTGTGTGACCAAGACATTCTTTTCTTCAGTACCATAGTCATAAGATACGTTTCTTTGATTTCTGGGAGAGGGTGGAGGTGAACCACTAGTTGAGGTCATGTTTTTCTCAGGATCCTACTGACACACTGTTAAGTGTTAATATCAGAACCGGAGCTCTGATACCAACTGAAGGTGAGAAAAAAACACACAAGAAGGGGGGGGGTTGAATTGTGTGAGTCAAAAACTAGGTTTCTTTCTTTTCAAAAACTTAAGTTAAGTTTAGAAGCTGATATGAATCAGTTCTGAACTATTATCAAAGTATATTGCAGCGGATTCAAAATGTTGGAAGTAGTCCAGTTCCCTTGTTTTCCAACAAGAGATTTTCACTATAATCAGATGATTACAATTGCTCAACCACTAAGGAAGAGACTTCCAGTTGCTCAACCACCAAGGAAGAGGCTTCCAATTGCTCAACCACAAAGGAAGAGGCTTCTAATGCTCAAGACACCAAGTCAAGAGGCTTCCCAATGCTCAGACACAAAGTACTGAGACTTTCTGACTCAGACCATAAAGGAATGAGGTTACAGCTTGCTCAAAACACTAAGTAATGAGACTTACAATGCTTAGTACGCAGACTAAGATTTAGACCAAACTGATTTACAAAGAAGGTAAGTTTGGGTTGAACACTTGATAAAATATCAGAGGTGTTCTCTTAATACAACACAGGTTAAGACTCTTAACCTTAAGAAATTCTAAGTTACAACAGATAAAAGAATTTCTAAGAGGTTTGTGAACTTTGAGTTTTGACAGCAAAACAGAGCAAGTTTCAGACAGATTTTATCCAAGAGTCTTAGCAAAAATTCTTCTTCAAATCTTCTTCCTTTTATAGAGGAATTTAGAGATGTTGAAGATTTGCAGGTTTTAGGAAAAGAGCCGTTGCAAGTTGAGAGCTAGGATAGCTGAAATTATGTGCTGAACTTTTCCAGAAAAACAGAGCAGCAGCCATTTTTGAATTTGCTTTCCTTAAAAGCTGGGGAATGTTTGAGTCAGGGAGACAACTGTTCCATTGAGTTGTTCTGACATATCCAGGCATTAAATGCGCACAGTAACAATTGCTTTCCTTGCCACATCAGACTTCAGAAGCTTCTCTTCATCAGAAGCTGGCTTCACGTACTGAACATCAGAAGCTGCCTTCAGTTGTACGGATCATAAGCTGGTCTTCAGACGTTGACTTTTGTTGACTTCTTCAGACGCACCTTCAGACTCACCCATCAGAAGCTGCCTTCAGATGCAGTTCAGAAGCACCTTTCAGACTTAGGCTTCAGACCCAGTTTTCTTCCAGCTTTGCAACATTGCTTCTAAGCTTTCCTTTCTTGCTCTAAGCTTGTTCTTTCATAAACATTATCAATTACCAATCATTAAACACGTGGTTCTGAAATCACTTGAACAAAGGATTAGCAAATAACCAATTTTCTATTTAACACTTTTGTTATCATCAAAACCATAAAGAGAGATATGTTTACACATAATGTTTCAATAATCTCCCCCTTAATTCAAAAGAGAGTTGTTTAACACATTTTGTTCCAACACAGTACACACCCTCACCTGTGACCCCATGCAAAGAGTCAAAGCAACGGTTCAGATTGTATCCCATCAGGTATCCAATGGCCTTGATCAAACCCGTAGGAGTCCCAAACATCAGGACTCATCAACGGTGATGATGGAGCCTCGAGAACGGTTCCTAAGATGCACTCAAGGGCCTATGTAATCAAGTGCATTACTAGCCTTTACACATGGCAACCAAAGCCCAATCGTCCTGTCCCCATACTCACGACCTCAAAGACATGGGCATTAAATGCGTATGGACAGATAGGCCTGGACAGTGGACGGTTCCGGACAGATTTCGGGCTCAAAATTCGGAACCGATCGAACCGACGGTGTCAATATCGCAGTCTGTTCCCGTCTGTCTGAATCTACGGTTTTGTCGGTTGGCGGTTCGACGGTTTTAGCGGGTGGTCGGCCGGACACCGTCGGTTGTGGGTTAAACAAATCTGATAAAAAAAACTTAAAAAAGAAAGAGAGAATTGAACAACAAAAAAGAGAAGTGAGCAAACACCAGCAAAAATCTTAGAACCAAATTGAACCAGAGAAGTGAACGACAAAAAAAAGAAGAATGATATGTATACAAACAAAAAAAAGCTCAGATCTATATCATTGAAAACATGAGAGAAGAATGAGAAAAATAATGAAAAAAAGGAGGAGGAGAAAGAAAACAAAATAGCTCAGATCTTTTTCACTGTGGTCTTGCATGTTAAACCTTGATCCGTTGGTGGTGAAAAGGAACAAGATCTCAAACAAAGAAAAATAAAAGGAAAAAACCTTAAATTCATGAAGCAAGAAGAAGCGTTGTGTTGCTGTTTGGGATTTCAAAGAAAACAATAAATGGAAATAACTGATTTGTCTTCCCTAGAGAAAAGAGTGAGATATGTTATTTAACTTTTAAATAAATAATAAATCAATGAAAAGAAAAAAACAGTTGTAGCCCATTAGCCTTGTAGTCATAATAATAAAAAAATATATGTGCATTTATTATACCATTGAAAGTTGAAACGGTAAAAACAATCATTACTCAGCAGTCAGTCATTACTCGGGCGGGGTGTGGGTACCGTTGGGTTTAGAATTTGAAACCGCCCCCGACCGGTGCAACCCGTGTACAACCGAATTTTCTCACTTCAAGACCCGAGAGACCGACCCGTGCCCGCTCGTTTGCTTCAGCTTTATGCGGTTAGATCGGGTTTCGGGCGGGTCAAATTATTCTGTCCACCCCTATGGACAGAGGACCAACTATCTGACGAGGGAATCTTGCAACTCCAACGACCCAGAGATCGAGAGACGAGCTGGGATACAAATACGAACTTCCCTCACCTCATTGAGTTCGCTCCAACCATAATAAAATGAACTTCGCAATGATCCTAGCGAGCGAAACCTTCGAACAAGATTAAGTTGATCATTCTTAATCTTCCTCAAGTTTAAGATCCAAGTGATCATTCTTGATTTTTCCTCAAGGTTTCCGAGCAAGATTTTGTTGGTCATTCTTGATCTTCTTCAAGTTCAAGATTCAGTTGATCATTCTTAGCTTTCCTCAAGGCTCCTGAGCAAGATTCTGTTGGTCATTCTTGATCTTCTTCATGTTCAAGATTCAGTTGGCAGTTCTTAATCTTCCTCGATCTGAACTCCATTAGCAACCAGGGGTGCACGTTTGACATATCCTTAGTGAGGTAAAACGTCACATTCCTTTATGAACATCACCGTTGCAAAGCGGGTCAGTCCGCTCATACACGAACCTGTTGCCCCTCATGCAAACTAGTTCTGCGTGAACACTTCTTCAAAACAACTGAGGTCCTCGCCTCCGAAAAACTTCTAACGAACAGGGCTTTTACCTCTTCATAGTCATCACTCTTTGCCAAGAGCAACGACTTGGGGGGCTTCTGTTCTGGAGTAAGCAAATAGCAATTAGGCCCATTCACTTAGGCCCAATACAAGCTAGCCCATATCCAATATCTGGCAGAATTACTCGCAAACAGAGACTCATTCAAACGTTCTGTAACGTCTCTCGCACGTTCCCGCGAATCTCTCCTCGGCGGTTACACTTCCTACGAATTCGTAACCGCCGAGCCACATGTGTGCCACACAACGGCTCCTGCACCACCCACCTCTATAAAACGGGTACTTTGAGCAGTCCCCAAGGTTAGATTCTTCCTACTCTCTTAACCTTCATCTTCACACTCATACTGACTTGAGCGTCGGAGTGCCTGCAGGTACACACCCCCTCACCGTTCTAGCCAACAACGAGCATTCACAACTACATCCTTCACTGCACCGGTAGCCCATTTATGATCGGGTAAGATCAACTGATAGTCTTATTCATCCGATAAAGTACTAACTGGAGCATACAAAGTATATAATACTGCCTGAAATAATCATGCACATTACTAACGAGTACATGACCAAAGACTATATCTAAGTACATCATATACAACACTAGTACAATATGCTAGCAAACTAAGACGATATGCATAAACGTCCAGCTCCTTCTATTTATTCATCACGAACACCCTGCTTACAAGTACTTTGAATATCTGAAATAATATAAAGAGATCAAATTAAAAAATGAGTTTATATGTGATTTGACATTTTTCACCTTACAAATTGATTTTAATAAAGATTTAGTAAAAAAAAAGTTTATTTTATAAAGATAAATTATGTAAAATATAAAATTTAATATATGTTGTAATCTATCGATTTGAGTCACCACTACTTATATCTACGTATCAAATTTAATAGTGATGGACGTGATATGGTATGTTGTAAAAAATCTAAATCTTACATTAATAAAGATGAAATATGAAATAAATTTTTAAAGGATGACAAATTTCATCTTATCAGCTGATTTTGTAAGAATGATTTTGATCGAATTTAAAAATCTAAAAATGTGGTCGAGGTACGCATGGCATTGGTTCATGCACAAGTTCAATGGCCAAAACTCTCAACCTACTCTATAAATATAAATTCATGACATTGGTCGAGGTAGAGGTTCAATGACCAAAACTCTAAACCTACTCTATAAATATTAACTCATGACATTGGTTCAGGTACGCATATATTTTACCCTAAAATACATCACGGATCCACTATGCTTACTGACTTGAGCGTTGAAGTGTCTTTTTATAAGTACCACCCCCTATGTTGGAGAAGAATGATGCCGACGAATGTCCACACTCAAAGGTCATTCAACGCCACCATCCAGAGATCTCAGGTCCAGCAGGATCAATTTTTTTCCAAATTAATTTGAGCAATATATAAACTAAACTATTTAAATAATCCGTAAACAAACAAACTTTAAAAAAAACATTTAAATAACAAAATATACATATGGATAATTTTTTTGTTTAATGTTGCAATTAGTTACTATGTGTATCGCACGAGGTACATGTTCAAGTTATCACTAATGGTCCAAATTTTGGTGCACACATTCTTCACTCTTGTATGATAAAAGAGTGTCATTTTCAGTAACATTTAGCACTTTTGTAAAGAAAATAAGACAATGAAATCCATAACTTTTGAACTCTTTTTCCTTTATGGCCACAATTGAATATTGATTTTGACAATATCTTTCCTACCTTCTAGGCAGTACACAATACCACTAAACCAGTCCATTTAAAGAAAAACAAATCCACCACACACCTTTAATATAATCATGTGATCAAAACTTTGTAGCCCTAATAATGAAGTTTTCATGTCTATATCTAATGACGATTTCACCTTTCTTTTTTACAAAAGTTTTGCTTTCTTTCTTGCTTTTACATATGTTGCAAGTCATAAAGCAGCGCAACATGTTTTTTTTTGTTGTTGAAGGAAGCACAACGTGTTATTGGTAACCCATACTCCTCATATCAAATAAGAGTGATGTCTTTCTTTCTTGTAGTCTTAAACAGTGATGGATGGAGGGGTGGGCAAGCAGTGGACCGACCGACCCCTCCCTCCCACAACTAATTAACATATATGTATATGTAAAATATTTAAATAACATTATATATGAATTATTATAATATTACCAATACATATTTATATATAAATAGATGCACGTAATCGAATTTTTGTTTAAAGATGTGTTTGTATTTAATATTCGAAAGAGTCTCAAATAGAATTATCTTTGGTGGAAAAAATCTATAAACAAAAACAAAAGAAAAAATTTAAGCTCGAAAGAGACAGTTCATAAATGTCATGTCGTTTAAATCTTTAAAAAAAAATAGTTCCTATAGTTGTATGCGAAGGCTACAATATAAAAAAAAAATTATAGCCTGTTTTTTTTTTATTATTTTGGCTCCCAATATAATATTTATGGATCTGTCCCTGGTCGAAAACATTGGTTAGCTGTTTCTTCCGACACTTCTTTGGGCTTTCCAACATAATATTATTCCAGTTGGAATAAGTAGAACAAATCAAAATATTATTAACCTCACGAAAATAGCTGTTGTAATTGAATAAAAAAGGAAAAGGAAATGAAAGAAAAAAAAGGATGTACTTTGAACTACGATAGACATTTAAGCATGTGTGTATGTTTGCAAGAACGTTATAAGTTTGTAAAAAATATTGTGGTGACATAATAATTTTTTTTATCAAATAGTCTAGTGGCCGAAAATTTACATCTTAAGATGAATAAATAGAGTGTTTGGAGTTTGAACCCCAACTCTTGCATATATTATACAATGTTCTACCAATTGATTTAAGCTCACGGAGAATGTGGTGCATGATTTTATTGAAGTTCTAAAATATAGGTTTTGATAAAATGATTTGTGTTTTTAGAAAGAAAAAAAATATTTTCTATCATTCGCAATTATAATAACTAAATCTTATCTATCAAAAATGCCGACTAAGTAAAAATTTTATTTTTTATTTTATTACTCATTATAGTGAATATTGATTGTTTTTTATGATAAAGTTTAAAAAACTAGTGATTCTTATTAACAATGAATTGATGTTTTTTATTATAAAATGATACTCATTTAAAATATAAAAGTAAAAAATAGTTTTTATTTTATAAAAATGATCGTTAATTTATAAACTTTAAAAACAAATGTATCAATACACTCCTTAAAAAAATGTATCAATACACTCTAATTTACGAATATACTGTAGTAACTCCGAACTATTAATCATTGTTTCCGCTGATATGCTTTTGAATCCATCCCTACTCCTCGTAACTGTCTTTTTGTCACCTAGTGTTTAGTTTAGCATAATTTCTATCAATGTATTGTTTTCCTTGTAAAAATAGTTTGAAGTTCTTTTTTTTTTTTTTTATTTGGAAAGCAAATACTCCCTCGAATGTAAGTAAAATAAAATATTGATCATAGTTTGAACATATCTAATATATCCATTATAAAATTCTCTTTTTTTATAGACCAGTCAGAAAAATCTCAAAGATAACTATATTAAACAACTTTCACTCTATTTAATGATGTTAGGAGTGTGTTCCTCCTCAAGTTCTCAGGTTCGATTCTCCTCGATATCAGTTTGAGTTGATTAATTTAACTTCTTAAAAAAATTATGTTTTTTCAATACTCTTTTAATTTCGTAAATTAGGGACACTTTTGATAATACACGGCTTTTATAATAAAAAACTTGATTACACTCAATTAATTTTTTTAATAAATATAAATCAAGTATTTTTGTTTATAAAATCAAATGGTACAATAAACACCACCTACGGGATGGTATGATGGTATTAGCTTGAGATTTATGAGTGTGCTCCTTTTTGAATCTTAGATTCGAATTCGTTAGACGACAACAATTTATGTGATGGGCCACACATATATGACTTCGGTTAAACCTTCTTATGGTAATAAGATTGATCATCGAATTAGTTGATCATTAGACCATATATCGAATAAAAAAAATGCAATGCTCTTAAAAAAGCGGTGAATCAGTAGATTAACTCTAAATTCATGGTGGCCAAAGCACTTTCACGTTCTTCAGTGCGCGACCAAATGGTGGTGGAAAGCACAATCAGTAACCTACCAAATGTTTTAATTTTAAACGAAATAAAAATATAATTGTAATAATGTACTTTAAAATAGTCAACCGATATATAGTGGATCATGCCCTATCCAATGCATGATGGTAACTCCGAAAATTGATCTTCTTTTCCTTTCATTTTTGTTCATTTTCACCTCAAAATACTCCATTTAACCCCAGCGCAAGTTAAGTACTGCTCGGTATCAACGGCGGTTAACTCACGCTTGCTATCAGCGGCAATTAACTTCCATTGACCCCAGCGGTAGTTAACTTGCGCTAGTTTTATGTATGCTAACAGAACAACAATTCTTGATAGAACTGCTGTTTTTTAAGCACCTAAACGTGTATTTTTCATAATATTCATCATCGGCTACCACTACATTCATTCACCACATTTAATCATTCAGAGTACCTTATGATCACTATATTCATCCATTCACAATACCTTATGTTCATTTTTTTTTTCATTTTCAATCATTCACTACAATTTTTAAACGCATTTGTTTGCTCGATGGTAAGCATTTCTTAGAAATATCAATTCATTAATTTCCAAAATAAATCCTAACTTAAAATACACAAGTACGCAAAATAAATTATAAAACAATCGAACACGACAAATTAACATTTACTGTTTAATTTCATCTCCATTCAAATTGGGCAATAAATGAATCGTTGTGTTACATTACATTCTCCCTAAGGTTGTTGTATCATCATGATGTTGGATTAAAATTAAATTCATGGTTGTTTGCTCAAAATGTTGGCATTAAAGTGTCATATACCTAGTGTAAAAATTTGTCAGTCTCTTTGAAAACTAGAAATAATTGAGAGAACACATTTTGTATTATACCTAATGAATTGTACATATTCTCACATCAAATTCCTCCATAAAGATGAGTAATGACGAAAACGAATGCATTTCAATATATTATTTGGAACTTTATCCTACTGTCCTGCCAACTAACATGTTTCAATTAAAAGAGGAGCATGATCAAGCTAAAAAAAATATCTTGGAAATGCATTCCCTTTCGTCACCTTCTTCTTATATGAATGAATTTGATGTGAGAATTTGTACAACTCATTATGTAGAATACAAAACTTGTTCTCTTCATTCTTTCGAGTTTTCAAAAAGACTAACAAACCTTTACACTAAATATAAGACATTTCAATGCAAACATCTTCAGTAGACTACCATGAATTAAACTTAATTCCAACAAAATAATGACACTACATAATAATACAACCTAATCTTCATCTGGACGAATCAAACTCTTAAGAATATCTTCTTAAGAAGATCTCAGCAACGAAACATCCAACTCAATCGTCGAGAACATGTTGGCTGACCAAATATCACGAACATGCTCCTCACGTCGTCGTCGTTCTTGAGCATCATCTGACTAAACTGTAATCTCCCAGATGAGTCGATCGATGGATGTCGATATCCAACACCGTCCACCCTCCCTATGTCTCTGTAGCTGAGTTGTCGGTTGATTTGATCTAGTTGATCCTTCAGATCTACTAACGTGACATCGACCCAAACCTTGAAGAGATTGGGCTTTCCACCGTTGTACCAGACTGCAGTTAACATTATGTTTCAATCTACTGGATAAATGTCCATTGTTTCAGATCTACACCATAAGAAAATAAAAACAATCAATGAAAAACTCATTCAAACATTTCGTCAAACACTTGGAGTGCAAAATATACATAAACTCTAAAACAAAAAACTAAAACATAAACATGTAAAAATTTAACCAATTTAAATCTAATCTAATAAGGATTCATAACAGAAACATGTAAACATTTAATCATTTACTACCAAAGAAAAACAAAATTTACATAAACCCTAAAACTAAAAACATTTCTAATTTAAGAGGAAAAATGTAACATATTAACATAAAATGTCAATGATAATGGATTATAAAAACTTACTTGTTATTGGAGGGGTGGCTGATTTGAATTTGAAGAAATACAGTGTTGGATGATTTGAGAGAGTTTTAGAGATTGAGTTTTGTGAAATGGAATAAATGAGTTGTTATCTATGCTATAAAATAATGTAACAGCAGTTAACTCACGCTGGGTACCAGCGCAAGTTAACTCACACTGGGTACCGAACTACAGTTAACTGTCGTTGGGGTTAATTAGGGAAAATCAGGGTGGAAATGAGCAAAACCAAAGGGAGAAGAACAATTTTTGGTAACTCTATTATTTAGCTGCACTTACGCACAAAACAGATTACACAAGGAGATTGTTGTTTGGGCCCTACTTGCTCACAGACCTCCATGTTGGAACAAAATAAGTTTTGACAATGCCTCTTGAGTTTTGATGATAGCAATGTATTATAAGAACAATTGGATATGCTAATATTTGTTTAAGAATTCAAGACCACAGATAAAAATTTGTACAAAGGTTTAATCATTTGTGGGTTCTTAAAGAACAAATAAAGAGCAAAAGATTTGATTTAGAAGCTAAGCTTGAAGCCGAAATTTGAAGATGCTCTAGACTCTGAAGACTCAGAAGCTAAAGACTCGGATCCAGACTCTGAAGACTCAGAAGTTGAAGACTCAGGCTCAGACTCTGAAGGCTCCAGACTCAGGAGTTGAAGACTCAGAACTGGAAGCATTTTGTAGAAGCTGAAATACTTGATTCTAAAGCATCTGGGACATATGCAATGGTTGTTGAGAATGTCAGAAGGTCAATGGATTTCATTGTCAAGCAAGGATAAGAGTACAACCACGATCTCCAACATTCCCATGTGCTCTGTTCGTACATTGCAACTTTGTCTCCTCTGCAAACGGTTCATTCCTCATTAAGGAAAGATTTCAAAATCCGTCTTTCATAGTACGTGAACCAAATCAAGCAACAAATCAACAGTGATTGATCAAAGCTTCTCCAACAGACTATATGATGATTTGGCACCTTTCAACGTCTCTCTACTCCTCTATATAAAGGACTGAAGACTTGAAGCAGATACTAGACTCTACAATTTTTACAAGTGCCAATACTTTGCCAAAATCTAAACGCATCAAATACTTAGAAATTCTTAAAAACTTTCTCATCTTAGAATTTCTTAAGTTTAGAGTCTGATCATCTGTGTTGTATTTTGTGAGCACCTCTAATAGTATATCAAGTGTTCATCCCAAACAAATTCCATGTAACTTTATTTGTTAGAAGTCTCTTACTTTGTGTTTGAGCATAAGAAGTCTCTTACTTTGTGTTTTGTTGGATATTTGGTTGTTGGCTTCATGTTTGCTAAAATCAAATATACAAGCAAGATGTGCGTCTTCAGAAGCTGATCCTCAGAAGCTGAACAGTACCTCAGAAGCTGGGTCTTCAGAAGCTGAACAGTACCTCAGAAGCTGGGTCTTCAGAAGATGAACAATACTTCAGAAGCTGAACAGTTCTTCAGAAGCTAAACAGTAATTCAGACGCTGAACCTTCAGAAGCTGAACTTCAGACGCTGAACAGTACTTCAGACGATGAACCTTCAGAAGCTGAACTTCAGACGCTGAACCTTCAGAAGCTGAACTTCAAAAGCAACTTTCAGAAGCAGTCTTGTTTTTGCACTTGGAGTTGTTTATTTTTCTCACCTGATCTTTTGAAGATTTAATAGAAGAATTCTCCATGTTGTGTGTGGTTCTAGAAGGAAGAATATTTTCGTGAGATATATTTTGAAGATTGGATATTGTTTTATTTGTGAATATATTTTCAAAGAGATCTTTGGAAAATATATATTTCTGAAGAAACATTTTATTTTGAAATATATATCCAAAGAAGAATTTTGGAAATATATCCTTGAAGAATATTTGGTTCAAATATTTGTTGCTGCTGAAGCCTATAAATAGAGGACGCCTCTATTGAAGAAAAATCTCAACCAAAGCTATCATTGATAGAGTATTTGTAGGTTTTGAGTCTGTTAATTGTGAGCCTTTCTTGTGTCACCTTGATGCAAGCATAGGACTGTGTTTTATTGAGTTGTATTTGTGCATCACTCATGAGCTTTTAAGCAAGAGTAACGTTTTTGTGTATTTGGAGTGTGTCTCCTTCGTTGTTTGTTTTTTGAGTTTTAAGATCACTGGGGCAGTGATTGTTTGAGGGGAAGTGAGATGGGATCTCAGGTCTAGGAGTTCCTAGGTTGAAGTCAATACGGGTAGTAGCTAGGTGATAAGTTGTAAACTGGGAGTTTGCTGAGAACTTAGAACTAGGACTACGTTAGTGGATTTCCTTCCTCGCTTGGTAGCCTCCAGACGTAGGTGTGTTTGTCACCGAACTGGGTTAACAAACATCATGTGCCTTTTACTTTCAGTCTGTTATTTCCTTCTTTGTTATTGTTTTCGTGTTATACTTTGTTTTACGTTCAGCATCAGGACTTGCCCGAATTTCAATTGGCATCAGAGCAGGCACCCTGCCTGTTTTAGGGTGAGCTCCAGGGAAGTTATTTTCTGGCAGAATGGACAAAGAAGGAGGATTTGTGAACAGACCACCTTTGTTGGATGGTCCCATACTATGACTATTGGAAATTACGCATGAGTGCTTTCCTTAAGTCTATAGACAGTAAAACCTGGAAAGCAGTTCTGAAGGGTTGGGAACATCCTGTTGCGCTTGACAAAGATGGAAAGAAGACAACTGATCTAAAACCAGAAGAAGAGTGGTCCAAGGAAGAAGATGAATTAGCTCTTGGAAACTCCAAGGCCTTGAATGCTATATTCAATGGAGTGGACAAGAATATGTTCAGACTGATCAAGCAGTGCACAGTAGCTAAGGATGCTTGGGAGATTCTTAAAACTATTCATGAAGGCACTTCCAAGGTAAAAATGTCCAGACTTCAACTTCTCACCACCAAGTTTGAAAATCTCAAAATGATGGAGGATGAGAACATACAAGATTTCTATATGAATGTTCTGGACATGGCCAACTCATTTGATTCTCTTGGAGAAACAATGTCTGATGAGAAGCTTGTGAGAAAAATATTCAGGTCTCTACCTAAGAGATTTGACATGAAGGTGACTGCCATTGAGGAAGCACAAGACATCTCCAGTATGAAGGTTGAGGAATTGATAGGATCCTTGCAGAATTTTGAGATAGCCTTCAATAACAGAACTGATAAAAAGGGGAAAGGTGTTGCTTTTGTAGCAAATGCTGATAATGAGGATGATGAAAGCACATCAGAAGCTCTTGTGATTCTTGGTAGACAGTTTAACAAGATTCTAAAGCAGGCTGACAGGAGATCCAAACCAAATGACTTGAAGAAGACAAGAACTAATGAGAAAAGCAATAAATCCAAAGGTGTTCAGTGTCATAAGTGTGAAGGATATAGCCACATTAGGACAGAATGTGCAACGTACCTCAAGAAACAGAAGAAAAGTTTGGCAGTCTCTTGGTCTGATGAAGATGACTCAGAAGGAGAAGTGGAGTATGAGTCTGCTAAGCATGTCACTGCTTTAACTAGTAGATGCATGTCAGATGATAAAGTTAAGGTTTCATAAGCACCATCAGGTTTTGAAGCACCATCTGATACTTAGTCAAGTGATGGAGAATTGTCTTGTGAAGAACTGGCTACCTCTTACAAAGAACTATACCTCAGAAATGAAGAAGTTTGCAAGTTATTAGAAAATCAGAAGAAGACTATCAGTCAATTGCATGCTGAAAGAAGTGAACACTTAGGGCAAATTTCTGATCTCAAAGATGAGGTAACCCAACTGAACTCTCAACTTGAACACTTAAAGAAGCAGGTTAGAATGATGAACACTGGTACTGATATGCTAGAAGAGATATTGGAGAGTCAGAACAAGGGAAATCAAAAGGAATAGGGTTTGATGATAGGAACTTGAACAATAAATAGCAAAATCCAGCTAAAAGGTTCATTGCAGTTGTTGGAACATATGCTCCAATGATAGGCAAACCTAAGTTGGAACATCAGAACAAACCTCAGGGATCTAAGAGTAGGAGGGCATCTCGTCCTTGGATATGTCATTACTGTGGTAAAAAGGGGCACATAAAGCCATTCTGTTTCAAGTTGTATGGATACCCCAAGCACCTTCAGCAAAGAAAATCTGAACCTGTTGTAATCAATGTCACGAAGGAATGGAGACCAAAATGTGAAAGTGTTGGCAAGAGGCTGAATAATAGGAAAGGAAAGGTTGTTGCTGCTGCTAGCAGGCCTACTCCTGTTGATAAGAAGAGTGCTGTTGTTGGACCATCTAAAGGCTGGAGCAAGGTGGTGCTCCCTGTCCCAAAGAAGAAGGCACTAAAAGGAAAGGTAGTGGATCCTAGTGAGTCTGAGGATGATGTTGAGCAAGATGTTCAAGACATCATGCCCTATGTTCAGAAGAGGATTGCTGGGAAGAAGATTCATCTGAATGTGCCTGAAGCACCCATTGACAAAACTTCCTTCCATGTTGTTGAGAACGTAACCAGGTGGAAGTATGTGCTCCAAAGAAGGCTTGATGTGGAAAGAGAGTTGGCTAAAGAAACCTTGCAGTGTGCTGAGGGTGATGAAGATGATACTGATACTAATGAAGACTAAGCAGCTTCTGATGCTGAGTCTGAAGACTGTCAATTTTTGGGACTATGTCCTGGATTTCATTTTGTGCTTATGGTCTGCATTTTTGTACTATACTCTACAGTTGTGTTCTCTTGTTTTTTCCTCTGTGAAGACTTTATGTGTGGTATGACTCTATGGTGCCTTTATGGTTATGGGTTTGTGGATGAAAGCTCTTATGCGTTCTTTTCATCTATGGTGTGAGTTAGAATTGTGTTGCAGATTTCTGGGCGTATTACATTTGTTTTTCCTCTGCTTGTGTGCATATGGTCTTATCTGATGTTTCTTCTTTCTACTCCTGGTGAATGCTGGTTGTTTTTGTCAAAATTGTTTGGCTAAAGAGGAGGAGTATATGTGTTTCCTGTCAGAAGCTGATGTGTTTTAGGGGGAGTCTCTGTTTCAGGGGGAGTAGTGTATGGTTCAGAAATGGTACAAAAGAAGTTGCTGTTGAATGACATGTTTCAGGGGGAGTGTATTTGTGAAAACGTAGTATTTACCTTGTTAAGATTTTGTTTGTGCCGCTGCTGACTCTGTTGCTTTTGTGTCACTACGTTTATGTTCTTCTTTATGTGTTCAGAATTTGCCTTGTGTATCTCAGATTGATTTTAGCCAAAAATTTGCCAAAGGGGAAGATTGTTGGATATTTGGTTGTTGGCTTCATGTTTGCTAAAATCAAATATACAAGCAAGATGTGCGTTTTCAGAAGTTGATCCACAGAAGCTGAACAGTACCTCAGAAGCTGGGTCTTCAGAAGCTGAACAGTACCTCAGAAGCTGGGTCTTCAGAAGCTAAACAGTACTTCAGAAGCTGAACAGTTCTTCAGAAGCTGAACAGTACTTCAGACGCTGAACCTTCAGAAGCTGAACTTCAGACGCTGAACAGTACTTCAGACGTTGAACCTTCAGAAGCAGTCTTGTTTTCGCACTTGGAGTTGTTTATTTTTCTCACCTGATCTTTTGAAGATTTAATTGAAGAATTCTCCATGCTGCGTGTGGTTCTAGAAGGAAGAATATTTTCGTGAGATATATTTTGAAGATTGGATATTGTTTTATTTGTGAATATATTTTCAAAGAGATCTTTGGAAAATATATATTTCTGAAGAAACATTTTATTTTGAAATATATATCTAAAGAAGAATTTTGGAAATATATCCTTGAAGAATATTTGGTTCAAATATTTGTTGCTGCTGAAGGCTATAAATAGAGGACGCCTCTATTGAAGAAAAAAACTCAACCAAAGCTATCATTGATAGAGTATTCGTAGGTTTTGAGTCTGTTAATTGTGAGCCTTTCTTGTGTCACCTTGATGCAAGCATAGGACTGTGTTTTATTGAGTTGTATTTGTGTATCACTCATGAGCTTTTAAGCAAGAGTGACGTTTTTGTGTATTTGGAGTGTGTCTTCTTCGTTGTTTGTTTTTTGAGTTTTAAGATCACTGGGGCAGTGATTGTTTGAGGGGAAGTGAGATGGGATCTCAAGTCTAGGAGTTCCTAGGTTGAAGTCAATACGGGTAGTAGCTAGGTGATAAGTTGTAAACTGGGAGTTTGCTGAGAACTTAGAACTAGGACTACGCTAGTAGATTTCCTTCCTGGCTTGGTAGCCTCCAGACGTAGGTGTGTTTGTCACCGAACTGGGTTAACAAACATCTTGTGCCTTTTACTTTCAGTCTGTTATTTCCTTCTCTGTTATTGTTTTCGTGCTATACTCTGTTTTACGTTCAGCATCAGGACTTGCCAGAATTTCATGTTTGAGCATAGGAAGTTTCTTGCTTTGTGCTTGAGCAATTTGTAATCATTGGATTATAGTGAAAAATCTCTTGTAAGTGACAAGGGGACTGAACTAGTTCCGAAATGTGGAAGGAACTAGGATAATTGCTTCTGCCTTTCTTTTCTCTATCTCCTTATCCTTTTATCTGCCTGCATTAGAATCTGAATTGGCTTCAGACTCTGAAACTCTGCCTCTGACTCTGAGCTCTTGATCCAGACTTTGAACTCTATCAGAATCTGAATCTAGTTCTTAGTCAAGTTTTTCAGAAGAAGAAAAAGCCAACATAATTCAACCCCCCCCCCCCCCCCCCCCAAATTTCAAAATTGTTTTTTTTATAAATCGATCATAATTTTACAATTTGATATAACTGTAAGATATATTTTGATTGTTAGATAACAGGAGATACATTCCGATCTGTTTTAGAATAATATTAGAATATAAACTTTGTTTTCATATGTGTGACATTTGATTTAAAACATAAAAAAAAAAAATGAATTCTTGACCTCCAAACACTCCTTATTTTAACTATTGATTTTCATCAAATTGACGTCAAAGACATTGCATTTGTTGTCACATTTCTTCTCAAATCCAACAAGTGTTAAAGTCCTCACTTTTTGTTTTTGTTGAAGGTTAGGGTTTTTTAGTTGTCGATCAAGTAGAAATTGTTTAGGTTTTGAGTAGCAAAATATAGTAATAGGATTTATTTAAGTATTGTTTATGTATATATTAGTTGTTGTTTGTTTAGTGAAATGTGGTATTGAAATTTTGTTTAGGAATATAAATGTAGTTTTTATGTTCTAAGTGTTTGACGAAATGTTTGAATCATTACTTTGTCATTTCATGTTGGTTGTTGTAGATATGATTAATAATGTTGGTAGCACGAGACTTGGTAGGGAGACGTTACATTGTCAGCAGAAAGAGAGTGTGCGGCAAATAATCCTCCAAAACGGGTCATATGAGTGCCTTCACTGGTGCAAGAGCCTGAGATACCACAAATGTCATGACCACCACTACAGGATGCTGAGATGGCAATAATTGATCATGAATTTGGTGAGGGTTTATCTAATATGTCACTGTTGTTGAATTTTAGTAATCATGTTGAAGCCGACATATATATAGGTCGGAGATGTAAGTATAAATATAATCGTATTTATGTTTTCCTTACCATTAATATTTATTTTATGTATGTTATTGTATTAATGTTTTTGCTGCTACTTTTTATGAACATGCTAAACTTAAATTGCTAAAGTGCATTAACAATGTCAAAAGGATAATCAACTTCAAAAAACATCAAGGAATTTTAGATGGTTTTGGGATGTAGTAGAGGCCTATGGTCTTTACTACATTGGACCTTTACTACGTTGTTGATGCAAACTATGGTCAGGTTGACCAGGACATGATACATTTGGTGGCATAAATTTTTTGTATGACAAATTTTTGAAGAAAATATTTATAGGGGCGAAAAAAGTTGATAATTTTATAGAGATGAAAATTATATTTAACCTTTAATTAAATGTATAATATGCAATTTTATATGTTTTTATCTAATTTGTATCTATTAATGTTATTTTCTTACAATTTATTGCTCATAGTATGTAATGTAAATGCATAAAAATATTTCTAACATTTCTTTTCATTTTATAATTAATTTATCAAATTGAGAAAAAGGAAAACTATTTGATTGTTCTGAAATATTTTTATATTATTATTTTAATATTTTGTAAATTTCATTGATCGTATTGAAATAGTTTATTTTAATTTATTTTTATCATATCAAGTTTTCGTTTAAGGATATTTATGTTATTAAATAAATACATAAATTTTTTTCTATCATAATTTTCTTTCAATTTCTTCGATACAAAATTATTAAATAATCTCTTCTTTTCAATTTCTTTCCTTTCGTCTATATTTTCTTCATCAACCAAGCAAGTTTAAAGAGGAGAAGAATTAACTTGACCCAATATACTTTTCTTAGGGACTAAAAGTTGCTTTCAAATTTCTCAGGGGCTAAATTGGCTCTTTTGAATTTTTGCAGGGACTAAAATGGACATTCACTCTTTAATATAAGATCATTTTTGCTAAATCACATAAAAAGTTGGTAGTAGTATTAATTTTTTGTTATAAAAAGAAAGTTGGTAGTAGTATTAAATTTGTTAGTAATTAATATGAGAGAGTTATTTTATGTTATCAACATAATATTAATTGTTGATTGTAGAAAAAGATGTAAAATCAATAAAGGTATGTTCGTAGATAAATAACGCAATTGAAAATTCAAAGGGAGTCTTATAAAAAAGATGACTAATAAATTTCTGAAGAGAATCTTATACTACATATGGTCCTATTTATAAGAAACAATTGACTTTTTATATTCATTGTTTAATTGATGTATTCGGTCTGAAATATATACCAAATACATCAACTCTTCAATGAATCTATAAAGTTAATTACTCCCTCTGGTCCTTATTAAAAGAAATTTTCAAAAAAAATTGGTTCTATTTATAAGAAAATGTCACAACTTTTAAGGTGTAGTTATTGTTTAAAAGAATTTTCTATCTCTCATTTAATGTTTCTTTTTTTAATATTAATGAGTGTATTTAATGTTTGACATTTTTTTATGAGGGTATATTTGTAAAAATATTCAAAAATTTTCATTAATTAATGATTGTATTGATTTTGATGTATTTTGGTTTTGTTTCTTATAATAACAACCAGAGTGAGTATTTCTTATAAATAAGACCGGAGGGAGTATTTAGGAAGGGAAATGATACCTCAGGTCTCATATGCAAGCAACAAAAAAAAAATCACATCCTTTAAAAAATTAATTGATGTCATTTATTTATCTCAGAGTTATAAAAAATACAATTGTAATTTTTTAATTACCCCTCATGGAAACTTGTTCCATGAGAAAAAAAGTTTTGATGAAAAATAAAATTCACATTAATTGAAGGATAATTTAGAAATAATATCATTAAATAACATAGAGGTAGTAGACATTTGCTTATATTCAACACCATTAAATGTTTTTATTTTGTAACTTATTTTCGAGGCAGGAGACAGTATATATTTAAATTATTATTTTTTGATGTTGAGTATATGTTTAAAAAAGACCCGAGATAACATATCATTCTCTCTCTTTTCTTTTTTCCAAACCTTAATCGTCACAATTTTTCTCTTTTCTTTCCTTCTTCAAGGCTCCTGTAGGTATCATTTCTTCCACTGAATCTATCTTTAAATTTTTTTTTGGGGGGGGGGGGGGGGGGGGGGGGGGGAGTGGGGGAAATAGAAAAATATCTTGGATTAATTGGGACAGATAGATTTTTAGCAAGTGTACTAAAACTATCGAAATAATAATTCAAAGTTTCTATCCACAAGGACTATGTTAATCTCAATTTAGCAATATGGTTATTATCTTAGATGTATAAAATTGGGGGGTTGCCCTAGGCAGTTGGGTTGATTGCATAAAAAGTAAGAAAGTGTATAAAAGTTGTTTTGAAAATTTAAGAGAGATGGATCAGGTCTTTTGAATTCTCTGATTACGACTGTTTGGTAAACTGCACCTATTTTATATGAATATTCCTTTAGTTTTACGATGATTAACAAAAATAGTTCTAATCAATCCCTTGAGTTAGAACCCTCTTCTCGAATTACAACCCCTAATTCCTTAGGTGGACTAATATTCTTCAAAGTTTTTTCAAAGCGTTAACCTAATATCACAAATAAACGATTATCTATTCCTATACTAACCCTGTTTATTTGAATAATCCAATTAGGTCTAAGTTGAAAGTTATGGTCAGTAGTCCTTCATTCTCACGAATTCATGTTATATATTGTCAGTATATAAAAAAACATTAAGAACAATTGAACTGAATAAAACTAAATTAATATTCATAAGCAAAAGAGTTTCACAACCACATGTTTCAAACAAGCCTACATCAGAATCATCTCAAGACCTAATCACTTGTGATTTAGCTACTTATAATTGAAATTACAAATAGCATAAGCTCTGGAAGCATTAAAACATACACAAATCAACTATGAGTTAGATGGAATGGACACCTCTTCAGTCTTGTGCTCTCAAAATCGTGCTTCAGATCTCCAAAATGTTGAACCCTCTTTCTGAAACAAGGTTTAACTTAAATAGGCAACATTTGCGATCAAAATTGTGTCACGATTTTCAGTAATAGTGACACGATTTCACCTTTAATCCTAAAATATCATCCACAGCCATCTTCACAATTGTGTCACGATTGTATAATCGTGCCACGATTTTGTAAGCAGAGGCTTCTTTCTCTTCTGGGCAGAAAATAGTGTCACGATGGCAGAATCATGACACGATACAATAAATTCATTTTCTTCATATTTTTCTGCTTTTAAGACCTCCTGGTTGTCTCAAATTGCTATAGACTCAATATAAACATCAAAATAAGTCTAAAAATTACGTAATGGCAGTGTGTCATCACAACCCCAAACTTGAACCATTCCTTGTCCTCAAGGAATTTACTTGCAAAATTGGCAGACGACAGTAAAATAACAGTTACCTAACCAAGTGGTAGTACCAAAAGTTCATCTCCTTGCTAGCCATTTGATGAGCTAGCTGGCTTGACTGCATCCACAATTCACAACTCTAAGCAACATTTTGATAAGGGTTTCACACAGTCGACATACAGGTCTACATATTACCATACACTTGAAAAATTTCTAAATATCAATCAAAGTCCATGTCATCACACACTGTAAAGGTCTTTACGGGTTATAACAGGGCTTAGGTGTAGGTGGGATAATTTTTGGAAAAGTAGGTTACACAAACATTGGAGTTAAGCATTCCTACTATTTTGGAAAAAAAAATTGAACATTCCTCCATTCACCCCATGAAATAAACACAAGTACTAGAGAACTCTTGTAACTTTGAGACAATGAAGTTTACATTATTTCATTTATCTTGTCTCTTCTTTTCTTTTTCTTTTATTCTTTTTTTTTCTACACCTTTTTTTGCATTTATACAATTCATTCTTAGAGAGATAGTTAGCTCTCTTCGGTTCTCTAGTACTCCTACCCCAAACTTATTTGGTTGCAAATTCCAAAAGCAACCACAAACTTAAGTTTTAGCAACATCCTACAGCCTAACCCCAAACAAAATATTTGGGAACATATAACTTAAGTCTTTAGGCTATAATGTAGTTTGTCACCAAACAAAAGGATCTAAACCTACCGGCTTAAATTGGCTACAAAAGGATAATTATATTCAAAACAAAAGAATCTGGGTAAGCTTCAAAAAGGCTCATGGTACCAAGCACTTTGCCTTAGTGTGTGTCTGACAAGACCAATCAACAATTGAGAAAAATCCCAAGTTCTAGAAATGTAGTTGTATGGAACACTCTTTATAAGTAAATTGAAAAATATAAATTTGGCAATGACCTTACAAGTTATGATTTCTAGGAGTTGTGACTACATATCCACACAATTCCGTGCACTTCGCCTTTGGATTCTAGGCATCTACCTCCTTATGAACTTTTAGAGTACCACTTGATCAAACAATTGTTACTAAACTGGAATAAGTCAATTAAACAAACAAATTCATTAATAATAAACAAGTGCAGACTCATTACAAAACAGGGGGTACAATTGAGTTAATAATAGAAAACACTAATAGTTTGACTCAACAAAAGAAATACAATGCTGAAAAATAAAAATAAACGGGAAATTATTGAGCCATTAGTAGCTCAGTTCAGAACAACTAATCATGGTTGAACCAGGTGTTTGGATGCTGAGGGTCATCCATATTCAGATCCTCCAGGAAATGTGCACCAGCCTTCTTCTCCCCTTCATCAAAATCATCAGTTATCTCATTTTCCCTGATAGATTCCCTCTCTCTCTGATGCTCAAAATATTGAACCATCATTTCCCTAGAGCTTTCAAACTTCTCATAGGACCCTTGTGGGGGCCTCCAGTGTACTTGAGCTGCTTCAGCAAACTCTTGAGAGAACCTAGGACGATTCACAAACAGCTAATCAGAGGTCTCATTCATCCAGTTCACATTAGAGAACATGTAGTCTAGCATCATATGATGAATGAGCCAATAGTTTCCCTGCTGGCTACCCTCTCCCTGATGCATCTGAGGCTGAGGTGGGGGTTGTGGATGTGCCTGCTCTCTTCTTCCTTATCTTTCCCTCATGTAATACTCATACTTCTTCATATTAGAATCCATCGTCTTATCTGTGATAGGTTGCATGGTAAGTGTGTCTAAATCACTTCGGTATTCTTTAACCTTTTGTTTCTGACAAAGCCAGTTGATAATGCTTCCATGCCCCCACGGCCTTCATCTTCCCCTTTGCTATC
Organism: Medicago ruthenica; assembly: GCA_018208015.1. NCBI lineage: Eukaryota > Viridiplantae > Streptophyta > Magnoliopsida > Fabales > Fabaceae > Medicago > Medicago ruthenica. The sequence goes on from WNNG01000641.1 coordinate 38,624, forward strand.
TCATGGATATTATTTGCTATTAACTCTCCCACATTCATTGGCTTTCCAGACATGATTGCAGCAATAGTAAAAACCCTCTTGATAGGAATCTCTGAAGTGCAAGAGGTGCTCTCAAGAGTTTGAACCACTAATGATGTCCAAGATTTTGGAATAGGCTTGAAGTCAGCATTGGTCAGCATCATCGCACTCTTCCAACCGGCACCTTCCCTACACAACAAATCCAGCAACTCATCCCACCCATCATTCTTCATATCTGGCATCTCCCTTCTCCTTCTCTGAAAGTCACATTCTTCTGGTGCAGTTAAACCTAACAAATTGTTTATAGCATCATGACTATAATCAATTGTTTTGCCCCTACAATAAGCCTTATATTTCTCTGTTGAAAACTGGGCATTTGCATCAAACTCGAGAATCATAGTCTTGTTATTGAGTTCATACATCATTCCTTTGAGTGACTCCCACCCTCGTTCTATAATCATGGTATAAAAGACGGGGTATTTTGTCAGATTCACAATGTCGAATTTCCTTTCGCCCACTACATCAAACATCTTGCTCTCAACAAACCTTCCTATCGCTTCTTCGGAAATGAATTGGATGGATGTTTATGGTGGATTAGGTGTAGTTTGGGGTCGTTTATTTCTGCTAGAGGTGGCTTGGGTGGCAGTAGTTTTCTTTGAGGCTTGCTTTCCCCTAGTGGTTGCAGGCACTTTGTGGGTTTGGTGGTGAATTTTATGGAAGCATGTGAAAAGGGTCGATATTTGTTTGTAAAAGGTTGAGGCTTGGGTGAATGAAGGGTTATGGGTGGTAGATTTGAGAAGAATTTTGGTTGGGTAGGTTTCTGGTGAAATTTGGACAGAGTAACAGTAGGAAAAATGGTTGTGGAAGGCTAGGCATCATGGGGATATATATATATATATAGGCCAGGTAAAAATTGTGGTACGATGGGGAAATCGTGGCACGATTTGTGCTGTAACGGTCAAGTTGGGATTTGAAATTTGAAAATCGATCGTATCACGATGGGTTGAATCGTGCCACGATTTTGATGGCAGTGAGAAAAATTTGAAAGGCCTAAAATCCTGTCACGATGGGTTTAGTCGTGCCATGATTTTGGTGGCGGTTAGAAAAACTTGTAATGGCCAAAATCATGCCACAATTTTGGTGGCAGTGAGAAAAATTTTGTGGCCTTAGAAAAAATTTCCTGCCCATTTATTTTTTTATAAAAAAAAATTTTGATTTTTTTTTTGAAATTTTGAAAACAAAGAAATAATTAATTACCTAAACTTTAATTGGTGGGGTGCCTCCCACCTAGCGCTTCTTTACCATCACTAGCTTGACTTCCAAGGACCCTTAAAGGTCTGTCAGCACGAGTCCTACCCTCTCCTTTGGTAGTTCTCCTCCCAGATATTGCTTGATCCTCTTCCCATTCACCTTGAATATTCTATCACCTTTTGGAGTTATCAACTCCACTGCTCCATGTGATGACACACTCTTGCTAACAAACGGACCTGACCACTTTGACTTCAGCTTTCCGGGAAACAGCTTCAACTTGGAATTATATAACAATATAGGTTGCCCAACATTAAACTCCCTAGATATTAAGTGTTTGTCATGGTACCTTTTTGTTCTTTCCTTATAAATGAGCGCATTTTCATACGCTCTCAGCCTCATCTCCTATAATTCATTTAGTTTCAAAAGCATTTTCTTACCAGCAAGAGTTTGATCAAAATTTAAAGCTTTTATAGCCCAATAGGCTTTGTGTTCTAACTCTACTGGCAAGTGGCAAGCCTTACCATATACCAGCTGATAGGGTGAAAGCCCCATATGGGTCTTGAAAGTTGCTCTATATGCCCACAGTGCATCATCTAACTTCCTAGACCAGTCCTTCCTATTTGACGCATCTGTTTTCTCTAAAATTTGCTTAAGCTGACGGTTTGAAACCTCAACTTGCCCACTAGTTTGAGGGTGATAAGGGGTTGCAACTTTGTGCTTGACATCATATTTTTTTAAAACACTCTCAAGATATTTATTGCAAAAGTGCTTCCCCCATCACTAATCAAAACTCTAGGGGTTCTAAACCTAGTGAAAATGTGTTTCTTCAAAAAGTTTACCACAATGTGGGAATCATTAGCAACACATCGTATTGTCTCAACCCACTTGGTCACATAATCAACACCTACCAAAATATGCAGATAAGAACTAGATGATGGAAAAGGTCCTATGAAATCAATGCCCCATCAATCAAAAAGTTCAATTTCTAAAATTCCGATTTAGGGAATCTCATTCCTCTTAGAAATATTACTTGTTCGCTGGCACTTATCACACTGCTTCACAAAGTCAGGGAAGTCTTTAAAAAGGGTTGGCCACCAGAATCCACTTTGCAAATTTTTTGCAGCAGTCCTTTCACCACTATGGTGGCCTTCAAAGGCTAAGCTATGACAATGCCACATTATGCTTTTAGCCTCCTCACCTGCAACACAATTTCTAGCAAATCGTCAGTGCTTACCTTAAATAGGAAAGGATCATCCCACAAGTAGTGGTTGGCGTCCTTGAAGAATTTCTTCTTATGCTGCCAATCCATATCATCAGGTACAAAGTTCCCGGCCTTAAAGTTGGCCATATTAGCAAACCATGACCTTTCTCCTACTGCAAACAGCTTCTCATCTGGGAACTTTGCCACAATGGCTTTTTCTTTCTCAGTCACCTCCTTGTTCTCCAACCTAGAGAGGTGATCTGCTACCACATTGTCGACCCCCTTCTTATCCCTGATTTCAAGATCAAACTCTTATAGCAACAAGATCCATCTCAGCAATCGGGGTTTTGAATCCCCCTTTGTCAACAAATATTTTAAAGATGCATGATTTGTGAAGACAATAACTTTGGAGTCAATTAGGTAAGAACGAAATTTTTCCAACGCAAAAATTAAAGCAAGCAATTCCTTTTCAGTTGTGGAATAATTTATTTGATTTTCATTCAAAACCTTGCTTACATAGTAAATTGCATGGAAAATTTTCTCTTTGTGTTGGCCTAAAACTGTTCCAACCGCGTAATCACTTGCATCTAGGGTTGGAAATGAGTCGAGTTGAATCGAACTCATGTGAGCTCGACTCGACTCGATAAGAATTGGTTCAGCTCGAAACTCGACTCGAGTTCGATTTAAACTTTTTTTACGACTCAAGTTCGGCTCATTTGAAGTTCACTAACAACTCGGCTCGACTCATTAGGTTTGTTTACTTGCTCGAATAACAAAATTACAAGGCCAATTTTTTAAGATTTTTTTACCTTTTTAATTTTTTAAAAGGCAATTATTAAATTAAAAACAAAATTGCTCCTTAAAATCTTAAACTACCAAACATGGAAGCCGCAAACAAATGCTTGATATCCATTATACTGTAGCCTTGCTTCATGCTTTGGTTATTTTATAGCTGATGTTCCTCTATGTTGCTTTAAAATGGCCGATGTGGGACATTATTAAAATGTTAGTTTGAAAGCTTAAACTAGAGAAGTATTTTACGGCCTTCTTGGTTTTACCATTCATTCAAAATACTCTTCCACTTCCATATATATATATATATATATATAAACACACACACACACTCACACACACACACACTATCGAACCAACTCATGAACCAACTGAGTCAAACTATATACTGCTCAAGTTCAACTCATTTATTTAACGAACTTAATTTTCAGCTCAAGTTCAGCTCATTTGGTTCATGAATCAAGTTCAACGAGCTAATTGTCAAATCGAATCCCGAACTATTGTCGAGTTGGTTCGGTTCATTGCCAGCCCTACTTGCATCACACATGAGTTCAAAAGGAATATCCCAATTTGGAGCAATGATTACCGGCGTAATGACCAACTTGTTTTTAATCAAAGAAAAAGAATCTAAACATTCAGAATCAAAATTAAAATCATTTTCCTTGACCAAGAGGCTACAAAGAGGCTTGGAAATTTTAGAAAAATATTTTATAAAACGACGATAAAAACCAGCATGCCCCAAGAAACTCCTTACCCCTTTGACATTCACAGGAGGGGGTAGGTTTCCTATAACCTCAATATTTGCTTGGTTTACCTGGATGCCTTTTCCACTTATTTTGTGTCCCAAAACTATACTTTCAGTTACCATAAAATGACATTTTTCCCAATTTAAAATGAGGTTAGTTTTGGCCACCTTTTTAGGACAACATCGATGAAACAAACATTGATCAAAAGACTTGCAAAATACCGAAAAATTGTTCATAAATACCTCAATAGTTTTCTCTATCATGTCAGAGAAAATGGAGAGCATACACCTTTGAAAGGTCGTCGGCGCATTACACAGCCCAAATGGCATCCTTCTATAAGCAAAAACCCCAAATGGACAAGTAAAAGATGTCTTCTCTTGATCCTCCGAAGCCACTGCAATCTGATTATAACCCAAATACCCATCCAAAAAACAATAGAAAGCTTGGCCATCCAACCTCTCTAACATATGATCCATGAAAGGCAACGAGAAGTGGTCCTTCCTTGTTGCTTGGTTTAACCTCCAGTAATATATGCTCCTCCACCCGATAACAGTTTGAGTAGGAATCAATTCATTCTTCTCATTTGCAACCACCGTTATTCCTCCTTTTTTTTGGAACAACATGCACGGGACTTACCCAAGAACTGTCAGAAATAGGATAGGTCATGCCCACATCTAGAAGTTTCAGTACCTCCTTCTTGATTTCCTCCTTCATAGTTGGATAAAGCCTCCTTTGTGGTTGAACAACTGGTTTGAATTCAGCCTTCAAATGAATTTTGTGCATGCAGTAGGCTGGACTTATACCCTTCAAGTCAGAAATATGACAGCCCAATGCTCCCTGGTTCTCCCTCAACACCCTCATCAATTTTTCTTCTTCCAAAGGTGTCAAGGAGTTACTTATGATTGTTAGTCTGGAAGCATCTTTACTTAAAAACACATATTTCATGTGAGAGGGAAACTCTTTCAACTCTGGGACTTTTGGAACTTCCCCTCCCTCTTTACTCACAAAAGGTGCCCCCTGTTTCTTGTCGCAATGCAGATTTTCAATCTTTGTAGGGGAAACCTCTTGTTTGCTTGCTTCAAGTTTCTTGACACACTTCTTAAGTTCAGCATCTCCGTCTTTGTCACAACATTCCAATGAATTCACTATTATTCTCTCCATTGATTGTGTTGGTGTCTTATCTTTTGATGTGTCTTCAATAACTTCATCAACAACATCCACCTAGTAACATTGACGATTCTCATTTATATGCTTCATTGCTTCAAAGATATTGAACACTACTTGCTCGTTCTGGAACCTCAACATAAGCTCACCCATCTCAACATCAATTAGAGCTCGACCAGTGGCTAAAAAGGGTCTACCCAACAACAATGTTATTTCAACATCTTTCACCATATCCAGGATCACAAAATCAGCTGGGAAAACCAAGTCATTTACTTGAGCTAGTACATCTTCCAACACTTCATAAGGGTATGAAATTGATCGGTCAGCTAGTGTAAGGGTCATTTTTGTAGGTTTAGGTTCTCCACACCCTATCTTCTTCATCATGGAAAGAGGCGTGCGATTTATGCTTACTCCCAAATCGCAAAGGGCTCTTCCAACACTCACCTTCCCAATGGTACAAGGAATGGTAAATGTTCCTGGATCTTTCAATTTAGGAGGAAGCTTCATGTGGAGGATAGCACTACATTTTTCGAAAAGAGCTATATTTTCATCATCCCTTGGCTTCCTTCTTCCGGTTAATAAGTCTTTAATGAATTTTGCACACACCGACATTTAATCTAAGGCTTCACTGAAAGGAATGTTGACTTGAAATTGTGTAAAAAGTTTCATGAACTTCTTAAATTGTACCTCCTGCTTCTCTTTCTTCTTTGATAAATGATGATATGACAGCTTCACATATGATGGAATTTCTTGCTTTTTATCTCCTTCTATAAGAAGTTGACTATTTGTCTTTCTTAAAATAGAATCCACATCAATTAACCGCTCACTTTTTTCTCCCTTAAAATTTTCATTCTTCTTTTCATTTTCAGCTTCACCATTTTCATCATGTTCACACTTCTTAGATTTTTCATTTTCAACTTCACCAGATTTTTCCTCTTTAACCACCTCCACTTCTTTCTTTTTTGTAACCTTTGGAGCTACCGGTGTCAGAACTTTCTTGCTTCTCAACTCCACAACATTGCAGCTTTATTTCTTTGGGTTGTCTTGTGTGTTGCCAGAAAGTCCTCCACTTGATTAATTTGCTATCTGCTTCGCAAGTTGCCCAATTTGATTCTCAAGACTTTTCATGGAAGCTTCATTGTTTCTTTGGACAGCCTCCTGGTTAGCTTTGAGCTCTTGCATGTTAGTGGTGGTCATCTTGACAAAATTAGTCATAGCCTCCTCAAAAGTTGATGGTTTTCTTTGTTGAGGTTGAGGTGGTGGTAAAGTGGATTAAGAGTGTTGTTGTTGGAGTACTTCATGTTAGGGTGTTGTACCCAAACTGGATTGTATGTGTTTGAGTAAGGGTTCCCCTTCTGGTAGTTTCTCATGTAGTTAAATCCTCACTCCCTCCTTCTGGCACACCTTCACCATTCACATGTTCTTTCATCACTGAAATCACACTTTAGAACAGGTGATTGTTGAACTTGATAGACATGGGCCTGTTGGGCTTACAATTGCCCATGGCAATAGCTTGAACTTGTTTGGTTAAGGCCTCCATTTGTTTGCTCATCAGGGTCTGGTTCTCTAAGACGACCCTACTTTCATTCACCCCAAATACCCATTGCCTCCCCTTCTCCGCTTCAGCACAGTAATCATTATGGGCCATATTTTCAATGAGGGTTTGTACTTTTAGGTCAGTTTTTACTCTCATACTACCTCCAGTTGAGGCATCCAGGAGCATCCTACGGTTAGGTTTTAAACCCTCGGTGAAAACTTGCATTTGGGTCTTTTCGCTCAAGTCATGGGCAGGACACCTCTTAAGCAATAATTTGAACCTCTCTTAAGCATCATACAAAGACTCGTGTTCCCCTTGCCTAAAGTTGGTAATCTCATGTCTTTTTTCCCAATATTTGGACATAAGAAAATATCTTTGGAGGAATTTAAGTTCAAGTTCATCCCAGGTTTGGATAGGTCCACTCGGTATGGATAGTAACTAGTCTTTAGCCCTCCCGGTTAAGGTAAAAGCAAACAGCCTAAGTTTCTTTTGATCTTCAGTAAATTTGGTTGGTGGCACACATAATTGACTTGTTTCAAAAAACATACTTAGATGTTCATGAGGAAATTGGGCATCCCTCCCCTCATATTGGTTTTCTTTTAGTCCTTGTTGGACAGAGGTTTTAATGTCAAAGGCCACGGGGTTGGCTGGTTGGAAAATGTCGGTTAGTTGGCCACGGTTGGTTGTTAACCCATAATCTCCCATCATAGGTCTCATAGGTGGTGGTGGTGATTCAGTCATAATGATTGTTTCAGGTTCAGTTTGTGTCGGTCTAGTGTATTGTGGTCTGGAACTCGGTTCAGGTGATTGAGCTAACTGGACAGCTTTTCAATTTGATCTTGCAGTCTTCTTGATCTCAGGGTCGTGGAACAAGTCTCCGGGTTGCACTCTACCTCGCATAAATAGCAAAAGAATACCTTAGTAGCACTGCACAATACAAATTAAAAACGAACACTGATTCAATAAAAACATTTCAACATAAAATAAATTGCAGAAATCCTAAATTATAACAATATTGCCTTGTTTAAATGATTCAACAGTCCTCGGCAACAGCGCCAAAAATTTGATAGACTTTTAGCAAGTGTACTAAAACTATCGAAGTAATAATTCAAAGTTTGTATCCACGAGGACTGTTTTAATCTCAATTTAGCAATATGGTTATTATCTCAGATGTGTAAAATTGGGGGGTTGCCCTAGGCAGTTGGGTTGATTGCATAAAAAGTAAGAAAGTGTATAAAAGTTGTTTTGAAAATTTAAGAGAGATGGACCAGGTCTTTCGAATCCTCTGATTACGACTGTTTGGTAAACTGCACCTATTTTATATGAATATTTCTTTAGTTTTATGATGATTAACAAAAATAGTTATAATCAATCCCTTGAGTTAGAACTCTCTTCTCGGATTACAACCCCTAATTCCTTACGTGGACTAATATTCCTCGAAGGTTTTTCAAAGTGTTAACTTAATATCACTAATAAACGATTATCTATTCCTAGACAAACCTTGTTTATTTGAACAATCCAATTAGGTATAAGTTGAAAGCTATGGTCAGTAGTCATTCATTCTCACGAATCCATGTTATATATTGTTGGTATATAAAAAGAATTAAGAACAATTGAACTGAATAAAACTAGATTAATATCCATAAGCAATAGAGTTTCAAAGCCACATGTTTCAAACAAACATACATCAGGATCATCTCAAGACCTAATCACTAGTGATTTAGCTACTCATAATTGAAATTACAAATAACATAATCTCTGGAAGCATTAAAACATACACAGATCGACTATGAGTTAGATGGAATGACCACCTCTTCAGTCTTGTGCTCTCAAAATCGTGATTCAGATCTCTAAAATTCTGAACCCTCTTTCTGAAACAGGGTTTAGCTTAAATAGGCAACTTTTGCGATCAAAATCGTGTCACGATTTTCAGTATTCGTGCCACGATTTCACCTTTAACCCTAAAATATCTTCCAGATCCATCTTCAGAATCGTGACACGATTTTGCAGGCAAAGACTTCCTTCTCTTCTGGGCAAAAAATTGTGTCACGATGGCAGAATCATGACACGATACAGTAAATTCATTTTCTTCGTATTTTTCAGCTTTTAACACCTCATGGTTGTCTCAAATTGCTATAGACTCAATATAGCAATGATATTTGTACAAATTTTTTTTGATAACTTTCTCTTTTTTATTCACATTATTTTTTATTTTCTCTCTCTATTGTTTTGATTTTTCTGTCAATACTTCTTTTTCTTTGTAAATCTATAGTTGTCCCATGAGGTGTCATACAAATGGTTGTTCAAATAACACAACTCAATCTTTACCGTCCACACCGCCCCCGCCAATCAAAAGTTATATCTTTGATATATTTTTTGCCCAACAACCAATAGATACATAAAATATGTCAATTTAAAATATGTCAATTTCAGCTTTATTAAAAACAACTATTTAGTCAAAAAAGGTATCTCTTGATTGAATTGTATGATGGAACTATATGTGGCACCCATTTGATGGCACTCTTTCATCAATAGCGATAAGTTGATTTCATGCCAAGAGTTGGGTGATAGATGTAAATAATGGATGGAATATATATTGTTGAGAACTTTCATATTGTCTCATGTATTTATCTTAAAAACTCAAGGTTTGTTCTAGAGGTGTAAAGACATGTCTTAGATTTAAATGTTTCAGGTTCAAGTCTTGTTAGTGTTTTTAGATGATGGGAAACATTAATCACTTTATAACTACTCTTTCAACAAACTTCTCTACTTTGAATTGAAATACTATCCCTTCGTCGTAAAAAATATATATTTGTCTAAGTCTTGTGATCACCAATTTTTTTAGAAATTGAACTTGATATCTTAAACTTTACGACATCCCTTTGCCATAAAAAAATATATACTTATCTAAGTCTTGTGATCACCAAATTTTTTTTTTTTTGCAATTGAACTTGATATCTTAAGGTTTACGACACTCACACACACTTACAACATTCAAATACACTCAACATCAATCACTTGTGTTTAACATGACCATATTAAGTTATACTTCATCTGATTCTCATTATAAGAAGATTTTCAAGAAAAACATTTGATCATATTTATAAGAAATGTCACAATTTTTAAGGTGTAGTTATTGTTTAAAAGATTTGTTTACCCTTCTTTTGATATTTTTTTAATATTAATGAATGTATTAATAATGTTTCACAAATCTTTATAAGGATGAATATATCTGTAAAAATATTCTAAATGTTACGATAGTTAATAACAACATTAGTTTTGATGTTTTTTTATTTTTCTTTTTATAATAAAGACCGAAGGGAATAATATTTATTTTCGTTCTCTAAAATAAAATATTGACTTAAGATATATTAAAACATAGGGTTTTTCTATCATGTGCAAATTTGCACATGTTAAGAAGCTCAAAAAGATAAGTTTTCATTGAAACTTGTGCATTTAATATTAAATATATATCTTTTTAATAAATAATTGTTGTTTTTTAATAAAAAGTTTCCACTTTTAGTTGATTTAACATGTGCAATGTTGCACATGTTAGACAAACCCTAAAACATAAAGTTCGATTCAATTAGAAAAATGTTCTTGATAAGATATTATCAAATCTTGTTTTTTTTATCAAAATAACCTCGTACGGTTCATTGAGTACGATTTTACCAAATCCAAAGAAAATGGCATATGTAATCCATAAATAAGCCAACAGGAATACATGTAACTAGGAGAGGATAAGAATAAAAACTTAAAACTCCTTCGTTGTCTTTATTCAGTGAAAAACACCAGTCTGGAGAGGATAAGATTCTTCTTTTATTCCTTTTTGTTTTGCTTTATGCTATATCCACTTTCAATGATAACCCCGCATGATGTTACTTCACTAAAAAATCTCTTATTGTCGGTCAAAGATGACTATGAAAGTTGCTTAATAGACGTCTTAATTTTGTTTTTGATTGGACCCTAACTTTCGATCGACCGTGTTTTTTTGTGTAATTTTCGATCGGATCGTAATTTTTAATTGATTTTTTTCAGTCAAATAAAAAATTTTGAATGGATCCACTAAGCAAACAACACCAGACAATGGAAGGCCCAAAACCTTACAAAAGATATTGGAAGATTTTTTTTCCCACCCAAAAAGACATCCCATGTAGGGAGGAGTTGACTCCACAAAAAAAATTGTAGGGACTAGTTGAAAAAAAATTGCAAATTTTGTGTCGTTTAAAATATACACGTTAAGACACAATATATCATTAAGAATACATTTCTAAAAATATTTGTGGTTTTCTTAGAAATATTGATTGGGGCGGAGAAAGTTCCTCCCAAGTCATTTGCACACTTGAGTAACAATGGAAAACCAAAACAAAAATTAAACATTTTTTAGATGGAAAACAACAATAAAACAAAATTATGGATGTTTAAGTCCAAAAATTAATTCTTGTCAAAAAAAAGTCCAAAAATTAATTATTGAAAAAATCTCACAAATCGATCTACCAAACAAAACAAATATTTGTTGGTTGATTTTGGATTTTTTTGTGAAAAATTTGATTTGATTTTTGGTGTTAACCCTTTGGTTCCCAATACTCAGTTTCTCTCAAACGAGTCATTTTTTGGTGGAATTTATTAATCACTTGATGGTAAAAACTTAGACTTTTAATATTTTTGGAACCGAACCCAACCATTTATAAAACTTCTTACATTTATTGTCAATTATTTATTTATTTTGTTATTAGTATAAGACATTGTATTAGTCTATTATCTATTACTAGTTTTTATAATGTTTATTATTCATGTAAAAAACTTGTGATATTTCATATAATTTAAATATAAATGATATTTGTTGTTATTTGTTTAGAAAACTTATATTTGTTATTTTATAATATATATATATATATATATATATATATATATATATATATATATATATATATATATATATATATGATGTTATCTGTCTTGTAATATCTTATCTAACGTAATATAAATATGTTATTATCTGTCGGTAAAAATCAAATTACTTGAGCTAACCCATACCACACTTAATTAAATCATATTGGTTTTTTTTTTTTTTATGGCAGTAAAACCATAAACCATGCAATTTTCTTAATCTTTGAATAACATAGTTTTTTCCCTTAAAATTGATCCAAAAACCAAACCACAAACACCCTTAACTTGCATATGGCTGCACATGCATGAGTAGCCAGAGAATCATGTGCCAGAATCATCGTCATGTTGCAAGAGGGAATTGATGCTTCAGACAGAGTCGATGAATGAAGCTCTCCCAACTTCGTCTTATCTTTTAGAATAGTATAAATGAGAAATTAAACATGTGAATAGTTTTGAAAGGTTGAACAAAAGAAAATAGACAAGTTGTAACAAAAAGAAAAAGGAAGGAAACATAAGATATCAGTCTATCACATTGGCATCTAGGCATTTGAACTCCCATAACAGGAAGTTCAATTTAATCAGTAAAACAAAATGAAATTTGATTTTGTCAGAAGCATAGGAGAGTCACGACTAGGCAAATCACAACAATGCTTGGTAACTAAACTGATGAGAGGCTTTGTTATATATTAGGTGTTTTATCCACACATTCAGTCTTAGGCCCCGTCTGGCTGAAGAAAGGGGTTTGCAATCTCATCGGTACCATCAGTTGGGGACACGAGCATCACAGCAGTTCCTCTACAAACCTGCATTTTAACAAAAACAGTACAGTTCAAAGAGTGGTAATTTGCCCATGCTTTAGCTCAGTGAAATTAAAACTGTTGTTAAAAGAAAATAATCATTCAAATGTGTTTGTTTTTGTAATGTTGTGTAGCTTCAAACTTGCAGGAAATGCTTTTCAATACATGTAATGTTCTTAATAGGCATTTGCTATTATGATATAAGAATTTCAAATTTAGCTCACTTGTACACAAGGAAAATTTGCTTTTCGCTCTCAAGAAGCTCCCAAACATCTCCAACCATCACAAAAATAGGATGTTATCACTCTATTATAATGAAAAGTGCAGCTAAACAGGCTATAAAACTCTTTCCTTGCAACTTCTCAACACAGAAATTGTGTAAAGTACCATTGACATGCTTATTACATGCCATCGTTGTTTGGTTATTCAAATAATGAAACTGCAATTTCAGGTTTTAACCTTAATTTTTTTTCTCCCGATAAAGATAAAGATTTGCATACAAACAAGAACTTCCCATTGGTTTCAATTAATAAATGTTTTCCCCTTTCTCAACAATTCATCTGACTTGACTCATGAGTCATTACAAGTTAGCTGGTTAGGCGAACAAAACATCAGCATGGCAAATTATGTTCCTAATTCCATATGCTCTATCAATTGACTAACAAGACAACTACAGTATTCTGATAATCAGACCAGACATTTATTCATGCAAGTTAAATTTCAGTGTTTCATGCTTTGGGAAATTTCTGGTTTAGAAAAGATTAGATGGGAAAGATAGAAGCTTACAATTAAGCCAAGACTTCTTGTTTGATCGGTAGTTTTCAACGGATCATCAGGATCTGCAGCACAAAAACAAAATACCATGGATTTTTGTTATGAAGTTAAATGTGAGACACATTATAAAAGAATAAGAAAAGATGTTATTTCGTTTACAAAACATTTAACAATTCAAGTCTATCTTCTATCTTTTTGAAACTAAAACCAAATAGTTGATTTGCAAAGGGGATTGTTAACTCCCTTCTCAAACATGGAAAAATTACAGATTATATTTTAATGATGAATTACTATTAGGCAAACAAAACATAGTTGGACTCTTGAATTACAGTTTTCCAAGGGTGAATTTACCAACTGCAGGACTACTGTATTAGATGATAAGAGAGTATAAAATTACATCAAAATGACCAAGCTCAATAAGCTTGACAAGAAAGGCTTAGCATGTATGCAAGTACACATAATGTCTGTAGATTCACACAGGTAAATTATTTACAAAATCTAATTATCAAAATATGTGGAACACGTCTCCTTTGGCCATGTTGAGTGACTGTCTTTTCAAGCAGGCAATCTTGTTGCCAAAAAAAATAAGAAAATGTAATCAACTCCAACGAGTTAAAGCAGGATCAATGTGGGTTATTTCAACTGTTGAAAACTGATGTTACAGTACGCTACTTTTAATTAATTATTCATTCAGGCTTTCACTCTCACAAGTTGCCATAAGTTCCTTTTAGTGCTTACTGATTAGATAGTATTGTAAAATAAAGTTTAAGCTTAGGAAAAAAATCAATTTTATGTTATAGCTTTTGTTTAGAAGCTAATTTTATAGCTTTTGAGAAAAGCACTAACACTGCTTTTTTGGGACTTTTTTCTATCCTTTGCAAAGCTCAACTAATATACTATACAATTTTTGTTAAACTTTTTCTAAGATTAAAAGATCACTTTTTAAATAAAAAATAAATTTTAAAAAAAAAAACCAACAACAATTGGGCCCTGAAACTGATTCAATGAATTTTCCCCTTCATTACCATCTAATCCTGAATTTTGAAAACCCATCTTATTTCAACGAGTTATATGAAAAATGAAGCCATTGGCATTATATGATCCAAAATTCATAAATATCAAAAACATATATATCATTGAGTCGCTGTGAAAACAAGGTCCTGGTACTATGTAGTATTTACCTCTCAGAAACTCAACAGCTTCGTCCAGTACAAGGTTAAGTAATTGATCATATCCTTTCAAAGTTCCTGTCACTGAAATTCAACAAATAGAAATATGTTAGAGTTAGACCTCTCATTACCCATACAAACAATAGGATGCAAAAGCACAATGACAAGAAGAGGGACAGTGAGAACTGAGAAAAGTGATTTGAGTGGTAGAGAAAAATATAACAAGAGAGTCTGCTATGACTGGTTCAAATGCAGTTAGAATAATAAGAGTCACTTGAGTGGTAGGGAGGTTGTAAGCCGTTGGTCTATTGCTCTATTGGTCTTTTTTCTATTTTCAGTTCATAATTTCCTTTGCTTCCACCACTTCTTTGATGGTTTCATGCCTTAAGTAAGAGCAAGGGAATCCTCAATGTGACGACAATATGAATTTGTTGCCTATCCATACCTGACCACTAGTTTCCTGACAAAATATAACGAGAACCCAAAACCATAAAGCAATGGGTTTATGGGTCTTCTCGCTTATATATTGCTAAAAATTTGCTTTTATATCCAATGTGACAAATGTGGGACTTCTAACTCACCTCACTCGTACCGCTGTTGACACCCACCAAATGAATGGGACCTACCGCCTAACCACCATTGTCCAGCAGACTTTCGACACAAGGAGCCAGTCCCGGTCGAACTCTTGTTCAATCATTGGTTCTGATACCATTGTTGGGTCACAAGGGGAGCCTGGAGGATCATCCACATTGGGCCAAAAGCAACCACACAAGTGAGTTGACACCACATCTTTACCCAAAACCTTAAGGCATTGGGTTTATGGGTCCTCTCACTTATATATTGCTCAAAAATCATTTTTCTATCTAATGTAGAACTTCTAACTCACCTCACACACACTTGCCACAACAAACCTTAACTTAATAATTTTTCTCTTTGGCCTAAAACCTATGAAGCACGGACACTCCTCGGATTAGGTGCATCCCGTGTCGGACACCGACACATATAAATACACTGAATTATGTGATTTTCTCAAATTATTAGTGGTGTCGGCGTGTCAGAGTCCATTGAAGAGATGACAAAGAAAATTAAATATGGATAAGAAAATATAAATTCATATTTTGAAACTACTAGTTTCATTTACATTATCAAAATCACAAATTAGAAAATTGGTACAAATGAAATAATCATTAAGTTAATCCAGACCAAGACATATTGACCTAATAAAATTAAGCCTTCAATACTAATTAGCTTGTCAAATTATAAGAAGAAGAAGAAGAAGAAGAAGAAGAAGAAGAAGAAACCCTAAAAATGGGTTACCTTGTCTACCACCGGTGAGCTTAACTTGAACACCTTTGTCAACGAATTTTGCCAAATCCAAAACTGTTTCTTTCCTCCCTGACTGTTAATCACATATAAAATTAAACACACGTAAGTTAATTAAATAAATAAATTGTGAGATTAATTTAATTTGATGTGTGATTTGTGTAATTGTACTCACCATGTCGAAATCTCACTCAGTCGCCAGCCGCTGATTGTACAGTGTGTGAAAGAGAGGTGCGGGTGTGCTTAAAACTTAAAACGAGTGCGCAACAGGGCCTTTTCGTCACTAAAATTAAATTACCAACTTAAGACTCTTAGGGTCCTTTTGGTTTAACGGAGGGAAGGGGAGCGGAGGGGACGAAATGGGAGGGATTTTAATTAAAAATGTGTTTGGTTCATATGGGAAGAGGAGAGATTTTAAAATTAATTTATTGTTTTACCCTTAAACTTAATTAAATATACGATGAGGTTTGTTTTTATATATAACAAATAAGAGTGATAGATAACATGAAAATAAAACAACGGTAATATAACCTAATAATAATAAAAGTTGTTACAAGGATAATATAACTTAATAATAAAAGTTGTTACAAGATAGTATAACCTAATAATAATAAAAGTTGTTACAAGGATAATATTGAGATTTTAAATTAATCTAAGGATAATTTTGGCAATGTAATAAAATTTTAAAGAGATCCCCTCCCCTCTCATTCCCTTCTAAAAATTGAACCAAACACGTCAAATTAAAAATATTCCCTCCCCTCCCCTCTCATTCCCTTTAAAACTCTCAAACCAAACGGACTCTTACTCTTTAGCTAGCTCACCACAAGTGTAAGAGGAGGGCACCAAACCACATCTTTCTAGTGTTTATTGTTTTTTCCCACAAATATTGTTTTGATTTATTCTTATGAAATTTTACAATGTTATTAATTTCTATAATATCCTTGAATCTCTTTTTATGTGGATTCTAGGAAAATTCACTAGTGAAATGGGAGCAAGTGTGTCTTGATCGGGAGAATGGATGTAGGAAATTTAACATTTCTTTGCTTGAAAAATGATATATGTGAATTAGGGGGTTTGTGGTTTAAGGTGTAAGTCGCTCGATATGGTTTGGAGGGTAGTCTGTGAAGGAGGGTGGGCTTAAAGGGTCGGTGTTGAAGGTGAGAAAAACACAAGAAGGGGGGTTGAATTGTGTTGACTTTTTCTTTTCTTTCTCAAAAACTATGTTTAGTTCAGAATCAGATGTTGATCAGATTCTGAAACTATTTTCAGAGTTGTTTGTAGCGGGTATAAAGTAAATGAGAGAGAGAGAGAGAGACAACAGTTTATCTTGGTTCCTTCCACAACCCGGAAGTAGTCCAGTCCCCTTGTTACTAACAAGAGATTTTCCACTATAATCACAAAGATTACAATTGCTCAAGCACAAAGCAAGAGACTTCCTATGCTCAAACACAAAGTAAGAGACTTCCAATTGCTCAAACACTAAGTAAGAGACTTCATATGCTCAAACACAAAGTAAGAGACTTCTTTGCATAGAAACACAGTCTAAGACTTTGAATCAAACAGATTTTACAAAAGGAATAAGTTTGAGTTGAACACTTGATATACTATCAGTGGTGTTCACAAAATACAACACAGATTTAAGACTCTATTACTTAAGAAATTCTAAGATAGAAGTTTGTAAGAATTTCTAAGTTATTTTGATGACTTTCAGATTTGGCAGAATTGAGTTTCATAAAACAGAGTATCACGTTTTCAATCAATGAGTCTTAACCTTCTTTTTCAAAACTTCAATCCTTTATAGAGGAATTAAGAGTTGTTGGAAAGAGCCAGTTTTAGCAAAAGAGTCGTTGCACTAGAAGCTACATCCAGCATTTAAGTCATTCCTGTCATTGTGTGTGCATACCAGAAAACAGAGCACAACAATTTTTGAATTGTTTCCTTAAAAGCTGGTTGCGTGTTTCATCCAAGGAGGCAATTGTTGCATTGAGCTGTTCTGACTGCACAGTGTTTTACTGTTGACAGTGACAGTTGCTTTTCCTTAAAACTTAGACTTCAGAAGCTTCTCTTCAGAACTGGCTTCAGACACTGTTCATCAGAAGCTGTCTTCAGACGCAGTTCTTCAGAAGCTTGCATCAGACGCACTATTCATCAGACGCAGTCTTCAGAAGCTGGCATCAGACGCACTGTTCATCAGACACACTTCTTCAGAAGCAGGCCTTCAGACGCTGCCTTCAGACACTCCCTTCAGAAGCTCTTCTTCAGACGCTGCCTTCAGAAGCTCTTCTTCAGACGCTGATTTTCTTCAGCCTTGCAACACAAGCTTCTATATTTTCCTTCTTGCTCTTAACTTGTTCTTTGACAACCATTGTTAGATACCAATCTTTAAGTATATGTTCTGCACACTAGAATCAAGTATTAGCATATTCAATTTTCTTTTTAACACTTAGTTATCATCAAAACCCAAAAGAGAGTTGTTCATACATTTTGTTCCAACATTCTCCCCCTTTTTGATGATGACAAACATGCATTAATAGAAAATTGTTGTTAATTTAATTAACAAGTTGACTTCAGGGTCTGAGGTTTGTAAGCTCCCCCTGAGTCTGATAATCCACAAGGTGAGGTTTGTAAGCTCCCCCTAAGTCTTATCCAGGTTAATTAAATTCCATTTAAATCAAACAGATGAAAAATCAAAGTGTAAATACATTCAGAATTTAAATAACAAACTGACTTCAGGGTCTGAGGTTTGTAAGCTCCCCCTAAGTCTGATAATTCACAAGGTGAGGTTTTTAAGCTCCCCTTGAGTTTTATCCAAGTTATTTAAATTCAGTTTAATTCACAGAATTGAAAATTCAGTATATCTCACATAATCTAATTCAGAGGCTAACAGATTAAAAGTTGTTCTCATAAGTTAATTAATTATGAGTAATTAACTTATATTCTGAGCTCAGAGCCTAAAATACTTGTTACTTTTACTCCCCCTTTTGTCATCAACAAAAAGAAAATTCAAGAATTTAAGAGAGTTAAAATGTGAGATAAAAATGTTCAGAGCATTATGTTTAGTACCACTGAACTGTTTCAGAAACAATTGTTCAGAACATTTTGTTCAGTACTGCTGAACTCTTTCAGACAGAATTGTTTGAGAGTTTTTAAACTGGTTCTGAAAAACTGAACACATAAGATGAAAACTAAAAACTGTGTTCTGAGTGTGTTTGTTAGTACTTTTCAGAAACAGAGAACACACTGTTTAAACACACTGCACATTGATGACTTTAGGAGGGTGCAAAGTATAGCTTTCAAGGCTTAATTCATCACAGCCCAGCAGTTATAGCTTATCAGATTCTGACCAAGTGTTAGACAAATGTACAGATTCACTCTCATTAGTGGGCCACGTGTGAAGTGTCCACTTATAATGAGTTTTATCAGAAGTCACAAAAATTCAGATTCTGAAACTCAGATTCTGATGTTTTCAGAAGCTGAACTATCTTCAGACTCTCAAAGTGAGTGTCTGTTAAGTCTTAGCTTCTGATGAACTTCAGATTCTCAGTTTCTTATTCAGAGTCAAGCAATTTTTTAAGAGATGAAATGCATGTTCAGATTCTTTTTAATAAAATTAAATCTGTCTTCTGTGAGGGGTTTGTAAATATATCAGCCCATTGATGATCAGTATCAATGAATTGAATATCCAAAACTCCCTTCTGAACATAATCTCTAATAAAATGATGTTTAATTTCAATATGCTTGGCTCTTGAATGCAGAATTGGATTTTTAGACAAACAGATTGCAGCAGTATTATCACAGAAAATAGGAATGTTGTTTTCATGAATCTGATAGTCTTCCAACTGATGTTTCATCCAGAGCAGTTGTGTGCAACAACTTGCAGCTGAGATGTATTCTGCTTCTGCTGTTGACAATGCAATAGTTGATTGTCTTTTGCTGGCCCAGGATATCAGATTCTCACCAAGGAATTGACAATTTCCACTGGTGGATTTTCTTTCAATCCTGTCCCCAGTATAATCAGAATCACAGAATCCAACCAGCTTATAATCTAAGGATTTCTTATACAGAAGTCCAAGATTAGTTGTTCCCTTCAGATACCTGAAGATTCTCTTGACAGGAGTCATATGAGGTTTTCTAGGATCTGATTGGAATCTTGCACACAAGCATACACTAAACAAAATATCTGGTCTAGAAGTTGTTAAGTATAACAGAGAACCAATCATACCTCTGTAGAGCTTCTGATCTACCTTTGAGACAGTGCCCTCTTTGCTTAAATTGCAGGTTGGATGCATTGGTGTTGTCATCAATTTACAATCTTCAAGCTGGAACTTCTTCAGAAGCTCCTTTGTATATTTAGATTGATGAACATACACTCCATCTGTTGATTTGAATTCCAAGAAAGAATTTCAATTCTCCCATCATGCTCATTTCAAATTCATCCTGCATTAGCTTAGAAAATTCTTTGCAAAGAATGGCATTAGTAGAACCAAATATGATATCATCAACATAGATTTGCACAATTAAGATGTCTTTCTTAAGTGTCTTTCTGAAAAGTGTATTGTCAACTTGTCCTCTTACAAAATCATTTTTAAGTAAGAAATTACTTAGTCTCTCATACCAAGCTCTGGGAGCTTGTTTCAGACCATACAGTGATTTCTTAAGTTTAAAAACAAAATCTGGATTTTTTAAATCTTCAAAACTAGGAGGTTGTTTGACATATACTTCTTCAGAAATAACTCCATTTAAAAAGGCACTCTTAACATCCATTTGATATAAGATGATACTATGATTAACCGCATAAATAAGAAGTAACCTGATTGCTTCCAGTCTTGCAACTGGAGCAAATGTTTCAGTGTAGTCCATTCCTTCCTGCTGACTATAGCCTTGAGCAACCAGTCTTGCTTTGTTTCTGATCACTTCTCCTTGTTCATTCAGCTTGTTTCTGAACACCCATTTTGTTCCAATAATGTTCTTGTGATTTGGTTTTGCAACTAAATCCCAAACATCATTTCTTTGAAACTGGTTGAGTTCTTCTTGCATAGCTACAATCCATCCATCATCTGCAAGTGCTTCATCAGTTGTTGTAGGTTCAATCATTGACAGTAGTCCAATTAAAGAATCATTCTGACATAATGCTGATCTGGTCTTTCTTGGACTGTCCTTATTTCCAATGATTAGCTCCTCAGGATGTGAAGACTTGTACTTGAATGAAGTTTTGGGTGGATTTGCTTCTGAAGAATCATTAAGAGCTTGTTCAAAACCATTTTGATCTTGATTGGCTTCAGGAGGAGTGTCAGCATCTGAGAGCTTTTCAGCTTCTGCAGTATTTTCAGTTTCTGGACTTTCTTCAAACTCAGAACTCTGTTCAGGTTCTGAAGGGTCCACTAAGAGCCTTATATCTGCAAAACTCTCAACTAGCTCTGATATTTTATTATCAGGCTTCTTGTCATCAAACTTAATGTGTATTGATTCCTCAACAACATGTGTTTCAGAAATGTACACTCTGTATGCTTTAGATCTCGCTGAGTATCCTAAAAAGATACCCTTGTGAGCCTTAGCATCAAATTTCTTTAGGTAGGCTTTATTGTTTAGAATGTAACATGTACATCCAAACGGATGAAAATAAGAAATGTATGGCTTTCTTCCTTTAAATAATTCATATGCTGTTTTATTCATAATTGGTCTGATATAGATTCTGTTCTGAATATAACAAGTTGTGTTAACAGCTTCTGCCCAGAAGTACTTTGCAATTTTAGATTCATGGATCATGGTTCTGGCCATTTCTTGCAAAGATCTGTTTTTTCTCTCTACAACTCCATTTTGTTGTGGAGTTCTAGGAGAAGAGAACTCATGGAGAATTCCATGTTCTTCACAAAAAGTTTCAAATGGTTCATTTTCAAATTCACAACCATGATCACTTCTGGTTTTTAAAATTTTCAAATCATTTTCTGTTTGTACTTGCTTGCAGAATTTGTTGAACACATCATATGTTTCATTTTTGGTTCTAAGGAATTTAACTCAAGTCCACTACTGTAATCATCAACAATTACTAACTCATACTTCTTCCCATTGATTGATGTTGTTCCAACAGAACCAAACAGATCAATGTGAAGCAGTTCTAAGGGTCTGGAGGTAGAAACAATGTTTTTTGGATTTAAAAGAAGTTTTAGCTATTTTTCCTATCTGGAATGTGTTGGAACAAAATGTGTTTAACAACTCTCTTATGAATTAAAGGGGAGATTGTTGAAACATTATGTGTAAACATATCTCTCTTTGTGGTTTTGATGATAACAAAGTGTTAAATGGAAAATTGGTTATTTGCTAATGCTTTGTTCAAGTGATTTCAGAACCTCGTGTTAAATGATCAGAAATTAATAATGGTTATGAAAGAACAAGCTTAGAGCAAGAAAGGAAAGCTAAGAAGCAAGTTGCAAAGAAAACTAGGGTGCTTCTGAAGTGGTCCTGAAGTGGTGCTCCTGAAGAGTGCTCCTGAAGTGGAGCTTCTGAGTCTGAAGCCTGCGTCTGAAGACTGCTTCTGAAGTCTGAGTCTGAAAGCAGCTTCTGAAGGAAGTCAACAAAAGTCAGCGTCTGAAGAAGTCAACAAAAGTCAACTTCTGAAGACCAGCTTCTGATCCGTATAAAGGCAGCTTCTGATGCACTGTTCACACAGAAGCTTCTGAAGGCTGATGTGGCATGGAAAGCAAGTGTTACTGTGCGCATTTAATGCCTGCATATGTCAGAGCAACCCAATGGAACAGTTGTCTCCCTGACTCAAACATTCCCCAGCTTTTAAGGTAGGCAAGTTCAAAAATGGCTGCTGCTCTGTTTTCTGCAAAAAGCTCAGCACACATTTTCAGTCTACCCTAGCTCAACTTGCAACGGTTCTTTCCTCAAATTATGCAAATCTTCAAGAGCTCTATTTCCTCTATAAAAGGAAGAAGATTTGAAGAAGAAATTGTCTAAGACTCTTGAAATCAAATTGCTGAACCTGTGCTCTGTTTTCTGCTGTAAAACTCATAAGTTCAAAAACTCTTAGAAATTCTTCAGTCCTTGTAACTTAGAATTTCTTAAGGTTAAGAGTCTTAAACTGTGTTGTATTAAGAGAACACCTCTGATATTTTATCAAGTGTTCAACCCAAACTCATTTATTTGTAAACCAGTTTGGTCCTTAAGTCTCAGTCTGTATACTGAGCATTTGTAACCTCATTCCTTGTGGTCTGAGTCAGAAGTCTCTTGACTTAGTGTCTTGAGCATTGGGAAGTCTCTTGACTTAGTGTCTTGAGCATTGGAAGCCTCTTCCTTTGTGGTTGAGCATTAGAAGCCTCTTCCTTGGTGGTTGAGCAACTGGAAGTCTCTTCCTTAGTGGTTGAGCAAAGTGTAATCTTCTGATTATAGTGGAACTCTCTTGTTGGAAAACAAGGGGACTGGACTACTTCTCACATTGAGAAGGAACCAGTATAAATCTTGTGTGTCTCTCTCTTCCTTTATCCTTTTACTTATTAATCCGCTGCATAACTCTGAGAAAATAGTTCAGAACTGATTCATATCAGATTCTGAACTTGACTTAAGTTTTTGAGAAGTAAAAGATCCTAGTTTTTGAGTCACACAATTCAACCCCCCCCTTCTTGTGTGTGTTTTTCTCACCTTCAGTTGGTATCAGAGCTCCGGTTCTGATATTAACACTTAACAATGTGTCAGTCTTGATCTTGAGAAAAACATGTCTGATAATGAAGATTCACCTCCTCCTCCTCCTCCTCCTCCTAGACATACTTCTGTGCAATATGATTATGGCACTGATGAGAGAAAATCCAGGTCACACAATAAACCTCCAATGTTTACTGGTGACCCATTCTCTTCGTGGAAGAGTAAAATGTACAGTCATATTATTGGGATTGATGATTCACTATGGGACATCTTTGAAGATGGAATCACTATTCCAGTTGATGAAGAAGGTGTTGCTGTCAACAAAAGAGCTCTGAGTGATGCAGAAAGAAAGATATATAGAAAGCATCACAATGTGAGAGGAATCATTGTGGATTCCTTACCTCACTCAGAGTATCAGAAGCTGAGTGACAAGTCCACAGCAAAGGCCATCTTCACATCCCTCTGCTCTAACTATGAAGGTAATAAGAAGGTTAGAGAAGCTAAGGCAAACATTCTTGTTCAGCAATATGAACTGTTCAGAATGAAAGAGGATGAAAATATTGAGACTATGTTCTCAAGATTTCAGACTCTGGTTTCTGGACTTCAGATTCTGAAGAAGAGTTATACCACAGTTGATCATGTGAACAAACTCTTAAGAAGTCTGCCATCCAAATGGAGACCTAAGGTAACTGCTATTGAGGAAGCTAAGGATTTGAATACTTTAAGTATTGAGGATCTTATAAGCTCCCTCAAGGTGAATGAACTGGGACTCAATGAGGACGAGTCTGTTAGAGAACCAAAAACATTAGCTCTGAAGTCTAAAAGAAAACCTGCTAAAGCTTTGAAAGCTATTGAATCTGAAGAAGAGTTTCCTGAGGGAAATTCTGATGAAGATTCAGATGCTGATGAGCTTGCAATGCTTTCTAAAAGGCTTCAGTATCTAATGAATAGAAAGAAAAAATTCTCTAACAGAAGCAGTAACTTTAGAGGATCTGGTTCAAAGAGGGATAACCAGAAGGAAAGCTGTTACAACTGCAAGAAGCCTGGGCACTTCATTGCTGACTGTCCTGATCTTCAGAAGGAAAAGTCTAAAGAGAAAGCAAAGAAGTCCAGCTCAAAGTCCAGCAATTTCAGAAACAAGCTTAAAAAGAGTCTCATGGCAACATGGGATGATCTGGACAATGAGTCAGAATCTGATGAAGAAGAAGCAAACCTGGCCCTGATGGCAACTGCATCTTCTGATGCAGAATCATGCTCAGATTCTGATGAAGAAGATGAGGTATATTCTGAACTCACTAGATCTGAATTAATTGAAACAGTTAATGATCTTATGAGTCATCTTAAAAGCAAGTTAAAAGAAATTAAATCTTTGAAAAATCAAACTAACTTGCTGTCTAAGGAAAATTTTAAACTTCAGAATCAAATATTTGAATATGATGAAGAAGTTGAAGAACTCAGAAAAGAGGCTCATAAGAAATCTGAAGAGGTTCCTAATGAACAGGAAATAGCTCTTCAAGATTTCATCTTAACTGGATTTAATAGAACTAAAATTGCCTCTATGATGTATAATATGATCAGAAACAAAGTTGAAGGCATTGGCTGTGATTCATTTAAACCTTCAAATGAATTAAACTCACCTTCATGTTCTGAAAATATTTTAAAAGGCAATGGTATATGCTTTGTGCCTGCTTCTGATAACTCTGAGAAGTTGAAAATATCAGAATCTGAGACTAAGTCTGAAGTTCTGAACAGCTCAGACTCTGAAGCTTCTGAACCTAAGGGTAAGATGGAGGCAGATGTTAAAACCTTGCCTAAATCTAAGCCAAAAGGTCCTAAGCCTAAGAGTAAGAGAAAATCAGACTCTGAACCTGAAAATGTTCAGAATCTGAAGAGTTCAGAACCTGGAACTAGTAAGTCTCAGAATCTGAATAATTCAAATTCAAATATTTCAAAGTCTGGATTTATTAAAACTTCAAAATCTATTAAACTAGTCAAAACAAAACATTTTCAATCTCAGAATGTTGAGCAAAGCAAGCAAAAGCAAACCAATTAGTTTTCTGCTTCAAACTGTTTTAAGAAAGGTAAAACTGAAGCTTGCCTTGTGCCTGAAGCAAGCAGAGTTAGAATTCTGAGGAAATCAGAACCAAAGCACTCAAAGGGTCAGACTTTAAAAGAACCAAAGACATTCAAGTCTCAGGTTCTGAAGAAATCTGAGTCCAAACCTTTGAGAACTCAGGTTCTGAAGAACTCAGGTTCTGAAACTCAGACTTATTCAAGATATAAGGATTCATATCCTAAGTATCAGAACAAGTCTGAATATCATAACTTCAGACACAAGTTGAAAAAGCCAAAACCTTTCAGGACTAACCCCAAAGGACCCATGAAAATCTGGGTACCTAAGTCTGAGATCATTTCAATTGCAGATATGCTTAACATCCAAAGAAAAGGAAAGGTCCTGGTACCTGGACAGTGGATGCTCGCATCATATGACAGGGGACAAGTCTATGCTCCAAACCCTAACTCTGAAAGAGGGAGGAACTGTGGGGTTTGGAGGAAGTCAGAAAGGAAAGATCATTGGTACTGGTAAGATAGGTAATTCTTCCCTGTACATTGATAATGTTTGGCTGGTAGATGGACTTAGACATAATTTACTTAGCATAAGTCAATTGTGTGATAGTAATTATGAAGTCCTGTTTAATAAGAACACATGTACTGTAATCAATAACAAAGATAAGTCTGTAGTGTTCAGAGGCAGCAGGAAAAACAATGTTTACAAAATAAATTTTTCTAAATTGGCTCAGCAGAAGGTAGTTTGCCTCCTGTCTGTGAGTGATGAGAAATGAGTCTGGCACAAAAGGTTGGGACATGCTAACTGGAGACTCATCTCTAAGCTTAGCAAGTTACAGCTGGTCAGAGGCCTACCCCAGATTGATTATCACTCAGATGCTCTGTGTTCAGCATGCCAAATTGGAAAATTTTCTAAAACTTCTTTTAAATCTAAGAACATTGTTTCCACCTCAAAACCTCTAGAACTCCTTCACATTGATTTGTTTGGTCCTGTTGGAACAGCTTCAATCAATGGAAAGAAGTATGGACTTGTAATTGTTGATGATTACAGTAGGTGGACTTGGGTTAAATTCCTTAGAACCAAAAATGAAACATATGATGTGTTTTACAAATTCTGCAAACAAGTACAAACTGAAACTGATTTGAAAATTTTAAAAATCAGAAGTGATCATGGTGGGGAATTTGAAAATGAACCTTTTGAAAATTTTTATGAAGATCATGGAATTCTCCATGAGTTCTCATCTCCTAGAACTCCACAACAAAATGGAGTTGTAGAGAGAAAGAATAGGTCTTTACAAGAAATGGCCAGAACCATGATCCATGAATCCAAAATTGCTAAGTACTTTTGGGCAGAAGCTGTAAACACAGCATGTTATATTCAGAACAGGATCTATATCAGACCTATTTTGAATAAAACAGCATATGAACTGTTTAAAGGAAGAAAACCAAGTATTTCTTATTTTCATCAGTTTGGTTGTACATGTTACATACTAAACAATAAAATCTACCTAAAGAAATTTGATGCCAAGGCTCAAAAGGGTACCTTTTTAGGATACTCAGAGAGATCTAAGGCATACAGGGTGTATAATTCTGAGACACATGTTGTTGAAGAAGCTATACATATTAGGTTTGATGATAAGAAGCCTGGTAATGAAATACCAGAGCTGGTTGAGAGTTTTGCAGATGTCAGAATCTCAGAAGAACCTTCAGAAGCTGAACCCAGTTCAGAGTCTGATGAAGGTTCAGAAGCTGAAAACAATGAAGAATCTGAGAAACTCTCTGATAAAGACACTACTCCTGAAGCAAATCAAGACCAGCATGGTTCTGAACAAATCCTTGATGGCTCTTCAGAAGCTAATCCACCCAGAACCTCATTCAAGTACAAGTCTTCACATCCTGAGGAGTTGATCATTGGAAATAAGAACAGTCCAAGGAAGACAAGATCAGCATTCACTCAGAATGAGTCTATGCTTGGCCTGCTATCCATGATTGAACCCACAACTGCTGATGAAGCACTTGCTGATGATGGCTGGATTGTAGCAATGCAGGAAGAACTGAACCAGTTTCAAAGGAATGATGTCTGGGATCTTGTTGCAAGACCTGATCATAAGAACATCATTGGAACAAAATGGGTGTTCAGGAACAAGCTCAATGAACAAGGAGAAGTGATCAGAAGCAAGGCTAGATTAGTATCTCAAGGGTACAACCAGCAAGAAGGAATTGATTACACAGAAACTTTTGCTCCAGTTGCAAGACTGGAAGCAATCAGGTTACTTCTTTCTTATGCTGTTAATCATGATAGCATCTTATATCAAATGGATGTTAAGAGTGCTTTCTTAAATGGTGTAATTTCAGAAGAAGTGTATGTAAAACAACCTCCTGGTTTTGAAGATGTTAAATATCCAAATCATGTTTTTAAACTTAAGAAGTCTTTGTATGGTCTGAAACAAGCTCCCAGAGCTTGGTATGAAAGACTAAGCAAATTCTTAATTAAAAATGGTTTTGTAAGAGGTCAAGTTGACAATACACTCTTTAGAAAAACTGTTAAGAAAGAAATCTTAATTGTGCAAATATATGTGGATGATATCATATTTGGTTCTACTAATGCCTCCCTTTGCAAAGAGTTTTCAAAGTTAATGCAGGATGAATTTGAAATGAGCATGATGGGTGAGCTGAAATTCTTTTTGGGAATTGAAATCAACCAATGCAAAGATGGTGTTTATGTTCATCAGTCCAAATACACTAAGGAGCTTCTGAAGAAGTTCCAGCTGGATGATTGCAAGCATGATGACCACACCAATGCATCCCACCTGCACCTTAAGCAAAGAGGACAATGGCTCTAAAGTAGATCAGAAGCTGTACAGAGGTATGATAGGTTCTCTCCTATACTTAACTGCTTCTAGGCCAGATATTTTATTTAGTGTATGTCTGTGTGCTAGATTCCAGTCAGATCCTAGAGAATCTCATATGACTGCTGTCAAGAGAATCTTTAGGTATCTAAAAGGAACAACTAATTTGGGACTTCTGTATAAGAAATCTCTGAATTATAAGCTAGTTGGATTCTGTGATGCTGATTATGTTGGGGACAGGATTGAAAGAAAGTCCACCAGTGGAAACTGTCAGTTTCTTGGTGAGAATCTGATATCCTGGGCCAGCAAGAGACAAGCAACCATTGCTTTGTCAACAGCAGAAGCAGAATACATCTCAGCTGCAAGTTATAGCACACAACTGCTCTGGATGAAACATCAATTAGAGGATTATCAGATTCATGCAGACAATATTCCTATTTATTGTGATAATACTGCTGCAATATGTCTGTCTAAAAATCCAATTATGCATTCAAGAGCCAAGCACATAGAAATAAAGCATCATTTTATAAGAGATTATGTTTAGAAGGGTGTTTTAGATATTCAGTTCATTGATACTGATCATCAATGGGCTGACATATTCACAAAACCCCTAACAGATGAAAGATTCAATTTTATTAAAAAGAATCTGAACATGCACTTTATCTCTTGAAAATGTGCTTGAATCTGAATGAAAACCTTGATTCTGAGTTTATCATAAGCTAAGACTGATCAGACACTCATCTTCTGAGAGTCTGAAGACAGTTAAGCCTGAAAAACTTCAGAGTCTGAAGGATCAGAACCTGGATTTTCTGACTTCTGAATCTGATAGGAATCTAATGTTTGGTCAGAATCTGATAAGTATAACCCTGGGCAATGATGATTAAAGCTTTGAAAGTTTATACTCTAATCCTCCCAAAGTCATCAATTTAAAAGTGTGATTTTCTGTTTGGTATCAACTGCTAAAATTGCTTTAAATTTCAATTGGTTTCAGTCAGTTTTTAAACTATTTAGCACAGACACATTTTTCAAATGCTCAAAGTGTATCAGACAATGTTCAGCTTTTAGAACTTAATTTATCTTGGTATCAGCACTGAACCATTTTATTTGGTATCAGGCTCTAAGATAAACCTTCAAATTTGGTATCAGGCTCTGAAATAAAACTTTCATTTGGTATCAGACTCTGATATAACCCTTCAGTTGGTCTATGATCTGAACTATTTTGTTTTAAAAATGAGTTAGACCTGCTCTGACACCTTCTTGTGTGATTTGCTCTGATACTGAACCATTTATACTAAACAAGTCATGTCTGAACACAGAATGCTCTGATCAGAAGCTCTGAACTTTTTCTGCTTCTGAACAACATTCTATTTTCAATGCAATGTCATATACTCATTGAAAATCAAGTATGCTCTGATACTCATCTTTGCTGCTTGATTATCCATATGATTGCATAAATATCTCACATGTTTTTCAACCCCCCTCAATTCTGAACCTTTTTGAATTATTTTCAAATTCTTTTAAAAAGGGGGAGATTAAAATGCTCTGGTACACATGTTTTCAAACTCTGTTAAAAACTTTTTGTTGATGACAAAAGGGGGAGTAAGTAAAACAAGTATTAAAGCACCTGAGCTCACAATATAAGTTAAATTTTGTCAATGTATTAACTTATGAAAGGGGAGTAAAAGGTATTAAAGCCTGAGGCTCTGAACATAAGTTAAAGCTCTGATACTGATTGAACTTAACTTATGAGAACTGTTTTTAACTCTTAGCCTCTGAATTGAAATTTTGTGAGATACATAACTCTTAGTGAGTTAAAATGAATTTAAAATAACTTGGATAAGACTCAGGGAGCTTACAAAACTCATCCTGTGGATTATCAGACTTAGGGGGAGAGCTTACAAACCTCAGAACCTGAAGTCAGCAAGTTATTTATAATTCTGAGTGTTAATTTCACTTTATTGTTTTAAGTTGAGTTTAATTAACATAGATAAGAATCAGGGGGAGCTTACAAACCTAACCCTGAGGACTGTCAGACCTAGGGGGAGCTTACAAACCTCTCCTGAAGTCAGATTGTTAATTAAACTTAACAACAATTCTGAAATTTTCACATTTGTGTTTTAAACTGAACTTAATTAACTTGGATCAGATTCAGAGGGAGCTTACAAACCTCACACCCTGCAGTTAACTTGTTAATTAAGTTAACAACAATTTTCTGATTTAATACTTATGTTTGTCATCATCAAAAAGGGGGAGATTGTTGGAACAAAATGTGTTTAACAACTCTCTTATGAATTAAAGGGGAGATTGTTGAAACATTATGTGTAAACATATCTCTCTTTATGGTTTTGATGATAACAAAGTGTTAAATGGAAAATTGGTTATTTGCTAATGCTTTGTTCAAGTGATTTCAGAACCATGTGTTAAATGATCAGAAATTAATAATGGTTATGAAAGAACAAGCTTAGAGCAAGAAAGGAAAGCTAAGAAGCAAGTTGCAAAGAAAACTGGGTGCTTCTGAAGTGGTCCTGAAGTGGTGCTCTTGAAGTGGAGCTTCTGAGTCTGAAGCCTGCGTCTGAAGACTGCTTCTGAAGTCTGAGTCTGAAAGCAGCTTCTGAAGGAAGTCAACAAAAGTCAGCGTCTGAAGAAGTCAACAAAAGTCAACTTCTGAAGACCAGCTTCTGATCCGTACAAAGGCAGCTTCTGATGCACTGTTCACACAGAAGCTTCTGAAGGCTGATGTGGCATGGAAAGCAAGTGTTACTGTGCGCATTTAATGCCTGCATATGTCAGAGCAACCCAATGGAACAGTTGTCTCCCTGACTCAAACATTCCCCAGCTTTTAAGGTAGGCAAGTTCAAAAATGGCTGCTGCTCTGTTTTCTGCAAAAAGCTCAGCACACATTTTCAGTCTACCCTAGCTCAACTTGCAACGGCTCTTTCCTCAAATTATGCAAATCTTCAACAGCTCTATTTTCTCTATAAAAGGAAGAAGATTTGAAGAAGAAATTGTCTAAGACTCTTGAAATCAAATTGCTGAACCTGTGCTCTGTTTTCTGCTGTAAAACTCATAAGTTCAAAAACTCTTAGAAATTCTTCAGTCCTTGTAACTTAGAATTTCTTAAGGTTAAGAGTCTTAACCTGTGTTGTATTAAGAGAACACCTCTGATATTTTATCAAGTGTTCAACCCAAACTCATTTATTTGTAAACCAGTTTGGTCCTTAAGTCTCAGTCTGTATACTGAGCATTTGTAACCTCATTCCTTGTGGTCTGAGTCAGAAGTTTCTTGACTTAGTGTCTTGAGCATTGGGAAGTCTCTTGACTTAGTGTCTTGAGCATTGGAAGCCTCTTCCTTTGTGGTTGAGCATTAGAAGCCTCTTCCTTGGTGGTTGAGCAACTGGAAGTCTCTTCCTTAGTGGTTGTGCAAAGTGTAATCTTCTGATTATAGTGGAACTCTCTTGTTGGAAAACACGGGGACTGGACTACTTCTCACATTGAGAAGGAACCAATATAAATCTTGTGTGTCTCTCTCTTCCTTTATCCTTTTACTTATTAATCCACTGCATAACTCTGAGAAAATAGTTCAGAACTGATTCATATCAGATTCTGAACTTGACTTAAGTTTTTGAGAAGTAAAAGATCCTAGTTTTTGAGTCACACAATTCAACCCCCCCTTCTTGTGTGTGTTTTTCTCACCTTCAGCATGCTCCACAAAGAGCATTTGAGTGATAGTTAATGTTTGGGAAGCCTCTGACCAGTTGCAACTTGCTAAGCTTAGAGATGAGTCTTCAGTTAGCATGTCCCAACCTTTTGTGCCATACCCATTTCTCATCACTCACTGATAGAAGACAAACTACCTTCTGATCAACCAGTTCTGAAAAATTAATCTTATAAACATTGTTTTTCCTCTTTCCTTTGAACACAACAGATTTATCTTTGTTGTTGATTACAGTGCAAGTGTTCTTATTAAACAGGGCATCATAATCACTGTCACATAATTGACTTATGCTAAGTAGGTTATGTCTTAGTCCATCTACCAACCAGACATTATCAATGGAAAAGGAAGAATTACCTATCTTATCAGTACCAATGATCTTGCCTTTCTGATTTCCTCCAAACCCCACAGTTCCTCCCTCTTTCATGATCAAGGTTTGGAACATAGACCTTTCTCCTGTCATGTGACGCGAGCAGCCACTGTCCAGGTACCAAGACTTTTCCTTTTCTTTGACTGTTAAGCATATCTGCAATAGAAATGATTTCAGACTTAGGTACCCATATCTTTATGGGTCCTCTTTGGTTAGTCTTGAAAGGATAAGGCTTCTTTTGCACATTTGGTCTGACATTTTGAGGTTTGAAAGGTTTTGTATAAACTGGTTTAATATCTTTTGAAGATTTCATAAACACAGCCTTTTTAAAGTTTGAGTTTGAATTTTTCAGATTTTGAGACTTGCTTGTCTTAGGTTTTGAACTCTTCAGACTTTGAACCTTTTCAGATTTAAAGTCTGTTTTCCTCATAGCCTTAGACTTAGAATCTTTTGGTTTAGACTTTGGAAAGGTTTTAGATTCTGCCTTCATTTTTCCCTTAGATTCAGAAGTTTTAGATTCTAAGTTGTTCAGAACTTTAGGTTTAGCAGTCTCATTTTCTGATGGATTCAGTTTCTCAGAACTGTCAGATGCAGGTACAAAGCACACCTCAGTGCCTTTCATAATATTTCCAGAACAGGATGGTATGTTTGTTTCCTTTGAATGATTCAATGAATCATTTTTTAAACCAATACTTTCTCCTCTGTTTCTGTTAATATTATAAATCATAGAAGCAACCTTACTTCTGTTGATTCCAGTTAAGATAAAATCCCGAAGAGCAATTTCTTGTTCACTAGGAATTTCTTTGGGTTTCTTATGAGCCATTTCTCTGAGTTCTCTAACTTCTTCATCAATCTCATTGATGTGATTCTGAAGTTGGAGATTCTCATCAATCAGCAAGTTATGTTTGTTTTTCAAAGATTTTAATTGACTTAACTTGCTTCTGAGGTGGTTCATAAGATCTTTAACTGTTTCAATAAGTTCAGAACGAGTAAGTTCAGAATATACCTCATCTTCATCTTCAGAGTCTGAACCTGACTCTGTATCAGATAATGTTGTTGCCATTAAAGCCAGGTTAGCTTCCTCTTCATCATCTTTATCGATTCAGATTCATTGTCAAGATCATCCCATGTTGCCATAAGACTTTTCTTGAGTTTGTTTTTGAAGTTGCTTGATTTAGAGCTGGTCTTCTTAGATTTCTCCTTTGACTTGCCCTTCTGTAGTTCAGGACAATCAGCAATGAAATGACCAGTCTTCTTGCAGTGGTAGCAACCTTTCTGATCTTCCCTCTTGGAACCAGATCCTCTGAAGTTGCTGCTTCTGTTAGAAAATTTCTTTTGTCTTTTCATTAAGTACTGAAATCTTTTAGAAAGCATTGCAAGCTCTTCAGCATCTGAATCTTCTTCAGAGTTTCCCTCAGGAAATTCTTCATCAGATTCAATAGCTTTTAGAGCTTTTACATACTTTCTTTTGGATTTCAGCGCTATAGACTTAGACTCTCTAACAGATTCATCTTCATTGAGTCCCAGTTCATGCACTTTTAGTGAGCTTATAAGATCTTCAATACTTAGAGTATTTAGATCTTTAGCTTCCTCAATAGTAGTCACTTTGGGTCTCCATTTAGATCGCAGATTTCTGAAGATCTTGTTCACATGATCAGCAGTAGTATAGCTTTTCTTCAGAATCTGAAGTCCAGAA
Organism: Medicago ruthenica; assembly: GCA_018208015.1. Lineage (NCBI taxonomy): Eukaryota > Viridiplantae > Streptophyta > Magnoliopsida > Fabales > Fabaceae > Medicago > Medicago ruthenica. The sequence goes on from WNNG01000641.1 coordinate 72,621, forward strand.
ACCAGAGTCTGAAATCTTGAGAACATAGTCTCAATATTTTCATCCTCCTTCATTCTGAACAGCTCATACTGCTGAACCAGAATGTTTGCTTTTGCTTCTCTAACCTTCTTGTTTCCTTCATAGTTAGAGCAGAGAGAGGTGAAGATGGCTTTAGCTGTTGATTTATCAGTCAGCTTTTGATACTCACTGTAAGGTAGAGAATCCACAATGATACCTCTAACATTGTGATGCTTTCTGTAGATCTTTCTTTCAGCATCAGAAAGACCTCTTATGTTAGTAGCCACTCCTTCTTCATCAATAGGTATGGTTATACCATCTTCAATAATGTCCCATAGACTATCATCTATTCCAATGACTATGAATGTACATTTTGCTTTTCCACCATGAGAATTTCTCTGGATCACCAGTAAACATAGGAGGTTTATGGTGTGAACGAGATTGCTTTTCTCCTGTACCATAATCATGTGATACATAAGCATGATTTCTAGGAGAGGGTGGAAGGGAACTACTGGATGACATGTTTTTCTCAAGATCTTTACTGACTCACTGTTAGGTGATTGAATATCAGAACAGGAGCTCTGATACCAACTGAAGGTGAGAAAAACACAAGAAGGGGGGTTGAATTGTGTTGGCTTTTTCTTTTCTTTCTCAAAAACTATGTTTAGTTCAGAATCAGATGTTGATCAGATTCTGAAACTATTTTCAGAGTTGTTTGCAGCGGGTATAAAGTAAATAAGAGAGAGAGAGAGAGAGAGAGAGGGACACAGCAGTTTATCCTGGTTCCTTCCACAACCCGGAAGTAGTCCAGTCCCCTTGTTACTAACAAGAGATTTTCGACTATAATCACAAAGATTACAATTGCTCAAGCACAAAGCAAGAGACTTCCTATGCTCAAACACAAAGTAAGAGACTTCCAATTGCTCAAACACTAAGTAAGAGACTTCATATGCTCAAACACAAAGTAAGAGACTTCTTTGCATAGAAACACAGTCTAAGACTTTGAATCAAACAGATTTTACAAAAGGAATAAGTTTGAGTTGAACACTTGATATACTATCAGTGGTGTTCACAAAATACAACACAGATTTAAGACTCTATTGCTTAAGAAATTCTAAGATAGAAGTTTGTAAGAATTTCTAAGTTATTTTGATGACTTTCAGATTTGGCAGAACTGAGTTTCAGAAAACAGAGTATCACGTTTTCAGTCAATGAGTCTTAACCTTCTTTTTCAAAACTTCAATCCTTTATAGAGGAATTAAGAGCTGTTAGAAAGATCCAGTTTTAGCAAAAGAGTTGTTGCACTAGAAGCTACATCCAACATTTAATTCATTCCTGTCATTGTGTGCGCAAACCAGAAAACAGAGCACAACAATTTTTGAATTGTTTCCTTAAAAGCTGGCTGCGTGTTTCATCTAAGGAGGCAACTGTTGCATTGAGCTTGTTCTGACTGTACAGTGCTTTACTGTTGACAGTGACAGTTGCTTTTCCTTAAAACTCAGACTTCAGAAGCTTCTCTTCAGAACTGGCTTCAGACACTATTCATCAGAAGCTGTCTTCAGACACAGTTCTTCAGAAGCTGGCATCAGACGCACTGTTCATCAGACGCACTCTTCAGAAGCTGGCATCAGACACACTGTTCATCAGACACACTTCTTCAGAAGCAGGCCTTCAGACGCTCCCTTCAGAAGCTCTTCTTCAGACGCTGCCTTAGAAGCTCTTCTTCAGACGCTGATTTTCTTCAGCCTTGCAACACAAACTTCTATATTTTCCTTCTTGCTCTTAACTTGTTCTTTGACAACCATTGTTAGATATCAATCTTTAAGTATAAGTCCTGCACACTAGAATCAAGTATTAGCATATCCAATTTTCTTTTTAACACTTTGTTATCATCAAAACCCAAAAGAGAGTTGTTCATACATTTTGTTCCAACAGGTGTGGTGGTAGGGTATTATGGGAGTCAGAAGAGGTGTTGGGATGGGGGTTGGTAATTGGGTTGACGATAACTTGGTTAGAGAAATGGACAATGGGGCAAATGCTTTGTTTGGTTAGAATTAAGGTTGGAGAGTGGACCTTTTGGTTAAGGTCTAGTAGGCTGTTTTAGTTGGCTTAAAATCATTTTGTGTATGTTGTGAAGATGTGTAATTTAGGGTGGTGAGATGAAGGTGTTGGATGGAGATAGTGTAGGAGACTTCATGCAATTGAAAATGAGATGTTAGAGAAGTGTTGTTCGTTACTTACTAAGTTGGGATCATAAACACATCCTCTATTACATGGCCAGAAAGTAGAAGATCAATATGTCATTCATGATATTTGAGCGTCTGAAGGATTGTGTTGCGAAGTCCAGGAGAGGAAATCTGAAGTTCATTCCCTATGGAAGAGTTCTCTCTGAATTGTTTCAACAAAGTAGACTAATCAAGACTCTGCATGATTATGGTGCTTTTGATGAGTTGGATATAGAATATGGAAAAATTCTCTTAGCATCAACTGTAAAAAAGATGACTCTGATTGAGAAGGAAGAAGTGAAAGCCTCAAATATACACTTCTTCGTCAGAAAGAGAGTTTCTAACTTCATGGTGGAATATCCTCCAATCACTCTTCATGACAACAAGGAAATGATTCAGATTTGGATAGAAAACTACAAGAAAATGGGAATTAACATTTCCAAGGAAGACATTCCTGCTGTACCACCTGATATCTATAAAGGTAAGAAGAAGAGAACTACCCCATCTGAGACTCAGAAGGAGTCAAAGAATAAAGCCCATATGAAACCTTATAAGACCAGAAGTGGAGTGTAAATGCCTCCTTCTGAACCTTATTCTAAACTTTCTCCTCCACCTGCAAAGAAAAGAAAACTCAGGAAAATGGTTGTTTCAGAGGAAGTAGCTGAGGAAATGGAAGAGGACTTTGTTATGCCTTTGGTTAGGAAATCCAATAGTGCAAAGAAGTGTGTTAAGGGAGTTGACCTAAAAGTTTCAAATGTTGCTATGAAAGTAGTTTTGGAGACTTTGAAGAGGAAGGAATATATTAAAGGATCATCAGAAGTTGTTACTGTTGTATGAGAAGGTACAATTTCTGACTCTACTCATATTGCTAATATACACTCCTCTCCACCAAAACAATCATCACCTACCATCACACAAACAACTCCCTTACAACCCTCTGAACCCTAGCAAATACCATCTCAAGAGGTTGATATGCTTGAACGATTCAATCTATGTCCCTCTCCACAAAAACAACCTCACAAAGAACCCATACCACAAGCATCCCCCATCAATATTCCTCCATTACTTGAACATACTCCCTCTAAACCATCCAAAGGCAAGAGAACTTTTACGTTGTCTAACTTTTCCTCGACTTCTGATGATTTAGAAACTGAATTAGATGAAGAAGTTACCAAGGAAAATACAGAGATTGCTTATGCTGATGTAACCATAAGTTATGCCAAAGCCAGAGCTAAACATGCCTACAATAAAAACCACTTTATTCCCCCACCTCCTATCATAACTGAACTATCTACTTCACCTGAACAAGAGGTTAATCCTTGATTCATGTAGGATCAATTACTGATATACATATCCCTCCACCAGTAGTTGCTTCAGAGTTGATATCTGAGCATTTACTAGAGCCAACATCAGAAGTCATTTTTGAATCAGAAGTTGACAACCTGATCACAAGTTTTGATGCTCTAACCTCTACTGTTAACCCCCAACCCTTAAACTTCTCCGTATTTAACATGAATTTATCCAAACCACCACCTACACAACAACCTGAACTTGAGGAGTTCAATACATTGGTGTATGATAGAGTTCATAACTTATTGATAGAAAGGAACACCGATTTTAGCTTTGAGGAGCACTCAGATAAATGGGATGATTTAAGAAAGGAAATAGATGAAGCTCTACATAAGATGAAAAAGTTTGGGAGACCCTCAGTAGAAGCCAATAAGGAGGCTCTGAAGATTTGGCTCTATGAACTGCTATGTTAGATGAAGTTAGTGGATCTTAGAAGCAACCCTGCAAGACAACTCATTAGCAGTGCATCAACTCTAATTGCATATGACCTTCCATAGGTATATGAGTTCCCTTCGGTGGACCCAACCATTCCTTTGGTGCCTCTAAGACCTCATTATTTGGTAATCTTTGATGCGGCTTTGCAAGGTTTTACTGTCTCTGCTGCTGAGTTTGAATCTTTCAAAAAGGAAATCATATCTAAATTAGCAGCTTAGCGTGCTCAGATGTAAGAAGTTATGGCAACTCAAGCTAGGAAGCTAGCTGTTATGGATAACAAATTGGATATCCTGATTAAGTTGGCTACCAAGGATCAGAGAGACCCTTACGATAACCACAACCCTTTGAATGCTTATTATGTATTAATTAACTTGGCTAAGACTTAGGGCGAGCTTACAAACCTCACCTTTTGGCTGCCTAAATTAAGGGGGAATTTTCAAAACTTATCCTCTGATGTATCAAGTTAATTAATAAAGACAATTGTTCTTGAAAATACATATGTGTGTCATCATAAAAAAGGGAGATTGTTGAACCAAAATATGTTTAGAACAATTACTCTAAAGTTTTGATAATAGTAAAGTATGAAAAGAACAATTGAATATACTAATGTGTGTTTAAGCATGCAAGACCGCAAAATTAAATTCAAACTCTCAAAGATGAGGTTATGGTTCTGATTCAACAAAGTTTGAACACAAATGAAAGTGTCTGATGCAAAAGAGAAGCTCTGAAGCCTTGGAACATGATCTGAGTAAAGGTCAACCAAAAAGGTCAAAACTATGATAAGAAGATACATCATGTTTTGAAGCATTTGATGGAATCAAACTCTGAAAGAAGGATCTTCTGAAGATGATGTCAGCAATCTGGGAGACTCTGACTAGCTTTGTCTTCTTTTATGGAAACGTCGCTTTCAGACTTTAAACAGTACAATTTGTCTTCTTGTGATCACATGCAAAAATAAACAAAGAAATTCAAAGGACAAATGGAATGTAACAAATCATTCCAAAATAAGCAAAATATTTCCAAAGTATTATTCAACGACATTATCCATTAGAGACAAAGTATTCAAATTTTGTTCAAGCTTCTCAAGGACTCTTTTGATGCACTCACACACTTCAACAACGACTCTCTCATTCTCTCCTATATAAGGACCTGAACAATTGAATAAATACAGGAGACTTCTATCAATTTACAAGTGCCAATACTCTCTCAGATTCAAAGTGCACAAATACTTAAAAAAATTCTTACAAATTTTACATCCTAGAATTTGTTAAGTGTTAGAAGTTAATTAAACTTTAAGTTAGTTTACCGTCATATTGTATGCGAAGTGTAAAAACAATCTCTTTTATTTGTTAAAACTCTGATTGTAGAAGTCCTATTGTGTGAGGCAAGTCTCTTACTTGTGTGTTTGAGCAATTGTAATCTTGTGTGATTATAATAAAAAATTCCATATTTATTTGCTTGTGTTATCTCTCATTCTCTCTCTGTTTATGTTCATCTTCCATCTTCTGATTGCGTACTCTGATTTTGATAAACACTTAGAAAAAGTTTTAGAAAAAACCAACACAATTCAACCTCATTCTTATGTTTTTCTCACCTTTGAGACTTTTCTTGGTAATTGTGTATTTTAATTTCATTTTGCTTTCTTCAAAAATAAATATATTTTAGTCCCCTTTTATCTTTTATATTTCCTCTATCCATAATTATAAGACTTTATAAAAAAAAAAATCCCTAAATATAAGTCCATCTTCAACTTTTTAGATGTATGTATTGCGCTTTTTTTTTTCTTTCCAAATGTAGCCCTTATCAATACTATCAATATAGATTAGAATATGAAAAATTAACATTAAATATATATATATATATATATGGATAAATGGCAATTTTGTAATAGGCACATACATATGCGAAAAGTTTATTACTTCAATACATTTTCTTAATGCCCATGATTTTTATAAAATAGTCATATAAAAAGGGACAGAGGAAGTAGACAAAACAATTTAGGCAAAATTATAAAATTCGTCATTTAACTTAATTTCAGATAACACTTTTGTCATTTTTTTCCAATTTAATCATTTATGTTATAAAATGTCAACATTGTTTTCACTTTTTATAAAAAAAAAAATCAAAAACCCATAATAAGAAATTCATGAAAATCACAAACAAACCAAAACCTTCATCTTCATGATAGAATTCTAGAAACCTAAATTTCATTGAAAAATGTAATTAAAAAGGATACAATATTGTCCGTAAAGCCTATCTCAACTAACCATGTTAAAATTATTAGGTTTGACGTCTTCATCCGAATTCGAACCCGAACCTTGCTGTGTGTAAGTTTCCGTGGTTATTACCACTTCATCTAGGTACCAAAACAAAAGATACATTATTGACATTTTATAATATATAAAGAAATAAATTAGAAAAAAAAAATAAAAGATGAAAATGTTTAAATTTAGAGACAAATTATGTAATTTAAATTATCGGAAATATATAGACAAAAATGTGAATGAGTTAAACAATCTACCAACACAACACACCTGAGTAAGTTAAACCGCGAAGCATCTCTAACTTTCTTCTTCTCCCTTTGATTATCAAAAACTAAAACACTGTCATCATAAACGACACGTCGTCGATCACCAAAACCCTAACGAACTATGGCCACCGACAAATCAGTCCTCGCAGTGATCAGAGCCGCGCGACCAACCTTCCGCAACCAAAACGACAAAATCGCTTTCGTCGTTCACTCCTCTTTCCTCGCTTCCGGTTACATCCTCACCGCCACTGGTCCTCAAGCCCTCTCCGACACCGCGCTCTCCAACTCCTCCAATGGTAACCACAAAAAAAATTCAATTTTTTGGTGAATTTTGAAGTATTTATTGATTTTTGTGTTTTTGTGTGTAGATGAGGTTTCTGTTGATCATTGGAATGAGTTGAATGATGAATATGCGTTTGTTTACGCGAATTCGGAGAAGGAGGGTTTGAAGAAAGTGCTTGTTAAATGTCTTGTGATGAATGGGAAGTTGCTTGTTCATGCTTTGTCTGAAGGGTTTAAAGAGCCTCTATATCTTGAAATCAAGTAATCAGTTTTTTTTTTCTTTTTTCTTTTTTTGCAGTTCTGGTTGAATATTTTGATGTTTTGTGTTGATAAGTTTGGATTTTAGAAAATGGGTTTTCTTTGTTTTGTTGAATTATGCTAATTTTGGAAATTCGGGGTATTATTTTTTGTGTGGGTTATGTTGTAAACTATGAAACACGGAGACACGACTCTTACACGTTAACACCAGTAGTAATGTAAGAAAATGCATGATTGAATGTACTTACATGTGTCGGCGTCTTGTTAGACGTCGATATCTGTTGGACATCGGGCACGTCTTCGATCAAAAGTGTCGGTGCTACCGAGGCTGTAAATGACTTGATTTTCTTATTAATTTTGTGTTGGAAATTTTGGATTTTTGCAACTGGGTTTGCTGTGTTGTGTTGGATTATGCTTGATATGAAAAATGGGGACGTTGGCTTTATTTTTTGTTATGCTGTAAATGATCTGGAACAGTGCTGGGCCTTAAAGAACCAACACGAAAAGAAATTAAGCGTAACAAGTATGAGGATTTTGCTTTCGAAGTGTGGTAAGAATAGACATGTTAGGATTGGAAATGGCAACATTACATAGAGTTGGGGTAGCACTTATAATAGAAAAAATGTTGGAAACTAGCCTTAGATGGTTTGGGCATGTAGATAAAAGGCATGACAATTGTGTAGTAAGGAGAGTAGATCAGATAGAGGGTAGTCAAATCAATAGAGACAGAGGAAGACTTAGAAAAACTATTAAGAAAGATAGAAATATGATATATGATTGAACATTATGACGTCTGTTTGAAACGCCACCTTCATTACGGTCCTCCCCTAGCCACCTAATTGCGGCATTTGAGTTGCCTTCATTGTAGCCTCTAACACCTTCATTGTGTAGGATGTGAAAGGGTGGGTTTAGTCCCACATTGTTTGGAGATATGGCATATGTAGTGTTTATAAAACTTGGGCAGCCTTCACCTTACAAGCCGGTTTAGTAAGGATGAGTTAGACTCAATATAAAATCTGAGAATGTTGTTTGATCCATGTAGCCGACCCCACTTAGTGGGATAAGGCTTGGTTGTTGATGTAAATGATTTGATTTTTTGTGTAGGACATTTATGATTTTCGCAACTGTTTTTCTTTGTTGGATTGAATTCTGCCCTGGTTGGATAAACATCTTAATATAGTGCTTACAACATAAAAACACTTATCGTAAAAGTGCCTGTGTATAAACTATTTCTATAAAATAAAGTAAGAATAAAGTCAAACTATCTTCATGTAAACTATAAGTTGTTTTTATAAGCTATCCTTGTGTGCTTATGGAAATAAGCTGAAAATAGTTTATGGATTGGATATATCATGTGTTGTTTCTATAAGATCTCCCAAACAGTTTGATAAATGTTTATGCCTGTTGATAAGCTCAAATAAGTCAATCCAAACAAATGTGCTTATTATCTGAAGTGTCTAAGGAGCAAGTAAAACCTTGATTTTAGTTTAGGGTTTTTTACCCGTTTGTGCAAGGCTTAGAATTTTGTGATTGGGTTTTGTGTTTTATTATGCTCCCTTTGAGACGTGTTCTGGGTGTTTTTCTATGTGTGCAGTGTTGGGGACTATGCTGGAGAAGATGGAGGTAGCAATTTTTCTCAGCAGTTCAAGAATGTGGACAAGCTGGTGAAGAAAATAGATGCTGATATTTTGTCAAAATTAGATGGTTCTGCCAATGCCAGCTCGTCAACTAAGAGGTAAATATGGATTCTGTGAAATATGTCCTTTTCAATTTTCAATGTAATGTGCGTGTGCAAGCCTTATATAATTCTTCGGGAGTACATACTTGAAATTTTTGAATTGGGCCATTGTCCAGTCATGACTTTAAGAGTACAAATCTTTATGCTGATAGTGAATGGAAATGATCTGTTTAAAGCTTTTGATTATTATTGATTGTTGAATCATGCATACATGAACAAGTGATGGTGTAAAAAAGCTTCGATATTGGCAGTGGATGAAAATTAAATTTCACATCGTTTTTTCGGATAATGTTTGTTATTAGACATGAAGCATAGCTACAAACGCAGACACTGAACACGGCCTCTAAATTTCATTAGTTTTCTGTTTCCATGTTAAAACCAAGACAGCAAAACAAATTGAAAAAAATTAAAAGTATCTTTTCACACCATCAAAATGTTTTTGTATATGCTTTTTTACTTGGTCCATTGCTCCATGGATGAATGCTATATTAGCCAGTTTCTTATTTGAGTCGACCAAACGAAGCACTTCGATAAGAGGAAGTGCACCCTTCAAACAAATCATGGTGCTCTTTTAGAACTCCTGGTCTAAAAAACAACATCCTCAGTGGCTTTCCCATCCCTTTTCCGTGCAAACTGCTGGACTTTCATTCCTTACATGTCAACATTCTTACCAAAGCATCCTTGATTTCTCAAATTCTTCTCTAGCATCAAATCAAAACAGTGTTTTGTACAAGGTGTCCAATATAACCTTTTTCTTTTCTGCTTCAATATCTCACTGACAGCTTTGTATTTTGCTACATTGTTGGGGGGCAATTTGGATAACATATTCTTCTCCAACATCTTCCACAATGGTGTCCATCCATCCTCTTAATTTGTTTGTCAGTTGTTTTAGATATATGAGATGCATCTTTCAACTTCAAAATGACTGTCAGTATGTATTGTCCTTCTCTTGTCGGTCCACCCATCAGTCAATATGGTGCACCCCAACCTCTTCCATTCAGCTTAATTCAGTTTCATATTCTTACAAATATGCATTTGTCAACTTCACTTCCTTTAGATAATTCACTTCACTCTAAGTTCATTATAAGATGCTGGCTTAAGTCTTGAGCCATGTTTTGCAATCAGATCACACATAATGAGAAATTCATCACTCCTTGGAAAATTGAACGAAATGGCATTACTGTAGGAAAACTTCACAAATGCTCGACATGCTTCCTCTCGTTTTTTTTTTTATAAATATACTGTTATAGTAACTTGTGTGCTAATTCCCCTCCTTGAAAAAATTACTAGAGCCCTAAAAAAAAATCTCTGGTACTTTTTCTTTTTTCCACGACCTCCACCTCTTCATTAACTTTTGGATATTTTGATCGGATTCTGCTGCAAACCAACATACAACAGTCTTCAACCAATGAAAGATAATAAAAGGTTAAATTAAATGGTTTGCAGTGTGCACAATTAAAGTTAGAAGCAAATTCAACAAATAAAAAACACAGCAATAGGGAAAAAAATATAAATATCCAGAACAAGTTACAGACTAACGTAGTAAAACTATACAAAATAGGCACAATACATCATAAGAAGGGTATCACATCCGTGTCGGAGTAGGAAAAATTACATTTTTAACTGGACACTTAAATGAGGTGTTTGACATGTACCGTATGGGTGTTGGTTGTTGGATCTTTGGGCAGCTTTTTGTTTTGTTATCGTAAGAATGATGCATTAGAAAACCTGGCCATTGTATTTGTTTCATTTGGGATAGTTATGTTGTACCATGTTGCACTCCTTATGCATTACATTCTTCGTGAACTGAGACAAATTTTCCAAAATTGTTTTTGTTTCCTTCACAGCTCAGAAACTAGTGACAGCACAAGACAAGAGACATCTGAACCTGTTCCTGGATTTGGTGAACCTGCTGGTCCTCATGATTATCACCCTGGGTAAAAAATTTCTAATTCCTGATGCTATTTAAGTTTCACTGTGTTACATTTTAATGCTGCTCAGTAGTCTGATTGTCAAATATGTGATTAATTTTGGGCTGTCTTATTGTTGACTATTTTGAGCTTATTGGTTTGACCACCCTGTTTGGTATACATTTTATCCAATACAAAAGTGGTATTTCCCACATTCTGATGCAATATTTAAAAAAAAAATATATATATCTTTAGCTCCTTTCATTGAAGTGTGTTTCTGATTTCCAAAATCTAGAACAAAGCGGAAAAAAGAGGGTGTTACTGTTAGTATCCTCTCCATTTTCCCTCTCAATCAAGACTAGTTGGACCCATCAAATGTCACATTATTATTATTATATTTATATTCCCAAAACTTTGGTAATGGAGAAAATGGAGAGGATCTTGACCCTGCATGTATATATGTTCTTCTGGGTAGTGGGATATTTAGTATTGATGGAAAGGGAAGTTACATGTGTGACTTCAATTATGATGTTCAACATATGGTTGCTGTTTGCTATTAGGCCAAAAGAAACCCTGCTATATAAATGTGCCTAGTTTCCTATTGGCTATCTTGTCAAAGATTTAAAAAATTAAACGTTAACTATGATATTATATTTATCTTTCTTGATCAAAGATGGATTTCTTCATGTATTGAGCATACTTGTTATGGCTAATGTAACCACTAGTCTTTGGAAATCGGTGAATTCCACTATTCCATATCATGATGTTACTTCAACAATTAAACCTATATGTCTAGTTTAAGATTTTTTTTGCTGTCATCAAAATTCAAAACTGTTTTTTGCTTAGCTTATGAAAACAAACTGTTTTTGCTTATTCTCCTTGTAAGTTACATACTTATCCACTTTAATGGAATGAATAATTAGTTACCTTATGCCGTGGTATCTTTATGATCCCTTTCTCTAATTTTGTACTTGTACAAGTACTTTTGGCTTTTGTACTAATTCATTGAGTATCAATATTTTGTTGTGTTTGTACAGATTCATTGTCCCTCCAGTTCCCACTGGTTCTGGTAGTGATCTTTTTCCAGGGCCTGGTGCCGGTATGTATCCGTCAAGGTAAAACCCCACCCCATGTTACATTTATTTTGTCTCTTGGGACAATTGTAAATATCTTGTTTTTAACAATTCTTATATCCTTCTAAATATGCACCACTCAATTTCAGGGGTGATCATGACTTTGGAGGCAGCATGCTTGTAGGGCCTAATGACCCCCGCTGGTTTGGTGGTGGTACTGGTGGAGGACCTGGTTTTATTGGAGGATTGCCGTAAGTCATTTAAACGCTATAATTGGTCTTTGACTGATCAGTGTGGTCAAATGTAAAAAAGCAACAAAACCCCAGGGCACACCCTTGGGTGCTAAGTCTAGGGAAAGGAAGGGTCCACCGTATTTTGTAGAGGCAACCTAACATTTAACAACTTTACTTATTTTATCATTTCTATATATATAATCTGTTCAGTGTCGCAACCTATACGTGTCTTGCAAGATATAAATTTTACTTTTGATCGCCAGCGTCTATCTTCATGGGGTGTATGGCTTTTGTTGCCTCTTGCCTCTAGGCATTAAAATGCCCTTAGCACCTTTGAGGGTGCCTTTTGTATTTGACTACCCTATGATCGATACATGCTGCTAATTTTAATGCTTATCTCTGACTATGAATTTATCTAAACAGGGGTGTTCCACCGGGTGCTCGATTTGATCCCATTGGACCTCCTGGTGTCCCTGGTTTTGAGCCCAACAGATTTGCCAGGTATGGTTGAGTATATCATATGTGCTTGTATATATGTATATCATGATATATTTCAAAATAGAATTTTACATCATGTTTTGAACATGGCTGTTCCATAATTTGTTTTAGTCAATCTTTGTCTACATTCTTCACATGTTAAGGAATTATTATATATAACATAAAATAACACATTTTTCTTTCCCATCTTACAGAAATCCTAGAAGGCCAGGATTTGATGCTCATCCAGATTTGCAACATTTCCGAAGAGACACTGATTCAGATTACATATAGTCGCATTTGATATCAACCCCTCTATCTCACCTTCTATTTCCACATGAATATGACAATAGGATGATTGTAAATTTGTGAAAATTCAAGAATTTAGCTATAAGTTTTGTTTAAATAAGCTTTATATATTATATTAATCATCAGAACATCAGACATAATACTTATTCCTCAATTTAGTTTAAATTCGTTATAATCCTTTTGCTAATTACAGTGTTAGTCTGTTTTCAGAATTGGTATTTTTGAATTGTTATTTATTATTTTTTTGTTGGGAAAACAGTACTAAATACCAATGCCCAAAATATTTAAGAGGAACGGATTGGGGCATAGCTGCCCCCGTTTACATCACGTTTTAAAAAACTTTCCATGCTTCTTAAATGTACACAAAATACTACAGTTTTTACTTTTTAGGTGTGGGGGTGTGTGCAATGAGGTCTCCTTTGAAATTTTCAGTCTCCTTGTAAATTTTTATTTTTGTTTATTAAAAAAAATTATGTTAATTTTACTTGTTAACAAGGAGAACAAAGACATTTAAAGTGAGTCATTGTAATGGAGAGAAGATAAAACACTACTTAGGTCTGATGCATTTGAGAAAATAATGAAAATAGTTATTTTGTCATTTTTATTATTTCTAAAAATATTAGACAAATGTTCACTTCAAGATTTTGTGTTCTTGTTAACCAGTAAAACAAACACACATATTTAGAAAACTAAACTGTTTTCACAAATTAAATGGTGTTATTCTGACATTATTGTTATTTCTGAAAATATAAGACAAATGTTCACTTCAAAATTGTGTTCTCCCTTTTTTTTTTTGATAAAAGATTTTGTGTTCTCCTTGTTAACAAGTAAAACAAACACAAATATTTAGAAAACTAAAATGTTTTCACAAATTAAATGAGGCGATAACTTTCCATCGTTTCTCATTGTGGTCTTGATTTAGAAGTAAAACTTGCAATACATAAGAATAAGTGGATGAGATGGTAAGAATTTCTTTCAGCTTAATAAGAGATCTTGAGTTTGAATTCTGTCCTAAAAATGTTGTAGTGTTAAATCTCTAAAAAGAAAAGTTTTGTCACCCATTACGATTCTATCTGACTCGAGAAATTAATCTCTATAGTTGTATGCAGATGATATATGATTCATACTAAAAAGAAGCATAACAGGATGTTATTCAGATGTGAATTTTTGTTTGATTATCCATGTCGTTTTAATTTACGAGTTCAATGTTTTTGTATGTGCACCTCTTATTTGAAATTTGAATTTCGGTTCACTATAGTGTAAGAAACTGATCTCTTCTACTAGATACAATTCTGGTTGGTTAGTTCATTATAGTTTTCATCTGGGTCAAAGTGGCTACACATTATTTTTTATCTAAAACTTCTTTTAAAAAGGTACTCCATCACGTCTCTATTATAAGAGAAAATTTATTTTTTATATTCATTTAATAAATGATGCACCTAGTTTATAATATAGACCCGATCTTTTATTGAATGCATATAAAAATTGAACTTTATATTATATTAGAGATCGAGGTAGTAATATTTTTGGATCTTTGTAAGGGTCTGTTTGGAAAAAATAGCGGATAACTGATAACTTATAGCTTATGACTGATGACTGATGGCTGATAACTAATAGCTTATAGCTGATGACTGATGACTTATGACTGATAAGCTAATTGAAGTGTTTGGTAAAATTAGCGGTTCAACTAGCTGATAGATGTAAAATGACATAAAAGGACATTTTTATATCATTCATTTTTTTATGAAGACAAGAACAACATACATTAATAATAATAATAATAATAATAATAATAATAATAATAATAATAATAATAATAATAATAATAATAATAATGATAATGATAATAATAATAACAACAACAACAACAATATAATTGTCATTTAAGTACGAATTAAGATAATTTTAACTACAATTATATTAATCCAAAATCCCTTATTATTAAAGCTTATTAGGTCTTGCTACATCTAAACCTGATTATTTCCCTCTAATTCTATGTCATTTAATGCTAATCCCTTAAACCCTAAAATATTTCCCTCCAACCATTTCAAATTTGAATTTTCTATTTTCCCTCCCACCATTTTCTAGGTTGCTAGCGCCATACCATAAATGCTAAACATTGCTCCAATGCTCCATTTAATTGTCCTATATGTCACTACATTTTGTTTTTCAAAGTAACAAATACAATCAATTGATCGATACAAGGCATGTTTCTTCTTTTCATGTTCAAAACCTTTTGATTTTCAAGACACCCCTTTCAGAAACTCTTTCATCTCTATTCCCTGCCTAGCTTCATGTTCTCTGCCTAGATTCATGTTCAACCTTTTGCTATTCTCTCTCTCTCTCTCTCTCTCTCTCTCTCTCTCTCTCTCTCTCTCACACACACACACATTCACTCTCTGCCAATGAACCATAACCGTACATGAAGAAAATTTCAATCTCTCCCATGTCTTTTCCACTTTCACCGTCGTCTTTCTCCTCCCACTCCCCTTCATCAATGGTCTCGGTTCCAACACCACCCTCGTTGTTGTCAACTTCCCCGCCACCGTCTGCGGCATCGTATCAGCACAACAAACACATAACATAGTTTGATACCGCCATGGTCAGTTCTCTCTCTCTCTCTCTCTCTCTCTATCTCTCCGCGACCGTGCTACCCTTGGCCAACCCAACTGGTTTTGATTTCACTCCTTTTTCTGCTTCAATCATTTAATCATCTTTCTTTTTCTTCAATTTTATTTGAGGATCGGATGGTGAGGTGATGACAGTCAGATACTCGCTTGCAAGCATCTTTTGAAGCATAGGGTTGAAAACTTTGATGTGGCAGCGGCAACATAATGAAGCAGGAGCGAATAAGGAGTGATAGTTGACTGGATTTCTCGAACGCAAAATCTGATGAATCGAAGACGGCGTCAGATGGGTGAATGTTCGTTGTAGAAGACCAAACGTCTATGGGGGTTGCAAATTCATTGAGTTCCCAAAGGATTTACATGTAAGGAATTGTTTTAAACCCCTTTTAAATTATGTGATTTAAGCACTTTGTTTGAATTTGTTTATGCGTCTCCAATTAAGGATTGAAAATGCTACTATATATTTGATCCTAAATCCACATCTATGATGATGTTGTTCCTGTAACTTTTCTCTAACTTCGTTATTCCATTACATATTTGGTTTGTTTGTAAGTGAATTGATGATATTTAAATAGATTTTACCATCGTGTATTATAATGTTAATAAATTGATTGATACTTTAAAATTATGTGTATTTTTTTTTTCAAACAAACCAATATGTCGATTGATGCTGACCTTTAATGATTGTGCTTTCCTCTTTACTCTTTGTGTTTATAAATTGAAAATATGATTGCCAAGTATATTTAGTTACTGAAATGAACAAGTAGTGAATTTAAAAAACAAGCAACCACAAAGCTAAACAATTTTTTTTTTCCATAGGTCATAGGAGAAACTAGAGATTACTTTTGCCATCACAGGGTCTGAAGGGAGCTCAGGCAACACTAAAACTAAAAATCTAATACAAACATAGGATGGCAGTGACAGTTGATACTGTTAGGTGTGCCACTACACTTGCATATATTTTTGTGGCTTCAATTACACATTAGTCTGCTGGAAATTCTTGCAAATTATAAATATATCTAACTTATTTTTCCTCATTAATTTCCTATATTTCCTTTGGCTTCTGTATAGGTTATGATTAGGTCCACTAAAATGCATTTGAATTGTGATAGCAATAACTTACTAATTTGTATAGGTTATGATTTTTATTGCTTTACTTTATTTGCAGGCTATTTTGACGAGTTGTAAAAGTCTTATTTAGTATTGATGTTGATTTATAGAACAAAGTCTAAATGTATGCTTATGTTTATGATTTTGGAAGTAATTTATATAGATTTTCTTAGTTTGCTTCAGAGATTTTTGTATTTGCAATACACCAAGGTGTGTGACCGTAGAATACACTAACATTTTTATAGGTGAATCAATTTATGAGTATTTTGTTGATCGATGATGATAATGATGTTGAAAAATATGATTGCAAGATATTAAGGAATGAAATAAGGAAACAAAGGTCTACCATGGATTTGGTATGTACCAGTTTGTAAAGGGAAGGGGCTGCTGTTGGAGATTTGAATGTTGGCTACATGTTTGGTAAAATCAAAATGTGCAAGCAATGCGTCTTCAGAAGCTAATTTGTGTCTTCAGAAGCTGGAAACTGGATTTCAGAAGTTGGTACTGTTCATCAGAAGCTGAACTGGTCTTCAGACGCTGGTACTGTTCATCAGACGCACTATTCAGACGTTGACTTTTGTTGACCTTTAGAAGCTGCTGTTCAGACGCTGACTTTTGTTGACCTTCAGAAGCTGCTTTTCAGAAGCTTGTTTTCTGCGTCTAAATTGTGTTAAATCTTTCACAGTATCTTTTGAAGATTTAATTGAAGATTTATTCAAGCTTCATTTCTAGAAGGAAGTATTTTTGCGCAAGATATGTTCTGAAGATTTGATTCAATTATTTGTGAATATATATTCAAGGAAATCTTTGGAAAATATATTTGTGAATTTTATGTGAGCTTCTATTTGCTTCTAAAAGAATTTTGGAATCATATCCTTGAAGATTTGGTTCAGAATTATGTGTTGCTGAAACCTATATAAAGAGGACGCTACTATTGAAGACTTGACTGAGAAAAACCAGAAGTTGTCATTGAAAAGAGTCTTAGTGTTTTTTGAGTCTGTGAGCTGTTGCTCTGTTTTTGTGTACCACTCATCTGTTAGAGTTGGTTGTTTTTGTTATAGAGTTGTAATTCACTTAAAGCTTTTAAGCACAAGTGACTTTGTTGTTTTGAAGAGTGTCTTCGTTTTTGTTTGTTTAAGTGTCATATAATCACTGGGTTGTGATTACTTGACTGGGAAGTAAGTGGGTTCTTATATCTTGGAGTTCCTAGGTAGAAGTTTATACGGGTAGTGATTAAGTGATAAGGCTGGAAAAACAGGGGTTGTGTCTTGAGTCTTAGAATTAATACTACTTAGTGGATTTCCTTCCTGGATTGGTATCCTCCAGATGTAGGTGAAGTTTGCACCGAACTGGGTTAACAAATAATTGTGTTCCTTTACTTTCTGTCTGTTTAATTTTCTGCTTCTGAACTATTGTTTCTCAGACTCTGTTTTTTAGTTCAGAACCAGTTCCTGCCAGGAATTTAAGCTGCAAAGACAATTAGTTGTTGTGAGGATTACTTATGTGTGATAGAGTTTGAATTTTAATGTTGTTTGAACTGTCATGCATGTTGCAGTTTTCAAGACTTGGAAGCCTATATTAAAAATTTCAAATGCATATCTGGATGTTTTGATTTAGAGCCAAGTGCCTGTGGTATGTCTATGTTGCTTTTCCTCTACTTGAGTATATGTTAATTCTTTTCCAATAGTTATGTATCAGCCTGTCATTTTAAATAGGTCCTTTGATAGAATGTTTAATGGTATGCCTTTGTTATCCTTTTCCATGTATAATCTTTGCTTTTTGTTTTTCCTTCATTTCTAACTTAATTAAGAAATTTTAGTGTTGCTTTTGAATGTATTTAGTCCCTACTCCCCCTATTTTTATGGAAACAATTTTAGCCTTTATAGCTATGACTCTCATATGCTTGAAGTCAATGCGAAGCAAAATTCATTTACAAGAATTATCATATATTAGCCATTTAACTTATGTACATGTATGTTTTTAATAAGCCATGTTTTATGTATGCATATTTTTAACGTGTTTGCTAAAAAAATCAATGTTATATGTATGCATATTTGATTTACTTAAAAGTAATTTATTCTGATCCTATATTCTTACCATGTGACCAAGACCATAATATTGTAACACTAATTTTTTTTTTTTGTCAAATATATGGTAATATGTATTGCTCTTTAGAAAATATTTCGAGGATTCTCTATTGGTTCTACTTTGTTTATAAAACTATTATTAAGGATTTAATAGTTTTAACAGTAGTGCTCTTCCATAAAAAAGTTGTTGGAACAAAATGTATGAACAAGTCCCTTTTGAGTTTTGATGATAACAAAGTGTTAAAAAGAAAATTGGATACGCTAATACTTGTTCTAGTGTGCAGGACCATATACTTAAAAATTATGTATCTAACAATGTTTCTGAAAGATCAAGTTAAGAGCGAAGAAAATTTTTGAAGCTTGTGTTGCAAGTCTGAAGACATTCAGGATCTGAAGATCAGAGTCTGAAGAACAGCGTCTGAAGAACAACATCTGAAGAACAGCGTCTGAGGAACAGTGTCTGAAGATCAGAGTCTGAAGTCTGAAGACTGGGAGTCTGAAGTCTGAAGGAAACTCAGAAGTCAACTGCTGTCACTATCAAAAGTACAAAGTACTCTGCAGCATCCTCAGAAGTCAGAACGATCTCTGCAACTTTGTTTCCTTGGACGAAACATCCAATCCTTTTTAAGGAAACAATTCAAACGTTATTCTTCTGGTGCGCATACCATATCAAGGAAGAAATCAACGTTGGTTGAAGCTTCAATTCAAATGACTCTATTGATGATCTGGCACCTTCTCAACATCTCTCTATCCCTCTGTAAAAGGACTGAAGACTTGAAGAAGAAAATACAAGACTCTACAATTTTGAAAGTGCCAATACTCTGTCACAATAACTTAGAAATTCTTTCAAACTTTCTCATCTTAGAATTTCTTAAGTATAGAGTCTGAAAAACTGTGTTGTATTTTGTGAACACCACTGATAGTATATAAAGTGTTCAACTCAAACAAATTTTTCTGTAATTTTGTTTGATCAGAAGTCTCTTGCTTGTGTGCTTGAGCAATCGGAAGTTTCTTGCTTGTGTGCTTGAGCAATTAGAAGTCTCTTACTGTGTGTTTGAGCATTTGGAAGTCTCTTGCTTGTGTGCTTGAGCAATTAGAAGTCTCTTACTGTGTGTTTGAGCATTTGGAAGTCTCTTGCTTGTGTGCTTGAGCAATTAGAAGTCTCTTGCTTGTGTGCTTGAGCAATTAGAAGTCTCTTACTGTGAGTTTGAGCATTTGGAAGTCTCTTGCTTGTGTGCTTGAGCATTTTGTTGGATATTTGGTTGTTGGCTTCATGTTTGCTAAAATCAAATAGACAAGCAATTTGTGCTTCAGAAGCTGAAATATCAAAGAGTATGTCTTCAGAAGTTGAAATGTGCCTTCAGAAGCTAGAAACAGAATTTCAGAAGCTGGAAATGTTCATCAGAAGCTGAATTGGTTCATCAGAAGCTGAACTGGTTCTTCAGAAGTTGACCGTACACTTCAGAAGCTGAATAGTACTTCAGAAGCTGGACCTTCAAACGCACTGTTCAGACGCTGACCTTCAGACGCACTGTTCAGACGCTGACCTTCAGAAGCACTGTTCATCAGAAGCTGAACCTTCAGAAGCTGCATTTCAGAAGCTCGTTCAGAAGCTGCGTTCTTTCTTGTGTCTTGGAGCTGTTTTATTTTCTCACATTATCTTTTGAAGATTTAATTGAAGAATTCTCCAAGCTGATGTTTCTAGAAGAAAGATTAATTTCGCAAGATATTTTCTGAAGATTGGATTCAATTATTTGTGAATATATTTTCAAAGAAATCTTTGGAAAATATATTGCTTCCATTTGCTTCTAAAGAATTCTAGGAATATATCTTTGAAGAAGATTTGGTTCAAGAATTATGTTGCAGCTGATTGCTATAAATAGAGGAAGCTGCTATTGAAGAAAATCATCTCAACAAAAGCTAGAATTGAAAGAGTCTTAGGTTGTTGAGTCTGTAAGCTTTGTGCTTTGTTTCTGTGCACCATTCAAAGTGTTTAGAGTTGGTTGTTTGTTATTGAGTTGTAATTCACTTAAAACTTTTAAGCAAAAGTGACTTTGATGTTTTGAAGTGTGTCTTCATCCTTGTTTGTTTAGAGTATACAATCACTGGGGCAGTGATTGCTTGAGTAGGAAGTAAGAGGGATTCTTATATCTAGGAGTTCCTAGGTAGAAATACCACGGGTAGTGATTAAGTGAGAAGGGGCTGTGAAACAGGGGCTGTTGTCATAGGGGCTGTGAAACAGGGGCTGTGTCATAGAACTTCGAATTGATACTATTTTAGTGGATTTCCTTCCTGGCTTGGTAGCCTCCAAATGTAGGTGAAGTTGCACCGAACTGGGTTAACAAATCAACTGTGTTCCTTTACTTTCTGTCTTTTATATTTCTGCTTCTGAACTGATGTTTGCATACTCTGTTTTACGGTTCAGAACCAGAACCTGCCAGGAATTTCACATTTGTAATCTGTTGATTATAGTGAAAAATCTCTTGTAAGTGACAAGGGGACTGGACTACTTCCGGGTTGTGGAAGGAACCAGGATAATTGCTTGTGTCCTCTCTTTTTCTCTCTCATTTTACTTTATCCGCTGCGTCTGAACTCTGAACATAGCTTCAGACTCTGATCAACATCAGACTCTGAACTATTTCTTAGTTTGAGAAAGAAAAAGCTAACACAATTCAACCCCCCTTCTTGTGTTTTTCTCACCTTCAGTTGGTATCAGTGCTTCGGTTCTGATATTCAATCACCTAACAGTGAGTCAGTCAAGATCCTGAGAAAAAACACGTCTTCTGGTGAATCCACATCTAGAAGTGGTGGTGCTTCTGTATCATATGACTATGGTATAGATGACAAGCAATACACTCACATCATAGACCTCATATGTTTACTGGTGACCCTGAAAAATTTTTATGGTGGAAAAGCAAGATGTATAGTCATATCATTGGGATAGATGATAGCCTTTGGGATATAATTGAAGATGGTATAACTATACCAGTTGATGAAGAAGGAGTAGCCATTAATAGAAAAAGCCTTACTGATGCTGAAAGAAAGATTTATAGAAAGCATCACAGAGTAAGATGTATTATTGTGGACTCTCTGCCTCACAATGAATACTTGAAGCTGAGTGATAAAGCTACTGCAAAGGCCATCTTCACATCCTTGTGCTCTAACTATGAAGGAAACAAGAAAGTTAGAGAAGCCAAGGCTAAACTTCTGGTTCAACAGTATGAGTTGTTCAAGATGAAGGAGGATGAAAACATTGAGACTATGTTCTCAAGGTTTCAGACTCTGGTATCTGGACTTCAAATTCTGAAAAAGAGTTACTCAACTGCTGACCATGTGAACAAGATCCTTATAAGTCTACCATCTAAATGGAGACCTAAAGTAACTACCATTGAGGAAGCTAAAGATTTAAATACTCTCAGTATTGAAAATCTTATCAGTTCTCTCAAAGTGCAAGAACTAGGACTCAATGAGGATGAACCTGTTAGAAAGTCCAAGTCTATAGCACTTAAATCTAAAGGAAAGTCATCAAAAGCTCTAAAAGCTATAGAATCTGATGAAGAATCTCCTAGGGAAGTTCTGAAGAAGATTCAGAAGCTGAGGAGCTAGCAATGCTTTCTAAAAGGTTTCAGTACTTGATGAAAAGATAAAATAAATCTTCTAACAGGAGCAGTAACTTCAAAGGATCTGGACCCAAGAAGGAAGATCAGAATGGTTGCTTCAATTGCGAAAAGACTGGTCATTTCATAATTGACTGTCCTGAGTTACAGAAGGACAAATCAAAGGAGAAATCCAAGAAGACCAGCTCAAAATCAAGCAACTTCAGAAACAAGCTCAAGAAAAGTCTTATGGCAACATGGGATGATCTTGATAATGAATCTGAATCTGAAAAGAATGATGAAGAAGAAGCTAACCTAGCTCTTGTGGCAACATCATCTTTTGATACAAAGTCAGGTTTAGACTCTGAGGATGAAGATGAGGTATATTTTGAACTTACTCATTCTGAGCTTGTTGGTACAGTTAAGGATCTTATGAACCTTCTCAGAAGCAAGTTAATTCAAATAAAATCTATGAAAAAGAAATATAACTTGCTGTCTTTTGAGAATCTCCAACCTCACAATCATATCAATGAGATTGATGAAGAAGTTAGAGAACTCAGAGAAATGGCTCATAAGAAGCCTGATGAAGTTCCAAGTGAGCAAGAAATTGCACTTCAGAAGTTCATCCTAACTGGAATCAACAGAAGTAAGGTTGCTTCTATGATTTACAATATTAACAGTAACAGGG
Organism: Medicago ruthenica; assembly: GCA_018208015.1. Taxonomy (NCBI): domain Eukaryota; kingdom Viridiplantae; phylum Streptophyta; class Magnoliopsida; order Fabales; family Fabaceae; genus Medicago; species Medicago ruthenica. Next base: position 95,546 of record WNNG01000641.1, read on the forward strand.
GAGAAGGAATTGGTTTAAAAAATGATCCATTCAATCATTCAATAGAAACAAACCTACCATCCTGTTCTGGAGATATTTTGAAAGGCACTGAGGTGTGTTTTGTATCTGCATCTAACATTTCTGAGAAACTAAATTCATCAGAAACTGAGATTGCTGAAATTGAAGTTCTGAACAACTTAGAATCTAAAACTTCTGAACCTAAGGAAAAGATGAAGGCAAAATCTAAAACCTTGCCAAAATCTAAGCCAAAAGGTTCTAAGTCTAAGACTATGAGAAAAACAGACTTTAAATCTGAAAGGGTTCAGAGTATGAAAAGATCAGAACCCAAGAAAAGCAAGTCTCAGATTCTAAAGAATTCAGACTCACATTTTCAAAAGACTGTGTTTGTAAAACGTTCAAGGGATACTAAACCAGTTTATACAAAATATTTTAAATCTCAGAATGTCAGACCAAAGGTACAAAAGAAGCCATATCCTTTCAGAACTAACCAAAGAGGACCCATAAAGATATGGGTACCTAAGTCTGAAATCATGTATGTTGCAGATATGCTTAAAAGCCAAAGAAAAGAAGAAGTCTTGGTACCTGGACAGTGGTTGCTCGCGTCACATGACAGGAGAAAAGTCTATGTTCCAAACCCTGACCATGAAAGAAGGAGGAACTGTGGGATTTGGAGGAAACCAGAAAGGCAAGATCATTGGTACTTGTAAGATAGGTAATTATTCCATTTCCATTAATAATGTTTGGTTGGTAAATGGACTAAGACATAACCTACTTAGCATAAGTCAATTTTGTGACAGTGGTTATGATGTCTTGTTTGATAAGAACACTTGCACTATAATCAACAACAAAGATAAATCTGTTGTGTTCAAAGGAAAGAGGAAGAACAATGTTTATAAAATTGATTTTTCAGAACTGGTTGATCAGAGGGTAGTTTGTCTTCTATCAGCGAGTGATGAGAAATGGGTGTGGCACAAAAGGTTGGGACATGCTAACTGGAGACTCATCTCTAAGCTTAGCAAGTTACAACTGGTCAGAGGCTTACCAGACATTGACTATCACTCAGATGCTCTTTGTGGAGCATGCCAGAAAGGAAAAATTGCTAAAACATCTTTTAAATCCAAAAACATTGTTTCTACCTCCACGCCCTTAGAACTACTTCACATTGATCTGTTTGGTCCTGTTGGCACATCATCAATCGATGGGAATAAGTATGGACTGGTAATTGTTGATGATTACATTAGATGGACTTGAGTTAAATTCCTTAGAACCAAGAATGAAACATATGATGTGTTCAACAATTTCTGCAAGCAAGTACAAACTGAAAATGAATTGAAAATTTTGAAAGTTAGAAGTGATCATGGTGGTGAATTTGAGAATGAACCATTTGAAACTTTTTGTGAAGAACATGGAATTCTCCATGAGTTCTCTTCTCCTAGAACTCCACAACAAAATGGAGTTGTAGAGAGAAAGAACAGATCTTTGCAAGAAATGGCCAGAACCATGATTCATGAATCTAACATTGTAAAGTACTTCTGGGCAGAAGTTGTTAAGACAACATGTTATATTCAGAACATAATCTATATTAGACCAATTCTGAATAAAACATCATATGAATTATTCAAAGGAAGAAAGCCAAGCATTTCTTATTTTCATCAGTTTGGATGTACATGTTACATTCTAAACAATAAAGTCTATCTAAAGAAATTTAATGTTAAAGCTCACAAGGGTATCTTTTTAGGATACTCTGAGAGATTTAAAACATACAGAGTGTATAATTCTGAAACACATGTTGTTCAAGAATCAATGCACATTAGATTTGATGACAAGAAGCCTGATAATAAAATATCAGAGCTAATTGAGAGTTTTGCTGATATTCAGCTTTCAGAGGATACTTCAGAACCTGATCAGATTTCTGAGTCTGAAGAAAGTTCAGAAGCTGAAAATCTTCCAGAAGCTGAAATTCCTCCAGAAGCTGAAAACCTCTCAGAAGCTGATACTTCTCCTGAAGTTAATCAAGATCAAGATGTCTCTGAACAAGGTCTTAATGATTGTCAAGAAGCAAATCCACCCAGAAACACATTCAAGTACAAGTCTTCACATCATGAAGAGTTAATCATTGGAAACAAGGATAGTCCAAGAAAGACCAGATCAGCTTTCAGAAAGAATGCCTCTTTGCTTGGATTACTGTCAATGATTGAACCTACAACAATTGATGAAACACTTTCTGATGATGGATGGATTGTGGATATGCAAGAAGAACTCAATCAGTTTCAAAGAAATGATGTTTGAGATTTAGTTGCAAAACCAAATCACAAGAACATTATTGGAACAAAATGGGTGTTCAGAAAAAAACTGAATGAACAAGGAGAGGTAGTCAGAAACAAAGCTAGACTTGTTGCTCAAGGCTACAGTCAACAGGAAGGAATTGATTACACTGAAACATTTGCTCTAGTTGCAAGATTGGAAGCAATCAGGTTACTTCTTTCCTATGCAGTAAATCATAATATCATTTTGTATCAAATGGATGTTAAGAGTGCTTTTCTAAATGGAGTCATCTCTGAAGAAGTGTATGTCAAACAACCTCCTAGTTTTGAAGATTTAAAACATCCAGACTTTGTTTTTAAGCTTAAGAAATCATTGTATGGTCTGAAACAAGCTCCCAGAGCTTGGTATGAGAGACTGAGTAATTTCTTACTCAAGAATGAGTTTGTAAGAGGACAGGTTGACACTACACTTTTCAGAAAGACACTTAAGAAAGATATCTTAATTGTTCAAATCTATGTGGATGATATTATATTTGGTTCTACTAATGCCACTCTTTGCAAGGAATTCTCTTAGTTAATGCAGGATGAATTTGAAATGAGCATGATGGGAGAATTGAAGTTCTTTCTTGGAATTCAAATCAACCAATGCAAAGATGGAGTGTATGTTCATCAATTAAAATATACAAAGGAGCTTCTGAAGAAGTTCAAGCTTGAAGATTGTAAATTGATGACACCACCAATGCATCCAACCTGCAACTTAAGCAAAGAAGACACAGGCTCAAAGGTAGATCAGAAGCTCTACAGAGGTATGATTGGTTCTCTGTTATACTTAACAGCTTCTAGACCAGATATTTTATTCAGTGTATGCTTATGTGCAAGATTCCAATCAGATCCTAGAGAATCTCATATGACTGCTTTCAAGAGAATCTTCAGGTATCTGAAAGGAACAACTAATCTTGGACTTCTGTATAAAAAATCCTTAGATTATAAGTTGGTTGGATTCTGTGATGCTGATTATGCTGGTGATAGGATTGAAAGAAAATCCACCAGTGGAAATTGTCAATTCCTTGGTGAGAATCTGATATCCTGGGCCAGTAAAAGACAATCAACTATTGCATTGTCAACAGCAGAAGCATAATACATTTCAGCTGCAAGTTGTTGCACACAACTACTCTGGATGAAATATCAGTTGGAAGACTATCAGATTCATGAAAATAGCATTCCCATCTTTTGTGATAATACTGCTGCTATCTGTTTGTCTAAAAATCCTATTCTACATTCAAGAGCCAAGCATATTGAAATTAAACATCATTTTATTAGAGATTATGTTCAGAAGGGTGTTTTGGATATTCAATTCATTGATACTGAACATCAGTGGGCTGATATATTTACAAAACCCCTAGCAGAAGATAGATTTGATTTTATTAAAAAGAATCTGAACATGCATTTCATCTCTGAAAAATCTGCTTGACTCTGAATAGAAACTGAGAATCTGAAGTACATCAGAAGCTAAGACTTATCAGATGCTCACTTTGAGAGTCTGAAGAAAGTTCAGCTTCTGAAGACATCAGAGTCTGAGTTTCAAAATCTGAATTTTTGACTTCTGATAAAACTCATTGTAAGTGGACACTTTACACGTGGCCCACTAATGAAAGTGAATCTGAACAGTAGTCTGACACGTGGTCTGAAACTGCTGGGTAATAACTGCTGGGTAGTGATGAGTTAGTTTTGAAAGTTGTACTTTGCGCCCCCAAACGTCATTAATGTGCAGTTGTGTTTAATGCTTTTTGTCTGCTTCCAATTTCTGAAACGTTTTAACAAAAACACTCTATACACGTTCACACTTTCACTTCTCACAACTCACACTTTCATCTCTTTCTAACCTAAATTCTCAAAACCCCCCAAATTTCAAAAACTTCCCTTAGAACCCTAAAACTCAGAAATGGCTTTTGCATCAACTAGTTTGAATATTGATTCTGGTGCGTCAATCATCATCAAACCCAAGACTATGTTTGTGAACAAGGAAGAGTTGAAGATTCTGATTGAAAGCGCAGTAGATTTCAGAATTCTGGAACTGAATGGGTGTAACATTGAACATCTTATTGAGTTTCAAGGATGGACTCCCTACTTCAACATGCTCAATGGACCAACCTATCTGGAATTAGTCAAAGACTTCTGGGTTAGAAGCGAGGTGTATGATAAAGAAGCTGCAAGAAAGGAAGAAGTTCTCATGGTAGCAAAAGATAAAAGTCTTAAAGGAAAGACTAGGTCAGAACTAGGATTGCCTGCTTTCAAAACAACTGAGATTAAGTCTGCAGTGATGAGCATCAGTGTCACCATCACAGTAGATACTATAGCAAAGGCTATTGGAGCTCCTAACACTGGGATGTTTCTATCAGACTCAAACAAATCTAGCAGATGTGCTGATCAAATTAAAGCCATTCTATTTGAAGGGAGAGATTCTAATAAAACAGTGGAAATGAAGAAAGAGTTCAGACTCTTGCACAAGATTCTGTTATCATGTCCTATGCCAAGACTAGGAGGCAAGGATTACAAATCTTGGGATCACAAGCATTTTCTGTTTTTCCTTGTTCAGAAGCTGCCCATAAACCTGCCCAAGTATATCTTCAGTTACCTATGCTTGTCTATCCAAGAAGGTCTGAAGGGAAAGAAGCATGTACCTTATGCTAGGCTGCTTTTAGAATTTTTTTTCAAGGAAGACTCATTGAGAAGCTGGAACATGTGGGATTAGCTTCTGATAAAGATTTGGGTCTCAGCAGAGGAAGCATAATATCAGGACACACTTTGGGTAGTATGCAGATAATCCCTAAGAAGGAAGTTATCACTACTGATCAGGACTTACAAGTGAACTTGGAGAAACCTGCTTATGTAGATGACTTTCCCCCCATGTCCAAAGAAGATAATCCTGAGGTTCTTGCCAACTTCATTCAAGAATACTACAAGGAGACAGGATTTGAGATCACATGGGATATGCTCCCAGAAACTGCTACTGATAAATGGACTGTAAAACAAAGGAAGAGAAAAGAAACTTCTGAAGCTACAGAGGCTGAACTAGTTAGAAGGCCTAAGGTTCAGAAGAAGTCTGTCAAGGCAACCTCTGAAGACATATCAGAAGCCGCAGGACTTGATTCTGATCCTGTTAAGATGCTTCCCACAAGGGCAAGATCTAAGGCTGCTAGGAAAAGAAAGTCAGAAGATGTCTCACCTCCTAAACAGAAGAAGAAGAAGAAGAAAAAGAAGTTGAGGAAAATGATTGTTGAAACTGAGGAGCAAGAAGAAGAAAATGAGATGTCTTATGAGGAAGAAATGGCTGAAAATAAGAGGATCAAGGAGCTTCTGGCTCAAGGAGCTATTAAGAAAGGTACTCTACCTGCTGTTCCAGAAGCTGCTGAGGAAGAACCTCTGACAAGAAAGGGAAAGACTGTGATAAGTGCTTCTGAAGCACAAGTGGAAGCTAAAATGAAGGAAAATCTGGAGAAGGCTGTCAGTTTAGCTAAGGAAATGGAGCAGTCAACAGTTGCAGGAGCAAGGGAAATTCTCTCTTCTCATCTGGAGATAAAGAGAGAAAGCACCTCTGAGGCACAACAGTCAGAACCTGCCTCTAGATCTGCTTCTGGTCAAGGTAATGTTGCAACCTTAATTAATTTAGAATCTGATGATGTTCCTGACCTTAAAACTTCACTACAAATAGCCCCATCTAAACCTTCTTCACCCTCTGAACCTTCCCTCATGAGAGAACTCAATACAGGTGACTTTTTAGATGCTCTCAACAAGAGAAGAGCATGCATTCTTCCTAACAGAGAACACTCTGACAGAGAAGAAGCTGCTTTTGATCATGTTGAGACAGCTAATCAGTCATCTCCACATACTTCACCTATAGCCCTACCTTCACCTCAACCATCAAACTCTTCTTCCCCTCAACCTTTGGACATACCATCCCTTCAAACCTGTTTACCTGGTGAGAAACCAAACCTTGAGAGAACTTACCAACCTCAGACTGAGACATTTGTCACCAGGATCATATAGAACAGAATTCTGAGTGATGCTGGTGGTATTCCTCAGTCCTGCATCCTAAATGTTCCTTCTTTCAGTTCTAGTTCCTCTTCATCTTTAGAAGAACTTGAACAACACTTAGGTGATGAACTTCCCTCTGTCACAACTTCTCAAACCATACAACCTGTTACCTCTTCTGATGCTGACTCAGTATCAGAAGCTGGACCACTTATTTTCCAACCAATCCAATTTGTCAAACCTGAAGAATCTGATGTTCTTCTCCTATGTGGAGCATCAGAATCTGACTTACCTTCATCAGACTCTGTCCTTCCATCATCTGACCCTCAACCTGCCTTTGATGCAAACCTAATTAATGCTTCAGAACCTCAAACTGAAATCTCTGATTAGATTGTTTCAGAATCAACCATAATACCTAACCCTGGCCAAATTGCATTTCCTTCAACCAGCTATCAAAATATTTCCCAAACACCTAACCTCTCATCAGATTTTAATTTAAAAGAGGTTTGCAGCAATATCTTTAAAAGCTTGGAAGAGCTGGTGCTTGCTAGACAACATCCCATTCATGAGGTCAACTATGTGGAAAAATGGAACAAGCTGAGAACCTTAGTCAACAACACCCTGGACACTCTACAGTTTGTCTATGTAGTGTCTCAGCATGAGGCACTTCAGACATGGCTTTCTGATGTCGTCAGGAGCATGGAGACTGTGGAACTCAGAAGAAATACTTCAAAACTGATTGAATGTGGAACTTCTTTAGGAGTGGTAAATGCTGACAATGATGATTTATTGGAAATCCTTGATATTCTGAAGTATGGTCTTCATAACTCACTCTTGAGAAAGTTTGTTCAGCAACCACTAGATCCTGACAACATGAAGCTGGACTTGGATGAGCCTATCATGAAGCACATGTTTGAACAAGTTCAAGTGGAGCTGGTAGCACAAAGAGCTAGACAGGATGTTCTGGAAAGCAAGATTCAGGAACTGAGTGCAAAGCAAGATCAGATTCTGACTAGTCAAGATGAAATGAAGTCTGGGATTAGTGGCATTTTGGAGCTTCTGAAGAGACCTCCACAACCTTAGATTGCACACCCTAGTCTTTAAGTTTTAACTTGCTTCTGATCAATGTTTAATTTGTCTTGCTTCTGAACATTATCCTCTGTCTCTAAATGTAATGTTTATGTACTATTTATGTATGCTCAAATAGTTTGCTCTGGTATTTATCTTTGCTACTTGAGTGCTTATCTGATTGCATTTTGATCCCACATCTGAACTCTCTCTGTCTTAAATTCTTGAATTTTTTTTGTTGATGACAAAAGGGGGAGTAAGTAACAAGTATTTCAGGCTCTGAGACATGTCAGAATATAAGTTAATTTTTGAAAATTAATTAACTTAGGAGAACATCTTCTCATCTCTTAGCCTCTGATTAAAAATTCTGTGAGATAATTCTGAGTGTTACTCTTTATTGATTTAAATTGAATTTAATTAACCTGGATATGACTCAGGGGGAGCTTACAAACCTCACCTTGTGGATTATCAGACTCAGAGGGAGCTTACAAACCTCAGATCCTGAAGTCAACTTGTTAATTAAATTAACAATAATTTTCTATTAATACTTGTGTTGTCATCATCAAAAAGGGGGAGACTGTTGAAACAAAATGTATGAACAAGTCCCTTTTGAGTTTTGATGATAACAAAGTGTTAAAAAGAAAATTGGATACGCTAATACTTGTTCTAGTGTGTAGGACCATATACTTAAAAATTATGTATCTAACAGTGGTTCTGAAAGATCAAGTTAAGAGCGAAGAAAAATTTTGAAGCTTGTGTTGCAAGTCTGAAGACATTTAGGATCTGAAGATCAGAGTTTGAAGAACAACGACTGAAGAACAGCGACTGAAGAACAACGTCTGAAGAACAACGTCTGAGGAACAATGTCTGAAGATCAGAGTCTGAAGTTCAGAGTCTGAACTCTGAAGATTGGGAGTCTAAAGTCTGAAGGAAACTCATAAGTCAACTGCTGTCACTGTCAAAAGTACAAAGTACTCTGCAACATCCTCAGAAGTCAGAACGATCTCTGCAACTTTGTTTCCTTGGACGAAACATCCAATCCTTTTTAAGGAAACAATTCAAACGTTATTCTTCTGGTGCGCATACCATATCAAGGAAGAAATCAACGTTGGTTGAAGCTTCAATTCAAATGACTCTATTGATGATCTGGCACCTTCTCAACATCTCTCTATCCCTCTGTAAAAGGACTGAAGACTTGAAGAAGAAAATACAAGACTCTACAATTTTGAAAGTGCCAATACTCTGTCAAATTCGATACTCATCAATAACTTAGAAATTCTTTCAAACTTTCTCATCTTAGAATTTCTTAAGTATATAGTCTGAAAAATTGTGTTGTATTTTGTGAACACCAGTGATAGTATATCAAGTGTTCAACTCAAACAAATTTTTCTGTAATTCTGTTTGATCAGAAGTCTCTTGCTTGTGTGCTTGAGCAATCAGAAGTCTCTTGCTTGTGTGCTTGAGCAATTAGAAGTCTCTTACTGTGTGTTTGAGCATTTGGAAGTCTCTTGCTTGTGTGCTTGAGCAATTAGAAGTCTCTTACTGTGTGTTTGAGCATTTGGAAGTCTCTTGCTTGTGTGCTTGAGCAATCAGAAGTCTCTTGCTTGTGTGCTTGAGCAGTTAGAAGTCTCTTACTATGTGTTTGAGCATTTGGAAGTCTCTTGCTTGTGTGCTTGAGCATTTGTAATCTGTTGATTATAGTGAAAAATCTCTTGTAAGTGACAAGGGGTCTGGACTACTTCCGGGTTGTGGAAGGAACCAGGATAATTGCTTGTGTCCTCTCTTTCTCTCTCTCATTTTACTTTATCCGCTGCGTCTGAACTCTGAACATAGCTTCAGACTCTGATCAACATCAGACTCTGAACTATTTCTTAGTTTGAGAAAGAAAAAGCTAACACAATTCAACCCCCGTTCTTGTGTTTTTCTCACCTTCAAAAGTATCTTCATAACATAAAGAGAAATTCATAAGAATTGGGTTATCAAAAACTAGAAGTATGTGAAGAAAAATGAGTACAAAAATGTACTTAATAACTAATAGTGGTTGTGATGATTAGTTGACTCTGATTCTCTAATAGGATCTAAAGGTGTTGCTATAAGTTATAGTTAGTTATGATTAGCCTTTCGATAGGATTTGGTAGCTCATTATGTTTTTTTATCTGGTGTGTACAATGTGGACATGAGTCTTTTGTGAGCCAAACTTTGGTGTAAGTTCTTGGTTGTGCTATGTGTACATTCTTTTGCTATAAGAACCATGTGGTCAATTGAGTTGTATTAGGCTGTTGTCATTCTTTTCTTATATGAAAACAATGTTATATTGAGTGCTTTACCGAATATATAATTGTTCTACAATAAACCAACTTTGCTTTTAGGCTATGATGGAAGTTTGTGTTCATCACACACACAAAGGAAATTCAATGTTTGTTTTAATTTTAATTTTATTGTTTTGTATAAGATTGTTTGAAAGATGTGAATCCTCCATCAACCAAGTCAAGTGGAAAGAGAAGAGAAAAGGGAATAGAAGTCACACCAATTGATGATGGTGGAACACAAAGATGTAGATTGTGTTGTAAATGAGCATAGTGAATGAGTCTTGATACTCTCCAACAATCTTTTTTTTAGAGACGATTGTTCTAATGTATTGTCTTCCACCTTTATATTTTCTATATTGTGATTGCAAACGTAAACGTGATATGATAGTGTTTCATAAATCAAACAATTGAGTTCAAATGGTTAATGAGTTCCACAAACGATGAATTATTTATGAGAACTTGAGTTTGATTCTTACGAGGAGGACAATTCTTAGTCAAACTTTATTTACTTTTCGACCGAACTTCCGATTTTGTGAACCAGAGAGTTGATACATAAAAATGATATAGTTTCATATGTTAATAACAAACTATATTCCTTTACCTTTCAAAAAAAAATCTATACTTATTTTTCAATTCTAAAAGACCCGTGCAATGCACGGGTCGACAATCTAGTAATAATAAAAATAAGTCTATCGCATAATATTCCATAATAAAACACCAATATTGTTACGAATTTCCTTTGTCTTTGTTTATCTCTCTGATCTCCCCTCTGGTCTTTCACTACATTGATTACCATCAACAATATCCGAAAGTTCATCATGAGGAAAAAACGCAAACCTGGATGAAGAAAGGAGAAGAAACAATGGAGGAATGGTGGAGAAGGAGAATGACGATACAGAGAGAATGAAGAAACAGTAGAACCCATTTTTATCTCTCTTTGCATGATCGTTGGTATTCACTGTATTTAATACATTTATTTTTTATTTTAAATTATAATAAAACATAAGGGGTAAAACTGGTATTTAAATAAAATAGTAATGGTAAAAGAGGAAGAAAAAACAATAAGCTATAAGCTCAAACGCTACTTGAAATAGCGTCTGAAAAATAAGCTATAAGCTCCTGCAATAAGCTCTAAGCTCCTGACGAAAAGACTGTTACTGTAACATCCCACCTAAGACTCGGATATTGTTAATATTTAGACGATGTATCAGAAATGTTTTTAAGCAAAGGGCAATTTGGTAAATTGTCAGTTAATGAATTTAATTATATGACAAGTGTATTTATATCCCGCTTAGACGTAATTTTTATCGGTGTTGGGGATTAAATGGTTGGAATGGCAATTTGGTAATATTTAGAGAAGGGAGGATTATTTTAAAAAGGGGAGGCAAGATATTTTCTTGCATACTCTTCTCTTCCCTCACTCTCCCAAGATGAGATTTTCTTTCCCCTTCTCCTCTCCCCCACACGCCCTCCCTCATCCACCATCCTTCATCCAAACTTCAACTTAAACTCTAGTGAGAAAACACTTGCAAGGAAGCTTGAGTAAGAAGCTAAGAACAAGAGAAAGTGAAGAGGAGAAAACAAAGAGAATCAAGGAGTGAAGCTAGGGTTCCAAGTTCTGATTTGTCAAGCAACAATCAAGTTTGAGGTGAGTTCCCTAGGGGTTTTAGAACCCACCATGTCAAGTTTTGATGAGTATTATGTTTTATGAGCAAAGTTGGTAATTTTGTACCCTAATCCTTTTGCTTGCTAAATCCATGTTCAAACCTGTTTTAATCAATCAATACTTAGTTGTAAATCTTTCCTTATGATGTTATGGTGCTTGGGTATGCTTATATATGTCGAAAATGGTGGAAAAATCTCGTTTTGAACCAGTCCTGAACTGTCATTTTCGCCGGGCGACCTCGGGGCGATCGTGCAGTTACTGTTTGGCAAGTCTTCACTGCCTACCTTCGCCCAGCGAGAGGGATTTCGCCCAGCGAAAATAGACAGGCTTTTTATGTCTTTTCTGCTTCGTTCTGGGACCTATGTACGTGTCAGGCGAGGCTTTTGGTAACCATTTTCAAAGAAAAACCTTGTTTTATAAGAAAAACACCATTGTGACATATCCGAAGGCCCATAACTGATACGGAATGAATGAACAAGGGTTTAGTGATGCAATAGGAGTATAAGGGTTAATTGAATAGACAATCCTAAGATAGCAAAGCATTAGAGATGCAAGAATATAAGTTATTTAAGCTATGGATCATTTCCAACAATTAAGTGATGGCTTATGATAACGATAAGCCTATGATTATAGATTCATATGATATAGATTGGGAGATTAGTTTCCTTAAGAAATGCATTAAATATGCATAAGCTCATAGTAAAATATTAGAAGTACTTTCAAGTACATAAGTTAAGCATAATGAGAATAAGAATGCACCTAAGATTGCATGATTAGGATGCACCCAATTTAGAGTGCGTATGCACAAGGAAAGATTTTAAGATCAAGTCAAGAACCTATTTTATAGGTTAGGTATTTAAGAATGACTACTTAAGAATGCATTAGATATGCTTATGAATGAAAGTTAAGAATTAAACGATAAAGATTACACGTGTTCATCAGACTCCGGATTATGCCGGATGGGATTTCTCCGAAAGGGTTATCCACACGTAAGTTATAAGACTATATGTTTAAAGAATAAGAACAAATAATTAAGATGGCTTGATGTGTCTCTCGTATGCTCGCTAGTTAGTATACGAGGGGTTCCTGTGAAGTTACCGCCTTTAATGGCAGCCGGAACGGTGAAGTTACCGCTCGTGAGGGCAGCTACACATCCAAGTCTAAAGTTAATGTGTCTCCTGTCTGCTCGTCAGTTAGTATACAGGGGGTCCCCGTGAAGTTACCGCCTTAAATGGCAGCTGGGACGGTGAAGTTACCGCTCGCGAGAGCAGCCACACAAAGATAAGAGGAGTCCGGTGTTAGCCTGATATGATAGGAATTTTCACCGGTAAGAAGGGAGATGTACTTCGGGGTTACTCCACCCGGATGCACTCCGTAAAATGAACCAAGATAATGATTGTTTGTTCAACGCTAACTTCTAACTTAATGATATGAAAAGATGATACGAATATGAAACGAATACGTATATTTTATATGTAATACGAGACAAGAAGATTAGTTCCTAGTGAACACGATGTGATCATAGGATGTCCCCAAGATCACTACGCTTAAGACTAAGATAAGAATAGAGTATGAAACACGTAAGATTAGGAACATGAACAGTACAAGAAAGATAAAGACATGAAGCGATCCTAGGTTTCCCCTTGATCGCAATAGATGTTAAAGAATGACTTGGCGATCATAGGTATCCCCAAGATTGCCGAGGTAGGCACGGCGACCCTAGGTTCCCTGTGGTTGCCAACAGTTGGTAGGGTAGGAGCTCACTGAGACATTATGTCTCATCCCTATCCTTCTGGTGCAGGTCTTTCAGGTAGCCTTGTGGTTTTCAGATGAAGACGTTCAGGAAGACGCTGGATGGAGTGCGGATGCTCGTCAAGGCAAGCTCAGGAGGTTGACAGATTTTATATATGTATATGAACGTGTAATATATATTGTATTTGGATATTCATGTAAACGAGCAAAATGTACTCATCCAGTGATTTGTAAATATATTATTGTAAATTTTAATGTATCCGATATCAGATTAACACACATGCTAATATACTAGTTAACGTTAGTATGGGTGTTACAATTGGTATCAGAGCAGGTCGATTCAGACCGTGCCTTGGGTCATTAAAGTTTCAATAAAAAGTAGTGGGACCATTGGGTTCCGGATATTGTTCTAAAGGTCACATCTAGTTGAGCCTGATCAACTCAATCTAGTATATGACAGTTAGGATAAATGTCTGAGAGCTGAATGTGACCAAGGAGGAATGAAGTGTGTGAAGGGTGAAGATTAAGGTGATAGAATTTTAAGACGGAGTTGGCGAAGAAGTATTCAACGCCAAATGGTGGCCATCAAACTGTAAAGAGACAAAGCCTGATAGTGGCAAGGTCTTAGAGACATAAAGGATATTTAACATTGAGGTGAAGCGCCTCAACCCAGTTGGACGATGCCTCGTCTGCGGAAGACATAAGGATTAAGGATCATGGACTGCTCTAGGAAATGACGTAGAACCTTGACGGGAACCGCAGTTTGAGAAGTTAAAGTGAAGTGTGGACTAAGTAACGATTCTAAGTATAGAATTAAGGAATTGCAGTACCAAACCTATAGAAATGAAATGATGAATTACCGGACAGTTAAGAGAAATAATTACGGATTATGTGAGTTATTGGACAGTTGAAGTTAACCACTCAAGTGTGGACTTTGAGCATGGATCACAAGTAAATTCAACTTCATCGGATCAGCCGCACCTCCCGAACCATAAATGCTAGATTTGGGAATTAAGAAGAGACGATGGATGAAAAGTGATGATAATAAGATATGTGCATGTCAAAGCGTGAATCAGATATTCGGCTGTGTCCTAATAGTAAAAAGATTTGAAACAAGCTAAGCTAGATTGGAATTTAGTGTACTAATGGACGAATTAAGTTGAACACCCTTGATTGGACGAACCGTATTGAATTTCCTCGATTGGTTGGAAAATGAAAGTTTAAGATAACACAAGAGTAAAGTAGACCAGTTTTGAAGGATAATCGGAATCTTAGCCGAGAAAATTATATGATATTTATTATATGGAAGAACGTCCTTTATATGAAATGTTAAGATGGTGATTAGAGTAACGGCGTTATATGTTTTTAACCGAAGAGTTTTTCTTCCACGAATATTCAAGAAGCTGAAAGAAGATCACCCCGTGTAGATAAGTTCTGAGGACGGTAATAAAGTATAGACTTCTGGCTGTTCAACTATATGCAAAATTACTCAGGTGTTAAGAATCGAGCTTTGGATTGTGAATCCAGTGACAAGTGACTGGAGGAATCCAATAGATTATGGTAATGTGCAAAAGTTTAAGATCGTTTGAGCGGACACTCGAAGAGACGTAACTTATGTCTAGGCGTTCTAGAGAACCGGTAAGAATATGGAACTTTTCAGGACAGATTGTTCTGTAGAAACTCAAGGGTAATTTAAGGGACATGATAGAACTAAGGAGACCAAAGTTGTCCCGGGAAGATTATGGATATGAAATCATTAAGGATAAAGAAAGAGCGAATAGTAACAAGACTCATATGAAAGGTGTGAACCTTCAGAAGCTATAAGTGGTTTTAGAAGTTGCCACAAATGGATGTACATGAATTTGAACTGCCTCAGATATATTTCCAGTCGGGTTACCGCAGTGTTTAATGATTCTACATGAAAGGCTGACCAAGAGAGATGGTAACGTCAGACAAATTCGTTACAGTGATTACAAAGTGATAGAGTAAAAGATTGGTCGATGGAATTTTATGTGACAATAGTGAAGTCTTCCTCCGATGCTACCTCGAATATAAAAAATCAGAGTGGCGCAGCGGAGTGGTAATCCAAGCATGATATAATAATCAACGCTAAGCTGAGGCTTAAAGTAAGAGAAGATGTTAAGTGTTTAATTCCTATTATACAGGATAGTAGTAAGTATAAGCGATTTGAGCGTATCATGAGTTCTAATGGAGAGTTAAGGAAGTTAAGTTGATGAGTACCTTAAACCTTGAAATCTATGAGGAATGAAATAATTGAATTGAGGCTTTGATTAGAAACGACAATGCAGTAGCGAATGAGTTTAATTTCATGTTGTACCCCTGTTATGTTAATCTATCTTAGCCGAAGATTTCGGAAGTCTTGAACTTAATGTTCACCCGCGAAGAAAGGAGTTCTCTATATCGATAATGTGAGATGATCTAAATTATGTGATAATGTATGTTTAAGAAGTAAACATGAGTAACATTGGCGGGGCAAACCTGGCAAGCCAGTTGAAAGGCAAATCCCGGATGTTACGAAATGAGTTAAGAGTAAGAAAGATTTCCCCAATTGATGTGGTAGTGTCTCAAGTATGTTAAGATTAAGAATAATGTCCCGTTAGTTGGACAAAGTCGAGGTAATGTATAGTTTACCCGTGCTCGCTTATGTATATAAGTTATATGCTATGATATATATTGTATAATGATATGTGAGACGACTTAAGCCACCCATCACTTGGACTAAACCCCTGTGAGTTTGGAATTATCGATGTAGAAAACATTATGCTATGACAAGAACGATGGAAGATTGGCAAACTCCTAGTATGAAGAATGATTTTTAAGTTATTAAGATGAGTAACGTCGTAGATCAATTGAAGCAGAACGCGAATAATCAGTAAGATTTCACGAGTCTTTGAGAAATTCCGTAGTGGAAGCAATAATTAAGACTATGGAAAGTAACCCACCAGGGTGCCTCCTCCTTGTATTGGTGTAATGGAGGTAGTGCGATGGTTTTACTCTCAATGAAGAATGGTATAATTATAGTAAAACCATATATGTAGGATGTTGTTGTATAAGGCAGGGATCAAATGTAAAAATTCAATGGAATCGTCGAGGATAATAAGGAAGTCCAATGTCGTTAAGATAAGATTACGCGGACTATAACGAGAGTATAAGTTTCAGCACAAGTGTTAGAATTGGATAACTCTAGTTTGGATTACAAGAAGTGTATAAACAGGGATATGGCCAGCAAGTTGGATGTGATAGTTTGGATAGTCTCATATTCTGCTACGCAAGAATTGTGTGATGCACATCAAGTATTCCAGTCAACGAAAAGATTGTCGGATACATTCGATTTATAGAGTTGGAATCTAAGGGATTCCGATAAGCAAGATGAACTGGAGTCTTGGCTTATGAAGAAAGTAATGTGTGAGATTAATTCAGGTATGATATTGGATTCTAAATTTCGAGGACGAAATTTCTTTAAGGGGGGTAGATTGTAACATCCCACCTAAGACTCGGATATTGTTAATATTTAGACGATGTATCAGAAATGTTTTTAAGCAAAGGGCAATTTGGTAAATTGTCAGTTAATGAATTTAATTATATGACAAGTGTATTTATATCCCGCTTAGACGTAATTTTTATCGGTGTTGGGGATTAAATGGTTGGAATGGCAATTTGGTAATATTTAGAGAAGGGAGGATTATTTTAAAAAGGGGAGGCAAGATATTTTCTTGCATACTCTTCTCTTCCCTCACTCTCCCAAGATGAGATTTTCTTTCCCCTTCTCCTCTCCCCCACACGCCCTCCCTCATCCACCATCCTTCATCCAAACTTCAACTTAAACTCTAGTGAGAAAACACTTGCAAGGAAGCTTGAGTAAGAAGCTAAGAACAAGAGAAAGTGAAGAGGAGAAAACAAAGAGAATCAAGGAGTGAAGCTAGGGTTCCAAGTTCTGATTTGTCAAGCAACAATCAAGTTTGAGGTGAGTTCCCTAGGGGTTTTAGAACCCACCATGTCAAGTTTTGATGAGTATTATGTTTTATGAGCAAAGTTGGTAATTTTGTACCCTAATCCTTTTGCTTGCTAAATCCATGTTCAAACCTGTTTTAATCAATCAATACTTAGTTGTAAATCTTTCCTTATGATGTTATGGTGCTTGGGTATGCTTATATATGTCGAAAATGGTGGAAAAATCTCGTTTTGAACCAGTCCTGAACTGTCATTTTCGCCGGGCGACCTCGGGGCGATCGTGCAGTTACTGTTTGGCAAGTCTTCACTGCCTACCTTCGCCCAGCGAGAGGGATTTCGCCCAGCGAAAATAGACAGGCTTTTTATGTCTTTTCTGCTTCGTTCTGGGACCTATGTACGTGTCAGGCGAGGCTTTTGGTAACCATTTTCAAAGAAAAACCTTGTTTTATAAGAAAAACACCATTGTGACATATCCGAAGGCCCATAACTGATACGGAATGAATGAACAAGGGTTTAGTGATGCAATAGGAGTATAAGGGTTAATTGAATAGACAATCCTAAGATAGCAAAGCATTAGAGATGCAAGAATATAAGTTATTTAAGCTATGGATCATTTCCAACAATTAAGTGATGGCTTATGATAACGATAAGCCTATGATTATAGATTCATATGATATAGATTGGGAGATTAGTTTCCTTAAGAAATGCATTAAATATGCATAAGCTCATAGTAAAATATTAGAAGTACTTTCAAGTACATAAGTTAAGCATAATGAGAATAAGAATGCACCTAAGATTGCATGATTAGGATGCACCCAATTTAGAGTGCGTATGCACAAGGAAAGATTTTAAGATCAAGTCAAGAACCTATTTTATAGGTTAGGTATTTAAGAATGACTACTTAAGAATGCATTAGATATGCTTATGAATGAAAGTTAAGAATTAAACGATAAAGATTACACGTGTTCATCAGACTCCGGATTATGCCGGATGGGATTTCTCCGAAAGGGTTATCCACACGTAAGTTATAAGACTATATGTTTAAAGAATAAGAACAAATAATTAAGATGGCTTGATGTGTCTCTCGTATGCTCGCTAGTTAGTATACGAGGGGTTCCTGTGAAGTTACCGCCTTTAATGGCAGCCGGAACGGTGAAGTTACCGCTCGTGAGGGCAGCTACACATCCAAGTCTAAAGTTAATGTGTCTCCTGTCTGCTCGTCAGTTAGTATACAGGGGGTCCCCGTGAAGTTACCGCCTTAAATGGCAGCTGGGACGGTGAAGTTACCGCTCGCGAGAGCAGCCACACAAAGATAAGAGGAGTCCGGTGTTAGCCTGATATGATAGGAATTTTCACCGGTAAGAAGGGAGATGTACTTCGGGGTTACTCCACCCGGATGCACTCCGTAAAATGAACCAAGATAATGATTGTTTGTTCAACGCTAACTTCTAACTTAATGATATGAAAAGATGATACGAATATGAAACGAATACGTATATTTTATATGTAATACGAGACAAGAAGATTAGTTCCTAGTGAACACGATGTGATCATAGGATGTCCCCAAGATCACTACGCTTAAGACTAAGATAAGAATAGAGTATGAAACACGTAAGATTAGGAACATGAACAGTACAAGAAAGATAAAGACATGAAGCGATCCTAGGTTTCCCCTTGATCGCAATAGATGTTAAAGAATGACTTGGCGATCATAGGTATCCCCAAGATTGCCGAGGTAGGCACGGCGACCCTAGGTTCCCTGTGGTTGCCAACAGTTGGTAGGGTAGGAGCTCACTGAGACATTATGTCTCATCCCTATCCTTCTGGTGCAGGTCTTTCAGGTAGCCTTGTGGTTTTCAGATGAAGACGTTCAGGAAGACGCTGGATGGAGTGCGGATGCTCGTCAAGGCAAGCTCAGGAGGTTGACAGATTTTATATATGTATATGAACGTGTAATATATATTGTATTTGGATATTCATGTAAACGAGCAAAATGTACTCATCCAGTGATTTGTAAATATATTATTGTAAATTTTAATGTATCCGATATCAGATTAACACACATGCTAATATACTAGTTAACGTTAGTATGGGTGTTACAGTTACCAAACAAGTATTTTTTTTTCCCAGACAAGCTTATAAGTTATAAGCTATAAGACATAAGCTTGTTTTTGTGTCTTGCCAAACTGACTCTAAGAATATATGTTGAGTTTTTTTTTTTCTACTCAAGAATATAGGTTTTTTTGAGGGACTTAAGAATATAGGTTGATGG
The DNA here is from genome assembly GCA_018208015.1 of Medicago ruthenica. Lineage (NCBI taxonomy): Eukaryota > Viridiplantae > Streptophyta > Magnoliopsida > Fabales > Fabaceae > Medicago > Medicago ruthenica. Next base: position 114,881 of record WNNG01000641.1, read on the forward strand.
ACAATAGTAGCATTATTTTCGTCAAATGTAACATTTAAAAGTGAATACATTTTTAATTAGTTTTCCGTAAAAAAGTAAAAAAAAAAAAGAGAACTGCATATTTTTTTCTGTTGGGAAAAACACTGCTTTATCGTAGAATTCATAAAAATTGTTAAAAAAAATATATGAACACATCATGAGCTATTTCTAAAAGTTGTTTGAAAACACTCGTAAACTTTTAGAATATTGCTTTATACACTTCAAAGAAAGGTAAAACATACCAGTGATTTACGTTTTTAACCCCATCGACAGTTAACTGCCGATGAGAAGGATCCGGCGGCAGCTAACTGCCGATGGAAAGGAAATCAGCGGCAATTAGCTATCGTTGCCATGTTTTGCCTATATTTTCTAAAACTTCACATTTTTTCATCTTAATGTGAACAAAAATGATAAAATGAGTGAACAAAAAACGATACAATGACATATGATTAAACTGAAAACGCTAAAAACAACAAAAAAAGTAATAAATAAAAGTGATAATAATAATTTGAAAATTATACTCTAAAAAATAACAAAAATTATATTTTCTTTTATTATAATATATATGATATGATTTATTATATATATAAATAATTTGATTTTTTATTGCATTTTTATTTATTATACTCTTATATTAAAATTATACTCTAAAAAACAATTTTGATTTATAAATATATATATATATAAAAGAATAGAAAAAGAAAAGAAAAAATGGAAAATAATGGAATATAAATAAACCAATGTGTGGAAAATAATGAAAAAAAGCAAATTCATGCTCCACGACAGTTAAGTGCCGGTGGAGTAGAGATGTGAAACTGCAGTTAACTGCCGAAAAATGTGAAGTTTTAGAAAATATAGGCAAAACATGGCAACAACAGCTAACTGTTGCTAGTTTCCTTCCCATCGGCAGTTGGGGTTAAAAACGTAAATTACTAGTGTGTTTTAGCTTTCTTTGAAGTGTATAAAGCAATTTTCAAACTTTTATGTCACAAATTGTTCCAAACACGTTTGTACGGCGAGACAATTTCTTAGTTCGCATCCAATTAGAACAAAGGAGGGACCTATGGTGACCAAAATTTTATCTTACCTTTTTTGGCTTGGATACTTGGCAAAGTCCAACTATATTTCATTTTATTAGTGTAAATTTCAATGTAGTATGATTCTAGACCTAATTAACAAGTTACTTCCCAAAAATAAAGTATACAAAGGAGGAAACTTTGGTGACCAAAAGTTTATCCTACCTTTTTTTGCTTGGATATTTGGCAAAGTCCAACTATAGTTCATTTTATTAGTGTAATACTCAATGTATGATGATTCTAGACCTAATTAACAAGTTACTTCCTTAAACTAAAGTATTAATTTGAGTTCGTATCCAATTAGAACAAAGGAGAAACCTTTGGTGACCAAAATTTTATCTTACCTTTTTTGGCTTGGATACTTGGATCCTCTACTGCCGCATGACGGTCCTGAGCGATCTGGACCGTTGATTTCAGTCAACTATGGGCAGTCAACAACACAAATTAATTGATGGATGATTCATATTAAGAGCAGGACGGAAGGCATGAGAGAGAGGCAGGAGAGGATCTGCTTCCGTATTTTGTGTTAATGTGATGTATCTTTTTTTCACAATTTTTTTTTTTTTGCAAGTATTCAACATACAAATTTTATGTATAATTTTAGGTTTTCTTCTTCTCATGTATCCCTTTTTTTAAACGTGTTGCTCTTATGTCTCATCTCATGCATCCTTACTAGTCTATTTCTTGGTTATATTTTTTTTTTCTTCAGAAAATATGTTTTCAATTTTTCATTGCTAAATTATTTTTGCGCTATTAATGAATAAAACCATCATATAAGTATAACAATAAAGTTTTTTCACTTCTAAATAAATGTAAATACATATTTGAAGGGCATGGATAAACTTATTTTTAATTAAACGACTAGTTGTATAACAACTGGTAATTTGGTAGTAAGTCCACTGGTGTCCTGGATTTTCAATTTGTTGCATGAACATTTATTAATTTACATTGCTTATAATATTCCAGTTAAATAAACATAATTTAAACAACAAACAAAATGGTTAGAACATGAGTTAGTTAATAAGATTATGTTTAGCAAAGAACATTTGTATGAGATGGGAAGAGACATCTTCCTGTTTAATCAGAGGTTCTGAGATCGAATTCAACTTTACGAATGTACCTTGTGTTAAACTCTCTCGAGAGAGTGTTAAGAAGATACTCGATTCACACAACGACAAAAAAAATTTGATAGGTTTGAAATGGTCTTGCTAGGTATAAAGTGGTGAAAATTGGAAAACAAGAACAAATTTTCAAAATTGAAAGGGACAAAAGCAAGCGCATTATCAATCAGGTTTTTGTTTTCATATGCTATTAAAGAAAAATCTTGACTTAAATGTGGACTTGCATACACACCAAAAATACGTTAGCGAAGTGGTAAACGATGTCTTGGTGCCCATAAGAGACGTAACAAAGTAAGAAAACGTGTGTCCCCTACTCCACTTGTCTTTACTTACAGCAACTCAGATTCTTTGTTCTCTTTCTTATGTCTTACTAAAATATTCTTAATTAAGAGGGCATATAGGAGTATGAACTGAGAAGAGAGAGGTTCAATGTATTTCTTAATTGGTAATTAACATATTTTGTAGAGTAGGACCAAATATTGGTAACAATAACATGAAATCCCCTGGAAAAAAAAAACCATGGAAGGAAAAAACTTTGTTTACAATCTATACTTTTTAAAACTGGATGTAAGGTTGATTTGGTGGCTGAGTTGTAAAAGTTAGAAAGTGGAGTCATCTCGAGTTTCATTCCCACCTTTAACAAATACCAACATTGATCGTTTAAAAAAAAATTAAACATTTTACTTTTAAAACAATCTTTTCTGTAATATCTTAAATTCAATTTTAGTACACAGAGATATAAAAGTTGGTTTGACGACTAGGGTAGAGAAGTTAAAGAGTACAGTGATAAGGACGTCAACGATTAGATCTATATACTGTCTCACTATAATCCTGAATATACTGATATTTGGCGTTTTAAAATAAAAATCAATTTATTACTTTATTATTTTTTCAACAATTTTTTTAATTTTTTTTTGGTGATCAAAGAGGGCAAAGCCCAATTTTCAACAAATTTTTTATTACATAACATTGTGAGCGTCATTCAATAACATATATAATTATATGTTGGGTTTATATCAAAAAATTAATTATATGTTGCATCAAGGGGGAATAGACAATGCCAGTTTACAAGGGCATACGACCTAGCCTACGATAAGGCAGAACTGACTTTTTTCTTAAATAAAGAAAGCCTAAGCTTTGTTAGAAGCCTATTTAGATTAAAAGGTCAGACCACATACAATTAAAAAATATCTTGGGCCTATTAGGTCGGTCTTCTTAAGTAAATATAAATAATATTATGAGTAAATTACACTCCTCTCCTTTGAAAGATACTTGAATTACACTCTCATCCCCTCTTATGTTAAACATATTAGAAAATATTTCACTTCCCACCCCTGAAAGAAGCTTGAATTACATCCCCACCTTCTTATGTTAAAATCTACAATTTTCTACCTTAATAAGTTTTTTTTTTTATTTCTAGTCATTTATAAAAAAAAATCGAACACACTCCGAAGAAAAATAGTATTGTGGGTCCACTTTAATATAATCAAAATTCAAATTCATATTTTTCTCTATTTCATTCACAATTTCATTAACATATAGTTTTAAACCCTATTATAAATTATAAAATATAAAACAACACAAAATAAAATTAAAATGAGTGAAAAACTACTAAAGTCAATAAAATATGATTATTGAAAATGAATTTTATATTCTAAGTTATAAAATTAATAACAAAATATTTAAATTTAATCATCATTGACATTTAAATTACAAATAAATGAGTTTTTTCTTCTTAAATGGTGTCTTAAAATTAGTAGATATCGTAAAAATATTTATTTATGTTAAAATAGATTAAATTATAGTGCATATTTAATTATTAAGGAATGAGGTTGTAATTTAAGCATCTCATGGGGGAGGGGAGTATAAGTTTTATTTTTCAAGGGAGGGGAGTGTATATTTTAACTTAAGAGGGGAGGGGAGGGGAGTGTAATTCAAGCTTCTTTTAGAGAAGGGGGGTGCAATTTACTCTAATATTAATTATTATTATATTATATTTTGTACTTTGAATTAAATTATAAATTTGTTAACCTTTTCAGTAATTTAAGCTTATTAGTATACATTATTTTTTTGCATATTTAAATGTATTATTATAAACCAGAATTAAAATATGACATACTATATAGTCAAGTTCCCTTCCTTCAAAAAAAATATAGTCAAGTTCCTTAAAAATTAGTCTTAAATATCAAAAGAGAGTTTAATCTAATTGATATATTAGCTTGCTAGCCTATTTAAACTTAGATCACATTATTTATTTAAACATGTTCATACGAAATCAGTTTTTAAACAGACTAACATACCATACACATGCCTTTAAAAATTTGACAGGTCAAATTTAGGTCTTGCAAAGTGTAGTTCGGTTTAGCATATTCCCACCATTGGACCTTGGTTGCGTCTATATTTTGTCTTTAGAGAGGAAATTTAAATTTGTCACATAAACTTGTCTTCTTTGATCGTCCCATTTCTAACGTACAAGTTCCCATCCAATCCAAACAAATAAAGAGAAACTCTAGAAATACGATTTGTTTTATTAACCACTATAAATACGATTTGCTTTGTACCAAAAAAGGAAAAAAAAGAAATACAATTAGCTTTAGATAAAAAAGAACTTATTTTTTATTAGATTTTATAAAAGAAATGACATGCATACAAAAAAAAAAACCCTATATATTAAAATTTGCTTTAGGTTTCATTTACAATTACAAATTATTGGATCGACCTTGAACAGTGTTATAAATAAATCTAGTAACTACGTGAAAATTATGGAAAGTATGTCATTTTTTATTAATTCAGAAAACTAGATCATTTTTAATCAACAAAAAGATGCAATTTTTTTTGTCTAAATGTAAACAGGTGTAATAATCATTATATAGGATTTCCAAATTATGCACTTACAATATAAAATGTTGTACGGAGTTATCAATTCATATTTGATCACGTAGGTATTTTTTTGAATTTTTTAAGTACCAATATAATAAAGTAGAAATACGTTTGGTATATATCAATTAATTTGTTGTTATATCAAATGTGAGTCAGTGAAAAAAAAATCAAATGTGAGTTAAATGTCGCAAATTAAATGTAAAGGTTAATATTAAACAACATATTACGTTTAAAAAGTTATAACCTTTCCCTTATAAAGAAGACAAGACAAAAGACAAAAATATTAAAATTATATTATGATAATGAGTAAGCCATGTTTTTCCTTCTAGACACGCACAATAATAAAACATTATTACAAAGCTGTATGCATGTCACTCTCACCGTTATTTTTCTAATTAATAATATAAAAACATCAATTATGTGGTTACATACATACTTTCCAGGCAGCATCCCCCATAGGCCCATACTACAAGTTTACATTCCTTTTATATATCTCCCAAGTCATCACTGCTCCATAGCTCTTGAACCTTTAACTTTGAGGTTTCATAAGCTCATCAAAAACACTATAAGAGATTTAGATCAAGGTATCAAATATGAGTCCAAACAAGCCTCATGTCCTCATAGTAATAATCATCATGCTTGTTTCAGTTTCTAATAACCATCACTTATAGAAGGAAGGACACTTTCCTTAATTTCAAACCAAGGTATTTACTAATAATAATATTTAGAATATTAGTTTTACAATTTTTGTTCCTCTCTTCCACTAGATCTGATTTTTTTTTTATTATTTACTGTGTGCTTATTTTCCTCATTTTGTTATGTATTTTCAGGGTACTCAAAGATTTTTGCAACACTTGGAGTTGTTTGCAAATGTTGTGATGGAATTGGAGGTACTTGCACTAGTATTTGGACACAATCTTGCAATAACTTGAAGTGTTCACCTTGGAAATCACACTAGTTATTTTCACCGATTTTTCTAGTCGTTCATTTTCTGTACCTATATATCAAGTTTAGAAATATCAATTTTATAAATATGATATTTTGTGTCTGCTGGTGCTAATGTGAACGGAGTGTATTTGTAAAAAAATTTGTGTCCATAGTTTTTTTGTTTGAAACAAGTCAATGGGTATAATAAATGAGTATATAACGATCACCACATGTCTATTGCAACTTGTTGTAGTTCAAAGCTAGATCTCAAATAAATTGTTGTACTGTTCTATGATTTTTCATTGATGATAAGGGAAAATTGTTACCTTCAACTAAGTTGACTAAAGAGTTTAGAAGGGATGGATATCCGGTTTTAGCCGAAAGAGAAATGTTAACAAGTGTCTCTGAGACACTTTTTAAGGACTATAAGTAGTAAGTATTTATAAAAAAACGTATAATCAATGCATTGGAAATCAAAACTTTTAAATTTTTTAAAAAATAATTACTTATTTTAAAATGTTTAAAGAGTGTTTTGAAAATATTGGTTAACTAATCCCAGCTGAAAAATGCTACTCCCTCCGGTCCCTTTTATAAGAAGAAAAACAAAAAAAATCTAAAACCAATGCAGTCATTAATTAGTGTAACTTTTTGAATATTTTTACAAATATACCCTCATAAAAAATTGTGAAACATTAAATACATTTAATAATATTAAAAAAACAAACATTAAATAAGGGGTAGAAAAGTCTTCTAAGCAATAATTACACCTAAAAAGTTGTGATATTTTCTTATAAATAGGACCAAATATTTTTTTGAAATTTTTCTTATATATAGGACCGGAGGGAGTATGTGTGTAATTTTAATTTGTTTTGGGTTTGTTGAATTAGTACAATTATGAAGTGTGAATCTTAGTGCTTGTCAGGGATCACTTTGATTTTCACAAAATGATGGTGACACACATCATGGTATAATTATGAAGTATATTAGTATTATTTTTTTCCTTTAAAATCACGGCGGCACACACATCGTGTAAACTAAATGCTAATTCAAACATACTATACTATCCCTCAAAAAAAAAAAAATCAAACATACTACACACTTATTTCCATAGCAAAACCAACCGGAAACTCTTATGATTGAAGTGTTACTTAAGTCCTACATTAATCAGGTTTTCGGATTGTTAGATGTATAAATGTGTTTGAAAATCTCATTCTTTGAGTTAACTTTTGAGATAATATTCAAACTCATTTAACATAATATCAACAATGGCGTATTCAGGACCCTGGGTTAGGGGATGCAGACTTTTAAACTTTATTAATAATCATTATAATATATAAATATTTTTTTTGAATAAATTATAATATATAAATAAAAATAATAATAATATATATATAAGAGATACCAAGATATAGTGTAGTATATAGTACAAGTTCAGAGACACGGTGAGCAACTCTTGAAGAAATGGATATGTGGGAAGAAAAAAGAACTTCAAGAGAAAGTTTCCTTCCACGACAAATAAAAATAAGAAGAAATAATGCAAATCAAATAGATAGAATAGATTGGCAATTGATTATGTGTATTGCAGTTAAGATATTAATTGTAAACTTATATTTTGTGTATCACTATATATGTATGATTATTTGTTAGAGGAGGGAGCCAGGTAGCATAGCACTAACCTTTCCAAGAAGTAGGCAAAAGGAAGTAACATAAGAAAAGCAATAATTTTGCCAAAACAGAGAAAACAAGTTTGCTAACACCCATCTTAAGGGGAGCTCTTGAAACCGCATGGAAAACATAGCCAAACCGCAGGCCTAACATGGCCACGTACATCTGAATCCGTTATGGGATGAAGCACCACATTATCTTTTCAAAGACTCAGAAACAGCCTTTACTTAATTAATTGAGGTCTAACTATAGTCTTAGTTAATTAATGTTATAAGATTAAGAAGGGAGGAAGGAAATGAAAGTGGTGAAGAGGTGGTTGAAAAAGAAAAGTACTGAGTCCGTCTTTGAAAAAAATAAGAGTAGTATGAGGTGAAAGAGAAACTGTAAAAATAGTCCAACATCGGAAAAAATGATACAATAGAGAGGAGGAATGACAATATAAAAGGAAGCGTATATAGCAATATTGTTCCAAAGCTAGTGCGTTGCTTTGCAATTGAAGCCACTGGGTCCCAGTCCTTGCAAACATTTGAAAACGTGTTTTGCGGATATTTGAGCCTAAGGTGCAATTGAAAGAAGTCAGGGTGGTCATAATGCAAATATATAGGATTACTGGTGTAACTTTTCAAAGTTCAGGGTGTGCACACACTAGATCTGCCCCAGAATATCAATGCAAGAATTAGACCTAGGACCCACACTAGGCTTGAGGATGAGTATTGAAGTTGTAATGGAATCTCACACTGTTCAAGTTGTTGGATTGTTGTGCGAGAATTAGACCTAGGAGCCACCCTAGGCGTGAGGATGAGTATTGAAGTTGTAATGAAATCTCACACTCTTCAAATTGTTGGGTTGTTGGGTGTACAAAATGTGTTTAAACACCCTACTGCAGTGTGTGAATTAGACCTACGACCCAAACTAAAGGTAAGAGTATGTACAAAGTTGTATTGGAGTCTCACATTGTTCAAATTTTCGCTTTGATGATGTATTCACTATTCAGTTACCATGAATAACTAAATACTTTTAGATTAGGATTTCAAGATGAATCTCTTTCAAATTGTTGGAAACATGTGATCTGATTTTCCTTTTGAATGCAATTTGAATTATGCATATTAAATATATCTTGTTCTTAATGCTTTTTAATTTTTGATCAACTCTTAATCGAATCTAGAAATAGAGATAAAATTTGAAATGAGTTTATAAGGAGGGGTAGTTAGACCTAATAAAAAAAAACCTAATATAATATTATAGTCTATAAATACAATGCTATGTGTGAATGATGTATTGTAAAAAAAAGTCCCAATTCTTTTTTTTTAGAAACAAAATTGTGCTAAAAGAAGAGACAAAGCTCAAGAAATACTTAATTTGAAGATGTCAATAATCACTCAAATTGCATATTGAATAGAGATAAAACATTAAATAAGTTTATAAAGAGACCTTAGAGACAATTTTATAAAGTGAATTAAGCCAAAATATAAAAACGTAATAGTAAATCACCCAAATATTAGCTCATTGGTCTAGACAAGACAAGAAGAATGAAGATGATGGGGCACATAGAATGAAGATTTGGGGACACTCCATGTGGGTGGAAGTGGAAAATAGACAAAGCACGTATAGTAAGGGATGACCCTTAGTAGTGAGAAGTGAGTGTATTGGTGCCTTCACAGACTCAGCCTTCAATGTGGACCGTTGTTTTGCCATCTTCCACTTAATTTTATCGTGTCATCATTTGCTATATGTGATGCCAATGGGGTCCACTTCCCATCATTAATCTTGATTATCTACTTTAATCAATCACTATATCAATGACCATCACTCTTTTCTGAAAACTTGTTAAATATAATATCTTGATTAGTACCTATCTTGTGCGCTTGGAACCTAGTTTGTTACTTATAATGGCCCCATATATGTGTGATACTTATCTTGTATTTAAATAATTCAACATAATCTTATGAGTGTGACTCAGTTGATAATTTTATATTGAACTTGTGAGTGAGATGACCAATGTTTGATTTGATTTCTCACATATTAATGTTGAGGAAGGGCAAATGAGGGTAACTAAATCACGAATGAAAACTTAATCTCACAATCATATTAATGATTGGGGCTGTAATTTTTATTTTATTTTTATAATAATCATGTTATTGGTACAAAATACCTATTAGTTTTGTCGTTGATTAATCTTTATCGAAGAATCTGACAAATCGTCTTTGGTGGAATTTCACCTTTCAACAACATTTTTTTCATTCATAAAATTCGAACTTCAGACATTGTTTAAGGCACATGAGTCAAATTACAACTTGATGCTATGTGATACTAAGTTGTCAGCCATCTTAATTAGATTATAGTCATTTTATTAAAAAAAAACTCAACTACTACAAGCTACATGTCTGTTATATATTTTTAAACCTCTTTTTCCAACATTCAATAATAATAAAATCATTCTTTAAATATAATAATAATTATGTCAAAATAAAATTATAAATTTTTTCATTTATATATAAATAATTATACATGAATGAAAGACAAAACAAACTATTATGGATAACAAATGAAACTAATGAATATTATAAATATTCAGTTTATAATAAAAGTTCCTTATCCAAAATACTGATGAACCTAATTGCGTGTCAAACTGTCAATAACAAATGATTTTGAAGGGCAAATCCACACCCTCGTAAAAGTGTAGTTTCTTATTTCAAGACAAAGAAACAATAGGATGATCATTGGTAAAGAATGGAAATGGGAGAAAGAAATTAAAAGAGATGAAAGATGGACAGTTTAACATAAATAAGTATGTCAATAATTTTGATTAGAGAAGTGCACTAACACATTTTAACAATCTATTTTCAATAATCACTTTTTAATTAGATCAAATTCATGTGAATTTCGTCATTTTAAAAATTGATCTCACATAAATTGATGAAATACACATAATTTTACCCATTAAAATGCCAATTGTTGGAAAGAGAGTGTTAATAAATGCTTAATTAGTTTGTCAAGAAAAATGGCTAATTAGTAGCATAGGAGTAGTAATTCAAAGAGAAAATCTCAGAATCTTTCATTAAAAAATTAAACAATAGTGTTTATATACAACAAAATAGGAACCATAACAGTGACTCATTTTTGACAAATAATTACATCCTTAATGATGATTTTAGTTCATTCTCAATTTTTTTATTTTTTATTTTTTTGAAAATATTCTCAATTTTGTTTCTGAAACAGCGTATCTGTAGATATGACAGCCAAAAGCGGTCCATTTTATTGGTAAGTAAAACTTTTGCTTTAGACCTAAAGAACAAATTACTATTCAATAGTACTGTTAAATTTTTTTTTTTTTTGAAAAAATCTTTGATAATTTTGTAAAATAGTCCAGCTTAGAACTCTTAACAACATTATTGACTATTTTTCAAAAAAAAAAAACTCTCATGCCAACCGTGATTGAGTTAACTGAAAGTAATTAGTTTTCTACCAAGTAGTAAATCAAAATTCAAATTCCAGTAGGAAAAGATGTTCATATTCAACTTGTCTCTAACATGATTAGTTGAGGGGGACATGTGAAGAAACAAAAAAAATGTCTCGTGATAACAAAACAAATTCAACTTTAAAGTTCTTGGAGTATTACTCGCTTTAAAGAGAAAATCTTAAGGCTCCTATATTAAAAAAATACTCAAAAACGTTTAAATGAAATAACACATGTTTCTTATAGTTTAATCAAGGTCTTGAGTTTGAATTCAACTTAGGACATGCAACAATGTTAAAATTCTTTATGAGAGTTTGTCGTCTATTAATTTGGGTCCCACAAAGTTTAAGAATCAGTGTATGCAGTTGCACGCGAAGACATCCAGTTTACATTAAAAAATATTAACTAAAAGGTGAAATTTTAAACTTTTACTTCTAAAAGGTGAGTTTAATTGCTTGAAAACGTCGAAGCAAACACACTAAATCTAACTCATTTTTTTCTTCAAGAAAAGATCTACTACTTATTTTTAAAGGTGACAACTTGTGTACCCATCAATAAAAGGTGGGTAACACAACCCATGTTGAGTTGGCACCAATCAAAGTTATTTGTTTGTTTTCTATTATTTTTAATGTTATATAAATACATTATTTTGATTGGTCCAACTCAACATGGGTAGTATTACCCACCTTTTATTGATGGGTAAACAAGAATTTTCCATTTTTAAACCAGCCCCGGTACTAGCTTCATTAAGTGAATCTCAATATCTCGATGGATTAGTTAAATCTTTCTTCTTTTACCTTTTTGTCATATGTGTATATATGCTCAAATAAAAATTGTTTAGAGTTGTGATCTAAATCATATATGGTAAAGAACATTATCCTTTGTTTATCTTTTTATGAGTGTGCCTTTTTCAAATTCTAAATGTAGACTTGGGTCCCTGTCAGTTCCTCAAAACGGCTTTCCTTCTCCAACTGCCATAGCCATTCCATTATTTTCCTATTCAATGACTTAATACTTCAACAAATCTAAACCATTTTAAGTTGGTATCGACGAAAAGAAAAGAAAAATCATTCATTTTGGGTCCAACATTATAAAAAGATAAGATCACATAGCATATAGGTAGGTCATTCTCTAACTAATTTTTTTACTTCCTTCCCATAATCCATTCCTAGAAACCTAAAGTAAGATTCAAGGACAAAAAGTCTACTGCTATTAATGCGATCAATATAATTATAACTAGTATGTCTCTTAATGGAAATCAAATTAAATATGTCGCTTCTTCTTCTATGAGGGAATTTCAAATTTTCAAACAATTCCTTGTCAAGCTCTAAGAGGTCTTGAATGGCATATTGGATTAACACAGACAGGGCTACAAATTGAAGTCCTGGTCCAGCGTCACATGGATGGATTTTTAGGGATACTTCTGCTGCTACTCTTGGTTGTTTTACTTACTGTATGGGTATATCACTTTTATACTATATATTATCATTTACTTTATACCATGATAATTAATAAATTAATTAATTTTTTCTTTCATTATTAATGTATTTGGATTCGGGTCCAATTTTCATTTTTATCATCCTAGTTCTTAATATAGTGTTCATTCTTAATATAGTGTTAATTCTTTAAGGTTGAATTGACAATGTTTGTATTTATTTAGAAAACAAATATATACTCCCTCCTATTGTTATATATATATATACTTCCTCCGTCTCATTTTAATGGCTTAATTGATCATTCAGTCTCTTAACTTAATTGATTGTTGCAAAAATAGTCTCTTAACTCAAAAACATTTTAAAGTGGTCCCTTAAACTTTCTGCCATTATAGGTTTTGGTCCCTTCCGTCTGTTTTTAACCCTAAATGTCTAAGGTGGACCAATATTATAGGTGATCCACCATAGACCTTATTAATTTTTTTGATCTAAACCTTTTGATCATTTATTTAAAAAGAGGACAATTGGATCGTGCAGATATATTCTATCTTATCGTGAACCACCTAGAACTAATTTTTTTTTCCATCTTTATTCATCTTCTTCCTCCCAATTCTTCATCATCTTCAATCTAACCTTCATAAAAGAAAAAAAAACAAAACAAAAAAAATATAAATTTAACATCAAAACTTCTCATCGCCATCATCATCGTCACTAAACAACTACTATTAACAACACCACCTAATATTTTCATACCCCTAAATCTTTAAACAACTGTAACACATAAAATTGAATTACTATTAAATCTTTAAAATCTCACGGTGCAAACAAAATCCAAACTCACACATACAAATCCCCAAAATATAAAAACCAAAGACATACAAAAATCACAACACCATTTCCTCTCAAATGGGTTCATTAATTGATACAAACCGAAACTATTGATGAACTAGGATAACACAAATGAGTGTCTGTTTGATTCTGATTCTAATGTGGTTGTTGTGCTGCCTAATCTGAGTGAAATTGAGAGGAATTTTGGGAGTGTTGTTGATTTTCTTGTGTTGAGACCTATAACAATGATAACAGAGCATCATATGATGTTTTAGACTATGTTTTTAGTTATTTTTTTTTCTATTTGAAGACAAATAAGAGGTCATTTAGAGGAGTTGTTCATAGTTTGAGAAATATTTTGTATTGTTTTCATTCGAGTCATTGTAATTCACTTTCATTCCTAATCATGCAACTCCATAGATGTTTTGAGTCTTTTTATTGCTAAATCATGTAATTCGAAAAAGTAAGACACCACATGAAGGATTGAGGGATAGAAAGAATGAAGATGAATGGTTCATAGAAGTTTTTTGAAGACAATACAAGTCGGGAAAAATTCATTCCAAGTTCCAAGGCTTTTCAAAACGGAAGAACGCTCGAAAAATGACGAAAAATTTACAGTAATGATGCCTATAAATAGAGACCATTACACACACTTTTATTCATTTAGAAAGTTGGCAGTACAAGACAAGGGTGAAGCATCAGAGCTTTAAGACATAGGATTTTCTTCTCTTTTTGCGCTCTATAGTGTATGTTTTTCTATTGTTTTGTAATGATGTCTATTACCATGAGTAACTAAACCTCTCTCGATTAGGGTTCCACAATGAACCTCTATTTATAGTTGGATTCAATTAATAAAGTTTCTATTTAGTTTATGATTCAATTTCTTGATTTAATTTGTATATGTTCCATTCTCAATGCTTTTCAACTTGTGGTTGACATGATCTATATGCTAAGGTATAAGACTGACTATCTTGCCGGTTCCCAAAGAAGAACAATAGTAAATTGCTTATTTTTTAAGTTAAATTCTTTTAATTGAATATGAGTATGATTGCCTGAATACTCGAACTTTTCACCGTTACATCACAGGGGCATACAAGAGATTTCATTTATCAAGGCAAGGTCATAACTAGTAGTAAACTGAGTTAATTCTAACAAAGAAGGTAGAGATGATTCAAGTAAGCCCTAATCACCGTTAATCATCTGAGTCAAACAAACCTACTCTTGCATTGTGCAAAACAATTCAAAACTTGCAAAACAAAACCATAAACTCTTTTAATCGCTTTTATAAACAAATAAATTTTGTTAATTGTTAAGTTGAACGACAATCTTTGTGGAGACAATAACTTACCACTTTATTACTTTTTTCGATTTGATACAACTGTCAATTCGTTCATCAAACAACATTGTGGTAGAGAAACCGTTTCGACATGATTACTATGATTGTGTTGTGAGAGTTGTGAGAATGAGATGATGGGAGAATCATAATGTATGTTGTGTTGAAGAGGAGACGAGTTCAACAAAATCACAAAGCCTGTGATTTTGTGAGAGGAAATGTTGTTGTGATTTTGGTATGTTTTCGGTTGTGAGATTTTTAGGATTTGTATGTGTGTGTTTCGATTTTGTTTGCAGTGTGATATTTTGATGGTTTAATTGTAATTCAATTTTATGTGTTATTGTAGTTTGAACGTTTATGGGTATGGTGATATTAGGTGTTGTTGTTAATCGTAGTGGTTTAGTGATGAGAAGATGATGAATTTTAACGTTGAATTAATATTTTTTTTTGTTTTTTTGGATTTTTTATGAAGGTTAGTTTGAAGATGATGAAGAAGTGGGAGGAAGAAGATGAAGAAAGAGGGAAAAAATTACTTGTTGGTGGTTCACGCTAAGATAGAATAGACCTACATGATCCAATTGTCCCCTTTTTAAATAAAAGATCAAAGGTGTAAATTGAAATTTTTAATAAGGTCTATGGTGGACCACCTATAATGTTGTTCCACCTTAGATATTTAAGGTAAAAAAACTGACGGAAGGGACCAAAACCTATAACGACATAAAGTTTATGGGACCATTTTGAGACGTTTTTTTAGTTATGAGAACATTTTGCAACAATCAATTAAGTTAAAGACCGACTGATCAATTAAGCCCATTTTAATAGTCGTTTTAGAACCGTGCGCGATTCTTGAGAAAATGATTAGTTGAATTTATTTCAATGGTAAAATTAGTCTAATTTACTAAAACATCCTTATTAATTGTACTTAGTTGAGTAGTTAAGTGAAGTATAATTCAATAAATAAGAATATATTAGTGAAAAAATATAATAATGTTGCATTAATATTTTAAAATGACAATTATTTTAAAACATTGATAAAATACTAAAGCAAGAATTACGATGAGACCAAGGTAGTACTATGTATATCTTCTCTTTAATTTTTTGGGTGTCAGATAAAGTTCTTGAGATGAATCTAGTGTCAGAGTCATCAATTAAACCAGCACCATTGATGTTGTCTAGTGAACTGGCTGATGGGTAAAGTAAGAGGCGTCGTTTCCAGTAGGAGACTTGAATAAGTCTCCCACGGTAGGAGACATTAAAAAAGACTGATTTTTTTTTTGTATAACAAAAATGACCTGTGTCACCATTAGATTGATGAAGAACACTGATCTTACTATAATTCCTCCACACTAGAATTTTTTTTCACAGTTTCTTCAACCTCTCAACCAAAACAACCCCAGAAGAAAAAAACACACTTTCTTTCTCTTTCCGTTCTCTCATCTCTTCCGCCGCTGGCAACATCCTCTATCCCACCCTCCGTCACTTTCTTCCACCTCTCCCTTCTTTTCTCTTTCCCTCACCTTCGTCCTCACCACCGTGTTTTCCATCCTCGTCCTCAAATCTCACCCCCACCTCCGCTGCTCGCTCCCCCGTCCACAACCACCATCGTCGGCCTCAACCCCGTCGAAATCTGAAGAAATTTCTCTTTCCGTTCTCACCTCTCTTCCGCCGTGCCGTCCAAATCTATCTTAGATCCACCGTTGTAATATTTCTTTGATTTGGGTAGATCTAAGAGAGAGAGAGAGAGAGAGAGAGAGAGAGAGAGAGAGAAAGAGAGAGAGAGAGAGAGAGAGAGAGAGAGAGAGAGAGAGAGAGAGAGAGAGAGAGAGGTGGAGGGAGGCAAAGACGGAGAGGGATTGACCAAAGCGAGAGTGGAAGTGTCGAGAGGGACGGTGGTGGCAGACGAAGGCAACACCTTACACATATCATTTCTCTTCATATCATCTCTTTGGTTTGAGTTTTGATTGATAGTACTGTAGCAACTGCGTTGTTGTTGTTGCTCTTCTCACTGTAATTTAATGGAGAACAATTAACCTTAAGCTTTATAGTGCCTCCAAAAAATTAATAAGAACAATGATTGAAGATTAAAAGTCCAAAATGAATATACAAGTACAATCTCAATTATCTGCAAAAATTCAAAAGAGAAAATTGAAGAAAGAGACTCCATTGTTTGGGAACCCAAACAGAAGGATCTTCTAACCTCCTTCAAGACACCACCCAACCTTCCATCCCCAATTATTTATTTATTTTTTGTATTTTGACCAAAAATATTTAACTAACACATTACACTTGAGAGGTTGCTGTTGTTGGTGGTGGGCGAGTAAGCAGACATGGAGGGGGAGAGAGAGGGATGATGGAATATAGTGTAAAAAGAATCTAATATTGAGAGAGTATGATAATACTATGGTCTTCAAAAAATATCAAATACATCCGATGGTTGCCATCCATTTTACAAACAAACAAAAAAAAGTCAAGTCTCCTACGGCAGGAGACCTCCGTAGACCTAAAGAGGTCGTAGCCTTTGCCAAAAGTAAGATATGTGAGTTTTCTAAACTTCTGTTACATAAAAAAAAAATAATAGAACTACTCCTCCGTCCTTATTTATAAGAGTAGTTTACAAAAAAAAATTGTTCATAAATATAATATTATATACAAATTCCTAAATTTATTGATTATTCTTTTTCCGAATATACACCTTATTAATACTATCGATTTGTCTTGGTATATGAAAAGTTAACATTAAATATATATTTAATTAAGAGTTAGTCACACACACTTTAGACAACTTTATTACTGCAATAATTTTTCTTAATACACATGATTTTTGTAAACTACTTCTATAAAACGGGAAGGAGAGAGTATTAAAAAATCAACATGAAAGTTTGAAGTTTTTTTCACAAGAAAGTCATCATATTTTGCCTCATGAATAACGCCTATAAATAAATGGGTATGACCAAAGGTTACTCTTACCCCCCCTCTCTCTCTCTCTCTCTCTCTCTCTCTCTCGTCTACAACCTTTTCACGTGTCTCTCTCTCCTTTTCAAACTTCTGTTCTCTTCTGACCTTCTTTCTTCTCTCTGTTTGTTTCCTAGGAAAAGCAAAAAACCTCATTTGCAAACTTGTTCATAGGGGCGGTGGTTGATGTTTCTTTGTGGGTTTGTCTTTACATAAAAGTCTAACATTGTTTCAAGGGTTGAAGCAAAAAATGGAAGGAAGGAAGCAACTTGGCTCTTCTTCATCATCATCAACTTCTTCTTTCACTTCTGAACTCTTTGGTTCCAATGACTTGCATAAATCCTCTGCTTCTGGAATTTTTGACTCTATTTTCTCTCCATCTTCTAAGGTTTTTTTTTTTGTTTGTTTTAGTTTGACTCTGCAAACTCCAATTCAATGCATTTCTCAATTGTTTGTTATGTATATTTCTACTATGTATTATTATTATTGTATATGTAATATGGATTTGTGTTGAAGTAGTTTTGAGATTTTTATGGTTTGTGATGATTTAGGTGTTTGGAAGAGAATATCTGCGCTCAGCAATGAATGGAAAAACTGCCACTGAGGGATCAAACTCCAAAATTGGTACTCAAGGTTGATTGATATACTCTCTACTTAAAGATATTTGCATGTTATAACAGTTGTTTGTAATATTCCAAAATGAGGTTTTAATAAAATCCTGTGTTGTCAAATACCAGACGTAGCCGAATTTGAACAAATCGCTGTTGTTTTTGTTGTTATGTGATACGCTATTTAGTACAAAATGTTGTCTAGTAACAGCTATAGCACTATAGAGTAGCATAATTTAAACAAACCACTATTTTCCGCGATTGACAATACCATTATCGACAAAATCACATAGTAGCACTAGCACCTTTCTTGTTGGCCATATTTTCCTTGATCTCAATGTTTAGAGTGTTAGTGATTCAATTTTCAGTAACTTACTTATATCTATTTAATGATTAAATTATATTATAGCTTTTGATTGATTTATGAAGAAACAAGTAGTATAGTTTTGATAAGGGTTTATTAATGCTTTTTTTCATTGTCTTGGGTCTGTTCTCGATGCAGATTACATCAGTAAGGGAAATGAGGGTGAGACTCAGAGTAAAACAAATAAGGATATGAGTTATATTTATCAAGAACAAAGAGTTCAACCATGTCACCTTAGCTCATCAATCTATTATGGTGGCCAAGACGTATATTCTCGTCCTCAGAGTACACGGGATTCAGGATTGAACACTATGGTAATTTCTACTATTATCCTCGCTAATTCAAATAAAATGTATCATTCCGTGAGTTACTACGTAGAAATATTTTTCTTCTATGTTTTCTAGTATATGATTTTTCCTTTATCAGTTCAAGAAAGATGGTGGAGAAGATGATTCAGGAAGTGCCTCAAGAGGAAATTGGTGGCAAGGTAAAACATATAATGTTTAACAGATTTGTGGTGAAATTTTTTGCAATTGACTTCTTTGTTAGAATTTTTCAGCAATTTCTTATGTTGTAACTTATTATCAATAGGATCTCTCTATTATTAAAAAGAGCACACTTGCCAAGGGAAATATGCTCCTCAAGGTATGAGTTTCTGAGTGTCAAAACCAAATGGTACTGAAAACATCTGATTACTTTTCCATTCCTTAAATTCTTAGAATGTTTGTTTGAGAACTAAGAAGTCTTGGTAAATAAACAGGATTGTGAAAGGTTTGAAATCAACTTGGCCAAATCGAAAATTTGAATATGTACATAAAATTTACAGATTTGAATTTCCTGTAGTTATGAGATCACGCAATCGGGAAATTTACACGGTTGAATTACTCATTTACTTGCGTAAGAATTCATTGATCGAATGAACGTACGATTATTTTACTACAGTGAATCCAAATCCGTGATTAACAGTTTTGAAACTGCTAGGTAAGATGTGTTATTGATCTGTTCATGTATGCATATTTGCAGATAAATAGGAAGATATTGTGACAAAGTTGTCCATCTTTAGTAACATGGAAGGAAACGTTGTACTGCAGTGACAAAGTTGTGAATGGCTAGTTGCTTTTTCCAGCCAAACAACAGAATGACAATATGAACCTATAGTTATTATACATATTTCATTCTATTTTCCTGTACAGAATAATGTACTTAGTCATGATATTGTATAAGTTGTATGGTATAGGAATATGTATATCATCAGGTACTTTTATGTGGCTGATGCTAGGTTTTGCATTAATGGGTGAAGCTCTATTTTTAGTGGTTTCCCCTATATATATTGTAATTTGTATTTTATATGTACTTTATGAGCGTAATTTTATGAGTATAGTTCCCTCTAGTTTATTAGTATTTTTTTTCTTTAACTTGCTTCATTTTTGAATTTGTATTATACATACCCTCTTCTGATATTGCAATTTTGTTGTTGTAGAAGCTTTTTGACTATATAAGTAAGATAAGTTTCTTTTCAAGTTAATCATCAATCAAGTCTTAAAATTGTAGAGGTTAGACATTTTGATCTTTGAAACATAGATAACCTTATAATCATTTAGAAAATTTAAAACCATCAATGACTGAAATTGACATGTTAAAAAAGGTTAGTGTAATTAATGACTTATTAATCATTGCGTTGGTATTCAAGTGTGAATAGTAGCCTCATATCGCGATTATGAAAGAGTTTAATATTAAAAAATATAAGAGAGATGGGTCATATATTCAATACATTAAGATTTTGGTGTCAAAGTCTATTGGTGATCCTAATTATTTGGCTCGTTGTTGCTCTCGCCGTTCCCAAAACATTCCTACAAGTGATATCAGAGTATCGATTCCTACAATTTTTTTTTAAAACTAGGAACCTTATAGCATCGTTTATGTACTTACGATTCTTGCAGGAAGCATCTTTTGGTGAATTTTCTCCTTTAAAATTCACTAAAAAACCAGCTGAGAATCATATGTGAACAATGTGATATCCATGTATTTTTGTTTTTTTGACACACTTATATTATCTAATTTATGCCATCACTATATTCTTAAGTCATTTTTAGCTACACATTCATGGGTTGTAGATGATGCAGTACTACTAAGAATAATAAAATATTCTTAAAGAGTGTCAAAAGTTATAGATTCATGAACCATCTTTATTTCCATGAAAGCCTAAAAGATTTCCACACAATGCTACAAGTTAAAAAACCCTTCAAAGATAGAGTGTGGTCCACACACCCTATGAAGCATAATTATCTAGAAACATGTACAACACAGTTGGTTAACTAACGTGCTTGTCCACTCTATTTCTTATCTTAAATTTCTGGAAATTGAGCCTATGTTTGTTTTTGTACTATGTACAAAACATGATCCATCTCATCTATATCCATATCCATCAATGGTGGGACAAATCCTGTAGCGGTTTCTGTGCTTGGTTGTTTAGATTTTCTGCTTGTTTTTTTCTTGGTACAATGTTAAAATAAGTATAGTACTTGATAGATATACAACTACTATAGTTGAGCATATGTACTATAAAACGTCTTGCTGACGCATGGGAACTCTAATATTCTTCTGTTTCAAGTAAAAATTTAGTTAAAAATGCATTTGACTTTGATTTATTCCTTTATGAATTCCTGGGTCCCCTCTTGTATGGTGCAATAGCCGTAGGTACCGTCAAATTTTCTTTCTAAATCTAACGATTTTTACGGCTGTTGCACCGATAAGTTGTAGGTGGACAAATTTACATGTCTTCATTCATTATCTCTTGATTTCCTTTATCCTTTTACTCTTATCTTAAATGCTGCAAAAGTAGGAGGGTGGAAGAAGATCCAAATACGTATAAAACTACTTTTTTATGGACTATTGATACTTATCAATAATTACATGCTAGAATTTATCTTGAGTATCAGATTCATCTTGATACTAATTTGTTATGGAGTGTTAATGGGAGTAGAAAATGTCATTCTCCTTTGTTTGCATGGAGGGGGAGGGAAAGAATATAGTTTTTGAGAAATTTGAGAGGGAAGAAAAAAAAAGATAGACAATTGTTGCATTCTCTTTAAAATTGAGAAATTAATTTTGTTAGAATAGTAACTTGGTACAGAAGATAAATGAAACGATAAAACACAAACAATAAAATACAATATTTGGTAGTAAAGTTTGGCTAAATATGTTTAATGTCTCCGACTACGGAACAATTGTAGTTTTGTATTATTATTTGTAAATAAAATTAGGGTTTTCATCATTACAACTCATATTTAAATACTACGTTCCAAATTACAACAATATCCTTGAATTGTACTTGCACGCGCTTGAGCCATAACTAGCAAATTTAAATTTTGTAAACTAAGTGGACTAAATTATCCTTATCTATTTTATTTTTTTAATTTTAAAATTGTCCTTGCTAATGCTATTTTTATGCAACTCTATCCTTCTCCAAAGGCCATCATATCATAAACTTCAATTACCTTTTCTCTTCACATAAGCCAAACCCTATAACTCAATTTCTGATTAATAAAGATTGATTATTTTCTCGACTCTCCTCTCTTTTTAAACCAAATAAGGAGAGATAATTTTAAATGTCTTCCCTCTATTAAAGATATATTCATATCCTTCCCTTTTATCTTTCACACCAAACAAGGATGAAATATTTAAAGATGTTATTGCCGGTGGCTAAGCTCGAAATTAAACATCAGGGGGCCATGAAAAGACCCCAACATTGATATAATATATTGAATATTGCTCTTTAGACAACCTGTAATTGATAAAAAATCCAACTACCGTTGTTTGAGCAGTAGTTAACTGTCGTTCGTCCAAAAAACGGTAGTTAAGTCCTTAGCATTTTTTAGATCGGTCAAATCATTTTTTAAATCAGTTTAACTGATTTAAAAAGTTTTCCAAATGGTAGTTAACTACCGTTGAGAGTATTTTTGTCGGTTCAGAGTGTCTGAGAGCAAGGTGTATAAAGAACAATTTCCTAATATATATTTTGCATGCTAAACATCGGTTGGGCATAATAATTTGCTGATTTTGTTAGACATCATGTTATGTTATTTAGTTTAAAAAAAAAACAAATTCTCATTCTACCACTCTTTTTGTCCAACTTTCATCTCTCATTAGCCTAGCTTATTAAAAAAAAAAAAAAACTCTCATTCGCCTAGCTAGCTAATTAATATCAATATGTATCTAAACTTTCGGGCACCATCACGCTCTTTTTTGTTTAAGATTACTTCCTCATTTCTTATTGTTCTAATTAATCTAATTCTTTACTGCTGATTCTGACTAATTGAATATCAATTTAATTTAGATTTAGTTGCTTCTGGCTGGGTTGAAATTATAACAGTTTGTTGCCCTCATATAGTATCAACATCAATTAATGTAAATTGATTGGAAACAATGACGAGTGCTTGGAGTTACTCCAGTTTTATACAATTGCTTGGAGACAATGAAAATTGTTTGAAAGAGTTATGTTTTGGTTATTCTGTCATGTCAATTCAGACCAAAGGGAGATGCTGATTATGTGGTCCTTTTGTTAAAGAGAGTTATTAGTTTGTATTGGGTTGTTATGACATCAATGTAAAATAATGGTTCTAGTTGTAACATTTGATCTTTAAAATCTTGTACTTTGAAATTTTGATCAATTGAAACTAATCATTTTTATTACTTGTGATCAATGCAACATTGATCTACTTGTAAACACTTCTTACAATGTAGTTGTTATATTGTTGGATAAATCAACTAACTGAAGCCAAGTGCAAAATGGACCCGACCAAGTTACTAGACAACACTAAGTCACTTTGCAATTTAGAAGAATTTTAATTATGTTATTAGCTTTGCTTTGTTGTCATTAGATTCTATTTTTTTCTGTTATAACTTCGTACCCTGTGATCTTAACATCATATCAGTAGTATTTTGTCCAACTTTTCATCTTAGTTTCAAAAGTTATTTTAAAGTGTTGACAAGAAGATAAATATTCCATTGATCATAGTACAAGGTATAAAAATAATTAGGTTTCATTGATCAAAATTTTAAAGTCAAAGATGTTAAAGATCAAATACTACAACCATAATTTTAACCCTTCCTCTTTTACAAAAGTGCACTGACAATCTTATACAAGCTAATAACTCTTCCTCTTTTACAAATGGACCACATCAAATTTAAAATAGAGTAACTCAAATATAACCAATTGAATTGCAGCTCCCTTTGGTCAGACCATAAGTATTCCAAACAAATTTCATTGTTTCTAAGCAACTGTCATTGTTTCCAAGCAACTACTAGTTGATATAATTCCAAGCAATTTGTTTCCAAGTAATTTACATAAACTGTCGTTGATACTAAATGATGGGCAAACAATTTGGTAGAATTTCAACCCAACCAAAGGCAAATAAATCTGAAATTAAATTGTGGAACGAGGCGAAGTGATTTAAACTGTGTAAAAAGAGTGACTTTAATGAGTGGTTTAGACCGTCACGCCATGACTAAGCCCAATATGGGTGTGATACATTTTGATTTTTAGAGTCAAAGTGCACCTTAATGAGATCCGACGGTTGAAAACGGGGCGACCGTTCGCTCTCGCTGACGTGTTCGCATCGCAACGGTTCATGGAAATCGTGCCAATTTAGGTAACGTCATCTTCGTGTTTTCCCAGGCTTTTGTACTTTGAACTGCTTTCCGGATCTACTTTACCTATTTCCTGTTTGTTCCTTATCTTTTCACTTTCCTCACCCTTCTCTTCTCTCAAAAACGTAACGACTTCCTGGATCGTCTCTTGGCTTTGGAGATCGCTGCACCTTCAATTTCCGATTCGTCTGGAGCTTCCTTTCATCCTCGATCTCTCGCTATCGTTTAAATCCAGGTAATCCTATTCGACCTCCTCCTTATTAATTAGATCCGTAGTATGGTAGTGATTAGAGAGTGTGATGGGCCGGGTAGGGAACTATCCCCGACAAGTTCAGAGGAGAGGATTAGGTTGTGGAAGGAAAGCGTTAGACATGCGAAGCGGTTAGATGGAACCACCGACGGGGTGGTGTTTGAGAGAGCTTATTACGGCCACTCCCTCTTAGAGGAATTTTCGAGCGATTCGGACGAGGGTGAAGGAGGGAGTATTAGTGGGGATTCATCTAACAGCGTTATTCTTCCTGTTCGCCCAGGTCCCTTTTGCAGGAGAGGAATTTGTTACATGGCGTCCTCTAGTGGATCAGAGCAAGAGAGCTTCGCCGACGAAGTGCTTCGTTCAGAGTCAGTGCAAATTGATGAAAAAAAATGTTGGCGATTGTTCGGAGTAAGCTGCATGTGTCCTCTACGGGATTTGAAGAGGACGTGGTCTTGGAACATTGTCGCCCAGACAAGAAGGTGTGCTTACAAAGACCGAAGGGGGGTGAAGAATGAGATGTTTCACATGTATACATCTGTTTTTGAAGATCTGGGTGTGAAGTATCCCATCACGCCCTTTGAGGTCGACATCCTCAATTGTTTGAATGTGGCGTCGTCACAGCTGCAGCCAAACAGCTGGGCGTTTATACGCGCTTTTGAGATTTTATGCGAGGGGCTAGGCTTTCAGCCCTCGGTTGGATCCTTCTTCACGTTCTACGGCACGAAGGGGGTAGATACGCTGTCTTGGGTATCCATCAGTGCGCATCCTGGCAAGAGGTTATTCCCGCCCTACGCCTCTCATTATAAGAATTGGAGGCAGACGTTCCTCAGGACTTGGGGAAGAAAGGATTGTGAAGCAGCTGCTGTGCGGGTCGATGGTAAGCTGAGGTTTCCCGTATGCTGGACGAACGCTCCGACGTCGATCATGGGATTTGATTATGAGAAGCTGGACGTGTATGACCAAGGCGTCGTCTGTTTTTTGGACAAGATGCTTCCTATGAACATTCGGGAGTTGTTGAATAGGGAAGGGGATATGAATAGCTTAGACGCGTACTTACGTGAGTTGATTTTGTTTGTTTGTGTGTACATTGCACTTTCCTATTTTCTTGTCCTCGTAACCTTTTCATTTTTATTTTTGTAGAGTCCATGGCGCCCATGACTACGGCGGAGAGGAAGAAATATCTCGAGGAAATGAAGGCGAGGAAGGCTGCTGAGGGGGAAAAGAGTGCTCCGTGCTCCTTTTCATTTAGGCCATACAGAAATATCGCATTACATAAAATAAAAGACAAAGTAACAATTTAAATAGTTTCATAGACCCTTTAGCTCGCCTTTGAATTGTTGTGGCGAGCTTTTCCCTGCTTGATAGCTGAATCATAGACATGCTTAGGTTTGTGAAATCACAGAATCATGTTTGTTCCCTTTGGTAGGCCTGTCTTGCTAGCTTTCTTTGTGAAATTTCCGGTACGACAGGCTGGCGTACTGACTGGCTTGAGCATATCTGTCTGCTGACCTGGATACAGAGAGAGGCGACGACACACTTTGGCGGGGTAGACGCTAAGAATATCTGTCGGCTGACGAGCAGTAAGATTTAGGTTTTTCTTTAGGAGCTCCATTATGCTCAACTCTTCATCCATCAAACTTTCTTTTGGACCTTCAGTTAATTTTGTGCGCTCTTGCTGAAACTCTTCTTCTGGATCTATGCTAACAATGTTCACCTGGTGCGCTTTTGGGTTGCTGGCTCATTTCCTTTCCCTCTGCAGCTTTAAGCTATTGTGATAACATTCTCGGGCAATCTTCTCATCTTCTCTGATGGTGCCGACCTGTCCATTGTCCAGTGGGTACTTCATGACGAGGAACTTAGTGGAAAGATAGGCGTCAAGAACGTTGAAGGCCGGGCGGCCTATTATGATGTTGTAAGAACAGAGCGAGTTGACCACTAAATATTTAATCCTGATGGTTTTGGCGCTGTTACCTGTGCCGAAGGTTGTTTTCAAAGTGATGTATCCACGCACGTGTACCTACTCCCCTGTGAAGCCAGCCATGATTCCTTTGAAGGGCTGCAACTGGTCCTCGTTAAGTCCCATTCTTTCAAAAGAAAAGTAATAAAGGATGTCTGCAAAGCTGCCGGGATCAATCAACACTCTCTTGACGTCCCAATTGAAGATTTGTACAATGATGACCATGGGATCATCATTGTGGGGGATTACTCCTTCGCGGTCCTCGCCTGAGAAGGTGATATCTGTCTGGTGCTTTGGCCCCGTCGAAGTGTGATCATCGACAAGCATTACCTGCCTCACATATCTTTTTCGAGAGGCACTGGATTCTCCTCCTCCTGCAAAGCCGCCGTATATGGTGTTCAAAGTGTGACGCTCACCATCCTTTGCCGCATCTTTCTCCTTTGGGGGGGTCTTCGGGGGGCGCCTGTCTCCTTCTCTGCTTTCCTTCACATATCCTCTTAACCTGCCATTCTGAATCAACTTCTGAATCTCTCTCTTCAGATGGATGCAATCCTCTGTAGTGTGTCCTTTTATCCGGTGATACTTACACCAGGCCTCTTTGTCGTTTCCCATTATGTTTCCTATCGGCGGCGGGGGGTCGGGGATGAGTCTAGAGTAGTACACATCTCTCCAGATCTGTTCACGACGAGTGTTGAGCGCCGTGAAGGATTCTGGTAGGGGTGCGCGCCTATCTTGGTTATGACGCTTGTACGACGCTCTGTCTCTGTGGGCGGGTGGATAGTAGCTTCGGCGATGGTCGTAGTTGCTGGGGCCACACTCTCTGGAATCTCTGGCTTTCTTTTCAGCGTTGCTTTCTTTTCCATTTATGTAACATTCCGCTCTGGACATGATCTCCTCCATGGAATCAGCTGGTTTTTGTGCCAGCGATTCGTTGAATTGTTCCGCGTGGAGGCCGTTTTGGAAAGCTCCCACGAACAGCTCCTGGGTCGGGTTAATGACTTTAATTGTGGCGTCGTTGTATCTTGCGAGATATTCACGAAGGGACTCGTCCGACCCTCGGTGGACATTGAAGAGGCTGGTGGATGATACTTTGCGGTGGCGACTTGCTGAAAACTGGTGTGTTAATTTGTGTGTCATGTCTTGGTAGCTGATGATGGAAAAACGGGGTAGGTTTATGTACCATCTGAGGGCGGCGTCTTTGAATGTTCCTGCCAACAACTTACATTTGAGAGAGTCAGCGCCGCCGATGATGGCCATTTGAGTGTTGAAAGCTGTTACGTGCTCCACCGGGTCGCTCTTTCCGTCGAAAGACGAAAGAGTGGGTGGCTTGAAGTTTTCCGGGACTGGCGCGTTCCAAACCACGGCGGAAAGTGGTTGCGGATCTGGATCTATTGACTCGTCCTGTTGGGATTCGTTCCCCTCAGCGTGTTGTTGTTGCTGGATTGTCTCCATTGTTGCTTGCAGAGCTTCGTTGTGGTCGCGAAGCTGCTGGATTTGTTGTTGTAGGGCTTCTAAGGCCACTGGGTCCGCCATTAATGGTGGCGACGACGGTTGTTTGGGTTGGTATGTGAGGACTGAGATCGGTGGTTGGAGATTAGCGATTGGATTCTCGAATCTCAAAGTTTGGATCGGTTTTTCAAACAAAGAACGGGTTGAAGGCTTGGTTAAAGTCAGGTTTACCAGGAAAAGGATGGATTTAGGGTTGAATCGCGGCGGATTCGGAAGTTTCAGGGTTGTTCATGAAAGACACGGTGGATTCACGGCGTTCTGGTGATGTTCGGAGGTCGTGGATCGACTGCTCTTTTTTTTAGAGATGATGGCTAGGTCAGTTTCACCGTAGCCCCATGGTGGGCGCTAACTGTACTGGCTGTGAGTACAATCTAGGAAAACTAGGGTTTTTAGAGTCTATTTAGGTCATGCCTTGGGAATGATCCCAAGGTTACTATTTGTAGCCTCAGTTTGGGCCTATCCGGTCATGGTTTTGGGCCCAAATCGTATAGGGCCAAAACTATGACTAGGGCGCCCTCATAGGTTACTGAGGGCGCCCCCAGAGAATATCTTTTTAGGAAGATTCCCTAAGGTTATACATGAATGTTAGGTGGGCCTTGTGCCCTCCTGGAGGGCGCCCAGCCTGACTCTAAGGGTTCAAGCCCTTGTCTGTAGGGCCTTCAGGCCTAAATGGTAAGATCTACAGTCCATGGCAAGCTAGCTTTTTAATCAAGGGGTAAAACTCTATTTTTAGTGGTAATCTTATAAATTGGCTCGTATTATTTCAACATAAGTTGGACTATGTTAATCCAAAGCTTGATTAATAAAAAGGTATTGCAGTTGGACTATATATATTCGGAGTTGTAGGCACAACCAATTAAACTTCCTGATCAAATGTCGTGTATTTTCTGTTTTGAGTTTTCTCGTACTTTTTTTTAATCTAGTTGTTGTTCTAACAATACATACCCTTCTCTAGGATACAATTGTCTTGTAGTAGAAACCTTTTCAAGTTGATCATTAATCTACATTTTTTTATAGAGTCACCAATATCTACTTAGAAATTGTAGAGATTAGACATTTTGATCTTTGAAACTAAAAGAACTATAAAATAATTCTCAAAATTGAAAGTCATCAATGACTAAAATTTATTTGTTCTAGAAGATTGGTATGACTGATGACTTAAAATCATTTAAAAAATTTGTTAATTTTATTGATCAATTAAATATTCCTAAAATTTTTAAAAACAACTAAGAAGCTTATCAAGGTTTAACTCCTTATGATTCTTGGGGCTGCATCTTTTGCTGAATTTTCTCCTTGAAAGTTTAATCACAAAACCAGCTGAGAATCAGGTATGAACAATGTGATATGCATGTATTTTTATTTCTTGACACACTTCTAGACTATTGTAGTTTATGCCATGTTTGTAGATTCTTAATTAAGTCATTTTTGGCTACACATTCACGGGTTGTAGATGATGTAGTACTACTAAGAATAATAAAATATGCTTGAAGAGTTTCAAAAGTTATAGATTCATGAACCATCTTTATTATATTTCATTTCCACAAAATGCTACTCTTCAAAGGTGGAGTGTGGTCCACGACCTATGAAGCATAATTATCTAGAAACATGTACAAAACAGTTCGTTAACTAACAGGCTTGTCCACTGAATTTCTTATCCTAAGTTTCTAGAATTCAAGCCTATGTTTATTTATTTACTATGTCCAAAACTTGATCCATCTCATCCATATCCATATCCATATCCATATCCATATCCATCAATGGTGGGACAATTTCTGTTGCGGTTGCTGTGCTGTTGGTTGCTAAGATTTCTCTTGCTTGTTTTTCCTTCATACAATGTTAAAATATTTATTGAAGTATATAGTACTTACTTGGTAGAGATACAAGTAATATATGGTGAAGGCTACGGTGAGAGACCAAAACAGGTCTCTCACCGTGCAAATGAGTTTTTAACCGTTAGATATATTAATAAATTATTGTGCGGTCAGATCGTGAAAAAATCCTACGGTGAAAAATCAATTTGGTGATTTTATTAATGAATCTAACGGTTAAAAACTCATTTGCACGGTGAGAGACATGTTTTGGCCTCTCACCGTAGCCTGAGCCGTACTATATATATTTATAGTGGACCATAGTTCATGTGGTTCGTGCAGTATGTGGAGTGTTGTAAATCT
Organism: Medicago ruthenica; assembly: GCA_018208015.1. NCBI lineage: Eukaryota > Viridiplantae > Streptophyta > Magnoliopsida > Fabales > Fabaceae > Medicago > Medicago ruthenica. The sequence continues at coordinate 145,082 of WNNG01000641.1, forward strand.
TCATCTACTCAGTTCAATTTCTATTGATAAAAAATAAAGTTTATGGAAAAAGATTTGACTTTTGTGGACTAAATTATCTTTAGTTATTTTCTCTACTCTCTTCTCCCTTTAAGCTAAACAAGGGGTGATAATTTAATTTTCTTCTCTCTAGTACAATTATTTTCCTGTCCTTCCCCTTTCTCTTTCACACTAAACATACCTTAATACCATTCTCTTTTAATATGTTATTGGTGCAACTGCAAAGTATCTATCAATTATGTCGATGATTAATTTACGTCAGAGAATTTGACTAATCACCTTTAATGGAAACCCCCCTCCTAACCATATATTTTTTTATCTACAAAACTCAAACCGAGGACCTCTCTTAAGGGATCCGAGTTCAATTCCACTCAAACAATGTAATGTATTTTTTAATGTCAATTTGTAATGTATTATTTAACAAGTTTTTACATCAACAACGAGATTCGAAACGAAATTTTTGTGAGATATAAATTAAACCCGTACCAACTATATTAAAAAGTAACTCAAATATAATTTAAAAGCATTCACTAAAAAGTTTTGGCAGGCACATAAAATAAAACACTGAAAGTAAAACTGTTTTATTCAGGGTGTACACAAATGAGCTGTGGTGACCATACTAGTAGCTAACAGCAACATTACATATCCCACTTATCTTTGTTTTCAGCAACAACCTCAATTCTTTCAAGGAAGAGTGTAAGCTGCAACATTAAGAGTTTATAAAAAGAATTAGCATATTGATCTACCAAGAAAAAAAGACAAATAATTAAAAAAGATATTAGCAGCATACTTATTTGACATTCTTTTAAGCATAAATTTGTTTATAGTTCTATAAAAGAAGGTAGATTTTAGCAATTTGTTTTTACTTTTGAAAGAATTATTTATCTATTTTCTATAATACTCTTAACTATTTATAGTTTTATTTCTCTAACATAAATAAATAGTTAAAAGCATTACTAACAAAACAATAATTAATCTTGCATTGAGCTTTGAAAACAACAAATAAATACGAACAATTTTTTTACAAAAACGACAGAGAGTAGTTAGTAACTTACGTCCGCACTTGTAACCAACAGGGCGATCAGCAAGGTTGCAACGTTTAGGGATAGTAACAGCAATTTGAGGGTTAGCAGCAGACATTTTAGCAACGTTTGAAAGCATAACAGCACAAAGACAACTTGGATTCTGACCAAGTTTCTTAACCTGAGCACAACAACTTTGTGACACACTAGCATTTTCATCTTGTGCTGCACTTGCACAAGGAACTAGCTTAAATGCTTCATTATCTGGTGTAGTACCTCTTCCACATTCACCAGCACTTTCAACTCTATGAATTCCTGCAACGAGGACTGCAATACCAACAAGGCACAGAAATTTCACAAGACCCTCCATTTTTTTTCTTCTTAATATATATCTAATATCTCTTAGTGAAATTAATTAGTTCTATGCAACAATCCCATGCATTTGGTGGGATTTTATAGTACTAAAAATGTGGTTGGTCTAGTCATCCACTTAGATTAATGGAACTTGCACTAGTGCTAATTGGTGAGTTTTTACTATATCTTATTGCACCAATTAGTAATCAAAAGTTTGTGTAGACACGAATTTGTTAATTATGTTGTCCAATATCAAGGTAGGTGAGAATTGTGTTTATTTTCATACTTGTAGGTGTAACCATTTTTTGCAGTATGTAAATTAAGGGACTATGTAAGGCTGACACCTCATTCTCAAGCAAATGATTCATTGCCCTTTTTGAAAGCTTAGGAACAACTTTTAAGCCAACTACCACATAACACTAGCTCACACACACTTGCTCAATGATACCCCTAAACTAGGAGTGCTTATGTAGACTATATTTTGGCCCTCTTTTCCTTGATCGTAATTTATCACAAATGTTGGGTTTTTATATTGTGTTAGCTGCATTTTGTTAAAACAATAAGTTCTAGCAAGATGTTGGACCAGATGTCCTATACATGTAAGTACGGCATCTTGTCTCAGGGTGTTATGCTTTGTTTCGCATTCTTTGAAGATTTGGTTTTTGCGTGAGATCTCTGAAGATTTGATTGAAGATATGATTCACATGACTTGTGCTCCAAGAGTCGTGTGTTTCTAGAAGCTGCAGAGATTGGTTTATGCCTTGCCGTATTTCCTAAGTTAAATGTCCAAAACATTTAAGGAAACCATTATTTGCTTTTAGAATATTGTAGTTGAAGACTCTATTGGATCAGTTGTGTTTTGTTTAGCCTGATTGAAGAATAAGCCCATGCATTCTCTGACTATATAAAGGAAGACTCAAACCTTGTGCAAGATTATTGAAGCCGTCATTTTGAGAAAGGTGACATTTAGGGTTTTGAGTCTGTTCTTGTTATTTGTGAGCCACAATTTGTATCACCTTGATGCATTGAGTTGGATTATTTAGTTGAGTTGTACTTTGTTCTTTGTAAACCGCTCTAGTGCATCTAGCAAGAGTAGGTTTTGTTTATTGGAGTGTCTCTCCTATTTGATTGTAATCATTGTTGAAATCACGAGTTGTGTGGTTGAGAGAAAGTGAGATGGGATCTCATATCTAGGGGGAGTCTTAGATAGAAATACCATAGGTAGGTGAGAAGGCAGTGAACCAGAGGTTGTTCACATATGACTTTGAACTAATACTATTATAGTGGATTTCCTTTCTTGGCATGGATGCCTCCAGATGTAGGTGACGTTGCACCGAACTGGGTTATCAAATATCTTGTGTTATTCCTTCCCTGAACTTTACTTTATTGTTGTTTATTGCTTATTTTATTACGTTGTCATAACCAAGTGTCCAGGACATCATATAAGACATTCCGAGTGTCTAGGACATCTTGTAGGACATATGTCCACTGCGTGCCAGAATTTCAATTGGCATCAGAGAATGCACCCTGTTCTGTTTTTGGGTGAGCTCCAGGGAAGATCAATTATGGTCGCATGGACAGCTCTAAGGAAGGAGGATTTATTAACAAACCACCTGTTTTGGATGGTACCAACTATGACCATTGGAAGGCTCGTATGGTGGCTTTCCTTAAATCTATGGATAGCAAAACTTGGAAAGTTATCATTAAAGGTTGGGAACATCCTGTTATTATGGACAAAGATGGAAATGCCACAACTATCTTAAAGCCAAAAGAAAACTGATCCAAAGATGAAGATGAACTGGCTCTTGAAAACTCCAAAGTTTTGAATGCCTTATTCAATGGTGTTGACAAGAATATGTTCAGGTTGATAAACATATGCACTGTGGCCAAAGATGCTTGGGAAATCCTCAAAACTACTCATGAAGGCACTTCTAAGGTGCGTATGTCAAGTCTCCGGACCCTTACTACTAAGTTTGAGAATCTCAAGATGAAAGATGACGAATCCATTCATGATTTCCATATGAGCTTTCTTGACATAGCTAATACATCAACTGCTTTGAGAGAAAGGATGTCAGAAGAGAAGCTGGTCTGAAAAATTCTCAAATACCTACCCAAGAAGTTTGACATGAAAGTCACAACCATTCAGGAAGCCCAAGACATAAGCAACATGAAGGTGGGTGAACTTATTGAGTCACTACAAACTTTTGAATTAGCTATCAATGATCGAACTGAGAAGAAGAACAAAAGCATTGCTTTCATATCCAATACTGAATATGAAGATGTTCAATGTGATATGGATACTGATAAAAGTTTTTCAGATGCAATTGTGCTTCTTGGAAGGAAATTCAATAAGGTTTTGAAGAAGATGGACATGAAGTCAAGACCAAATGTCAAGAACAAGGTGTTCGACATCAGTAAGGAAGTGGTTTTCAACGCAAAAGGAGAACTGATGAGAAGCCAAATCAAGGAAAAGGAGTTGGATGTCATGATTGTGAAGGTTTTGGTCACATAAAATCAGAATGTCCCATGTTCCTCAAGAAGCAGAAAAAGGGGATGTCAGTCTCTTGGTTTGATGATGATTCAGAAGGAGAGTTTGATGATGAAATAACCAAACATGTTACAGCTTTTACTTGTAGGTGTGAATCTGATGAAAATTCCTGTGATGATGATGTTTCATATGAAGAACTTGTTGATTCATACAAAAAGCTATATGCCAAAAGTGAGGAGATTTGTCAAGAAGGAGAAAAACAGAATAAAATTATAGCAAGATTGCAGATTGAAAAAGAAAAACTCCTATGTACTATCTCTGGCTTACAAGATGAGGTAACCTTGTTAACTTCCAAACTTGATAACATGACAAAATATGTTAGAATGCTGAACAATGGTTCTAATATGTTAGATGAGATTCTTCAAGTTGGGAAGGGGTCTGGAAATTTAAAAGGTGTAGGTTTTAATTACCAATCCTTAAACAAACAAGATGGAGTCTTTATGTCTAAATTTGTTTCTTCTGAAAGTAAAACTGAATTTATAATGTCGGACTAAATGTCACAACATCTTGTCCAACATCAGAAAACCCAAACTAAAGCCAAGATTGTGCCATGGAAATGTCACTACTGTGGAAGATATGGTCATATAAAACCCTATTGTTATAGATTGTATGGTTATCATAAACATCCATCACAACCTAAAGCTAACCATGTGGTGATACAAACTAGAAAAGAATGGAAACCCAAGGTTATTAGTACTAGTCTTATAGCACATACATCTCTTAGAGCCTCATCTAGAGAAGATTGGTATTTTAACAGTGGATGTTCTAGGCATATGACAGGAGTCAAGAAGTATTTGATTGATATTAAGTCTTACTCCACCAGTTTTATCACTTTTGGTGATATAGCTAAGGGTGAAATCAAGGGAGTAGGAAAGTTAGCTTGTAATGGACTTCCAAGGCTTGATGATGTGTTACTTGTGAAAGGATTGACTGCTAATTTGATCAACATTAGTCAATTATGTGATCAAAGGTTAAAAGTCAATTTCACAAAGTCTGAATGCTTGGTTACAAATGACAAAGATGATGTTCTGATGAGAGGTGTGAGATCCAAAGACAATTGTTACTTGTGGGTTCCTCAAGATAAAATTTATTCTACCACTTGTTTAATGTCTAAAGAAGATGAAGTCAAGTTGTGGCACCAAAAGCTTGGACATCTTAATCTCAAAGGCATGAAGAAGGTCATTTCTGAAGAAGCCATCAGGGGGTTACCTAAACTACAAATTGAGGAAGGAAAGATTTGTGGTGAGTGTCAAATTGGAAAGCAAACCAAGATGTCACACAAGAAGCTCCAACATCAAGTCACCTCCAGGGTTCTTGAGTTACTTCACATGGATCTCATGGGCCTATGCAAGTTGAAAGTTTGGGTGGAAAGAAGTATGTCTTTGTATGTGTTGATGATTTTTCTAGGTTTACTTGGGTGAATTTCATTAGAGAAAAATCAGATATTTTTGATGTTTTCAAGGATCTATGTCAACGTCTACAAAGGAAAAAGAAAGTGTTATTGTTAAAATTAGAAGTGATCATGACAAGGAATATGAGAATGCAAAGTTCTCTGAATTTTGCTCATCTGAAGGAATTATTCACGAGTTCTCATCTCCTATTACACCTCAGCAAAATGGAGTAGTTGAACGCAAGAATAGAACTTTGCAAGAGTCAGTAAGGGTAATGTTACATGCAAAAAATCTTCCATATTATTTTTGGGCTGAAGCCATGAACACTGCATGCTACATCCATAATCGTGTTACTCTAAGGTCTGGTACCTCTTCTACTCTCTATGAGCTATGGAAAGGAAGGAAACAAAATGTCAAATATTTTCATATTTTTGGGAGAAAGTGCTACATCTTGACTAATCGTGAACAAAGAAGGAGGATGGATCCCAAAAGTGATGAAGGAATATTTATTGGTTACTCCACTAACAGTTGAGCCTACAGAGTGTTAAATTTCAGAACCAATGCTATGATAGAGTCCATAAATGTTGTTGTTGATGATTCAACAGTTGAAAAAGAGACTGATGTCGAAGAAGATGTTGGAACATCATCTTAGCAAACTGATGCTCCAGATAATGTCCCAGACATTGAGTCCAACATTGAGTCAAATAGTATAGATTCAGGTGAGGTGCAAGTTAACAAAGTTCCATCTATTAGAATCCAAAATGATCATCCTAAGGATCTTATCATAGGAAATTTGAATGAAGGGATCACCACCAGATCATGAGATGTTATTTCCAACTCTTGTTTTGTCTCCAAGTTTGAACATGAGAACATTAAGGAAGCATTGACTGATGAATTTTGGATGAATGCAATGCAAGAGGAACTTGGTTAGTTCAAGAGAAATGAAGTGTGGGAATTAGTTCCTAGACTTGAAAGGATGAATGTTATTGGTACTAAATGGATATATAAGAACAAGTCTGATGAAAGTGATACTGTAACCAGGAACAAGGCTAGGTCGGTTGCTCAAGGATACACTCAAATTGAAGGGGTTGACTTTGATGAGACTTTTGCTCATGTTGCCCTTCTTCAATCCATCGATTACTCTTAGGAGTTGCTTGCATGTTAAAATTCAAATTATTTCAAATGAATGTGAAAAGTGCTTTCTTGAATGGGAACTTGAATGAGGAAGTGTATGTTGAACAACCTATGGGTTTCATTGATCCAAGCTTCCCAGATCATGTGTACAAATTATGAAAAGCTCTTTATGGGTTGAATCAAGCTCCAAGGGCTTGGTTTGAGAGGTTAAATGTTTTCTTGTTAGCAACGGTTACAGAAAAGGTGGAAATGACAAGACCATGTTTGTAAAAAATGACAAGGGAAAAATTATAATAGCACAAATCTATGTTGATGACATTGTGTTTGGAGGGATGTCGAACCAGATGGTGGAACATTTTGTCCAACAAATGCAATTAGAATTTGAGATGAGTCTTGTGGGGGAGCTGACTTACTTTCTTGGCTTGCAAGTGAACAAATGGATGATACTATCTTTATTTCTCAAAGCAAGTATGCCAAGAGTATTGTGAATAAATTTGGTCTTGAAAGTGCTAGTAGTAAGAGGACACCAGATGCAACACATGAAAATTGACAAAAGATGAAAAAGGTGTTGATGTGGATCAAAGTCTCTATAGGAGTATGATTGGTAGTCTTTTGTATCTCACAGCCAGTAGACCAGATATCACTTTTGTTGTAGGAGTTTGTGCTAGATACCAAGCTGAGCCTAAAGTCAGTCATCTAACTCAAGTGAAGAGAATTCTGAAGTACATCAATGGTACTTGTGATGATGGTATGATGTATTCTCATGACACAAGTTCTACGATGGTAGGATATTGTGATGCTGATTGGGCAGGAAGTGCAGATGATAGGAAAAGCACATCTCGAAGATGCTTTTTCTTAGAAAACAATCTGATCTCATGATTTAGTAAGAAACAAAATTGTGTTTCCTTGTCTACTGCTGAGGCGGAATATATAACAGCAAGAAGTAGTTGCACTCAATTACTTTGGATGAAACAAATGTTGAAGGAGTACAATGTCAAACAAGATGTCATGACATTATACTGTGACAACTTGAGTGCCAACAATATCTCCAAGAATCCCGTTCAACATAGCAGGACTAAACACATTGATATCCGTCATCATTTTATCAGGGATCTTGTTGAAGACAAGATTGTGACTCTGGAACATGTGGCCACTGAGAATCAGTTGGTAGACATTTTTACAAAGGCTTTGGATGCGGTTCAGTTTGAGAAGTTGAGGGGTGAATTGGGCATTTGTATTTTTGAATAGTTATAGCAATTACAGTTTTGGTGGCGTGCAACGGCTATTTTTTTTTCCCTCAATTTTGTGGAGCAAGCGATTTTAGAGGAATCATTGTATCATAACTTCCATACTCCACTCCAAAGGATCAGTTATCACGCCACTACTTCAAAATCCTATTTTGCTTTCTCTCTCTACAAAAATCACTCCAACATCTCTCTTGATCACTCTCTCCAACACTTCAACATGAAATTCAAAGTGAATCAAGATTCCAAAATGTCCAACACTTCTGAATCCACTCCTAGTAACATCCCTACGGATCAAAAAACTACCACTCCGTCGAAGGCTAGGGTTACTCGATCAACCGCCAAAGAGGGCCCTTCTGATGTTATCACTGATGCCACTCCCATCACTATTTTTCCAGGACGAGTTCCAACCAAGAGAAGAACTAAAACTCCAACTGCTAAAAAGGCAAAGCCTTCAAATGTAAGTGACTCTTTAGCTCCCTCTGCGTCAATTCAAGAACCCCCTAGTGAAATTAGGAATGATAATCTTGTTGATCCTGCTGTTGTTATCAAGAAACCTCATACCATGACTAATCTATATGTTGACCCCATCATAAAAACCTTGAATGTTGAGTCTAGTGTGTTGGAACAAAATGTGTTTAACAAGTCTCTTACAAATAAGGGGGAGATTGTTGAAACATTTATGTGTAAACATATCTCTCTTTATGGTTTTGATGATAACAAAGTATTAAAGAGAAAATTGGTTATTTGCTAATGCTTTGTTCAAGTGTTTCAGAACCACATGCTTAATAAGTATTGATTAAAGTTATGAAGAACAAGCTAAAGAGCAAGAAGGAAAGCCAAGAAGCATGGTTGCAAAAGCTAAAGGAAGACTGGTCCTGAAGTAGTGCTCCTGAAGTTCAGCTTCTGGGTCTGAAGGCAGCTTCTGAAGACTGGGTGCCTCTGATGAAGTCAACGCAACAGTCAACTCCTGAAGACCAGCTTCTGATCCGTACAACTGAAGCAGCTTCTGATCACTGTTCACTGAGAAGCTTCTGAAGCTGATGTGGCATGGATTTTGACCAGTACTGTGCGCTTTTATTGCCTGGATGTGTCAGAACAACTCAATAGAACAGTTGTCTCCCTGACCCAAACATTCTCCAGTTTTTAAGGTGGGCCAATTCAAAAATGGCACCTGCCCTGTTCTGACAGATAAAGTGCAGCACACAATTTCAGTAACCTAGTCCAATTGCAACGGCTAAATTCCTTAATTCAAGCAAATCTTCAACAGCTCTATTTTCATCTATAAAAGGAGGAAGATTTGAAGAAGAAAATGTCTAAGACTCTTTGAAACGTATTGCTGAAACCTTGCTCTGTTTTCTGTGTAAAAACTGTCAAAGTTCAAATCTCTTAGAAACTCTTCAGTCTTTGTAACTTAGAATTTCTAAAGGTTAAGAGTCTTAACCTGTGTTGTATTAAGAGAACACCTCTGATATTTGATCAAGTGTTCATCCCAAACTCCTTTACTTGTAAACCAGTTTGGTCCCTAAAGTCTTAGTCTGTATACTAAGCAATTGTAACCGCATTCCTTTGTGGTCTGAGTCAGAAGTCTCTTGTCTTAGTGACTTGAGCATTGGGAAGTCTCTTGTCTTAGTGACTTGAGCATTGGAAGCCTCTTCCTTGGTGGTTGAGCATAGAAGTCTCTTTCTTTGTGATTGAGCAGCTGGAAGTCTCTTTCTTAGTGATTGAGCAATTGTAATCAGAACTGATTATAGTGAAACTCTCTTGTTGGATACAAGGGGACAGGACTACTTCTCACATTGAGAAGGAACCTGTATAATTTCTGTGTGCATTTCTTTACCCTTCTCTTTTCAAGTTTATAACCGCTGCATAACTCTTGATATCTGTTCAGAACTGATCATATCAGCTTCTGAACTGAACCTTAAGTTTTGAAAAGAAAAGAACAAGTTTTTAGAGTCACACAATTCAACCCCCCCTTCTTGTGTGTGTGTTTTTCTCACCTTCAGTTGGTATCAGAGCTCCGGTTCTGATATTAACACTTAACAGTGTGTCAGTAGGATCCTGAGAAAAACATGGCCTCAACTAGTGATTCACCTCCACCCTCTCCCAGAAATCAAAGAAATATCCAATATGACTATAGTACTGAAGAAAAGAAGTCTAGGTCACACAATAAACCTCCTATGTTTACTGGTGACCCAGAAAAATTCTCTTGGTGGAAGAGCAAAATGTACAGTCATATTATTGGAGTTGATGATTCACTATGGGACATCATAGAAGATGGAATCACCATTCCAGTTGATGAAGAAGGTGTTGCTGTCAACAGAAGATCTCTGAGTGATGCAGAAAGAAAGATCTATAGGAAGCATCATCATGTCAGAGGTATCATTGTGGACTCATTGCCTCACACTGAGTATCAGAAGCTGAGTGACAAGTCCACTGCAAAGGCCATATTCACATCCCTCTGCTCTAACTATGAAGGTAATCAGAAAGTTAGAGAAGCTAAGGCAAACATACTTGTTCAGCAATATGAACTGTTCAGAATGAAAGAGGATGAAAATATTGAGACTATGTTCTCAAGATTTCAGACTCTGGTTTCTGGACTTCAGATTCTGAAGAAGAGTTATACCACAGCTGACCATGTGAATAAAATCCTCAGAAGTCTGCCATCCAAATGGAGACCTAAAGTGACTGCCATTGAGGAAGCTAAGGATCTAAATACTTTAAGTATTGAAGATCTTATAAGCTCACTCAAAGTGCATGAACTGGGACTCAATGAGGATGAGTCTGTTAGAGAACCAAAAACATTGGCTCTGAAGTCTAAAAGAAAACCTGCTAAAGCTTTGAAAGCTATTGAATCTGAAGAAGAGTTTCCTGAGGGAAATTCTGATGAAGATTCAGATGCTGATGAGCTTGCAATGATTTCTAAAAGACTTCAGTATCTGATGAACAGAAAGAAAAAGTTCTCTAACAGAAGCAGCAACCTTAGAGGATCTAGTTCAAAGAGGGATATCCAGAAGGAAAGCTGCTACAACTGTAAAAAGCCTGGCCACTTCATTGCTGATTGTCCTGATATTCAGAAGGAAAAATCAAAGGAAAAAGCAAAGAAGTCCAGCTCAAAGTCCAGCAATTTCAGAAATAAGCTTAAGAGTCTCATGGCTACATGGGATGATCTGGACAATGAGTCAGAATCTGATGAGGAAGAAGCAAACCTGGCCCTGATGGCAATTGCATCTTCTGATGCAGAATCATGTTCAGATTCTGATGAAGAAGATGAGGTATATTCTGAACTCTCTAGATCTGATTTAATTGAAACAGTTAATGATCTTATGAGTCATCTCAAAAGCAAGTTAAAAGAAATTAAGTCCTTGAAAAATCAAACAAACTTGCTGTCTGAGGAAAACCTTAAACTTCAGAATCAAATTTTTGAATATGATGAAGAAGTTGAGGAACTCAGAAAAAAGGCTCATAAGAAATCTGAAGAGGTTCCTAATGAACAGGAAATAGCTCTTCAGGATTTCATGTTAACTGGATTCAATAGAACTAAAATTGCCTCCATGATGTATAATATGATCAGAAACAAAGGTGAAGGCATTGGCTATGATTTATTCAAACCTTCAAATGATTTAAACTCACCTTCATGTTCTGAAGATATTTTAAAAGGCATTGGTATATGCTTTGTGCCTGCTTCTGATAAATCTGAGAAACTGAAAGTATCAGAATCTGAGACTAAGTCAGAAGTTCTGAACAACTTAGACTCTGAAGCTTCTGAACCTAAGGAAAAGATGAAGGCAAATGGTAAAACCTTGCCTAAATCTAAGCCAAAAGGTCCCAAGCCTAAGAGTAGGAGGAAATCAGACTCTGAACCTGTACCTGTTCAGAATCTGAAGTGTTCAGAATCTGAAGTGTTCAGAACCTGGAACTAATAAGTCTCAGAATCTGAATAAATCTGATTCAAATTTTTCTAAGACTGGGTTTATTAAAACTTCAAAATCTGTTGAACCAGTCAATATAAAACATTTTCAATCTCAGAATGTTAGGCAAAGCAAGCCAAAGCAAACTAATCAGTTTTCTGCTTCAAACTGTTTTAAGAAAGGCAAAACTGAAGCTTACCTTGTGCCTGAAGTAAACAAAGTTAGAATTCTGAAGAGATCAGAACCAAAGTACTCAAAAGGTCAGACTCTGAACAAATCAGAACCAAAGACCTTCAAGTCTCAGGTTCTGAAGAAGTCTGAGTCCAAACCTTTGAGAACTCAGGTTCTGAAACACTCAGGTTCTGAAAGTCAGACTTATTCAAGATATAAGGATACATATCCTAAGTATCAGAACAAGTCTGAATATCAAAACTTCAGACACAAGAAGCCAAAACCTTTCAGGACTAACCCCAAAGGACCCATGAAAATCTGGGTACCTAAGTCTGAGATTATTTCAATTGCAGATATGCTTGTCATCCAAAGAAAAGGAAAGGTCCTGGTACCTGGACAGTGGATGCTCGCATCATATGACAGGGGACAAGTCTATGTTCCAAACCCTAACTCTGAAAGAGGGAGGAACTGTGGGATTTGGAGGAAGTCAGAAAGGAAAGATCATTGGTACTGGTAAGATAGGTAATTCTTCCCTGTACATTGATAATGTTTGGTTGGTAGATGGACTTAGACATAATTTACTTAGCATAAGTCAATTATGTGATAGTAATTATGAAGTCCTGTTTAATAAGAACACTTGCACTGTAATCAGTAGCAAAGACAAGTCTGTAGTATTCAGAGGCAGTAGGAAAAACAATGTTTATAAAATAAACTTTTCTGATTTGGTTCAGCAGAAGGTAGTTTGCCTTCTGTCTGTGAGTGATGAGAAATGGGTCTGGCACAAAAGGCTGGGACATGCTAACTGGAGACTTATCTCCAAGCTTAGCAAGTTGCAGCTGGTCAGAGGCTTACCCCAGATTGATTATCACTCAGATGCACTGTGCAGTGCATGCCAAATAGGAAAGTTTTCTAAAACTTCTTTCAAATCAAAGAACATTGTTTCCACCTCAAAACCTCTAGAACTCCTTCACATTGATTTGTTTGGTCCTGTTGGAACAGCCTCAATCAATGGGAAGAAGTATGGACTTGTTATTGTTGATGATTATAGTAGGTGGACTTGGGTTAAATTCCTCAGAACCAAAAATGAATCATATGATGTGTTTTTCAAATTCTGCAAACAAGTACAAACTGAAACTGATTTGAAAATTTTAAAAATCAGAAGTGATCATGGTGGTGAATTTGAAAATGAACCTTTTGAAAACTTTTGTGAAGATCATGGAATTTTCCATGAGTTCTCATCTCCTAGAACTCCACAACAAAATGGAGTTGTAGAGAGAAAGAACAGGTCTTTACAAGAGATGGCCAGAACCATGATCCATGAGTCAAAAATTGCTAAGTACTTTTGGGCAGAAGCTGTAAACACAGCATGTTATATTCAGAACAGGATTTACATCAGACCCATTCTGAATAAAACATCATATGAATTATTTAAAGGAAGAAAACCAAGTATTTCTTATTTTCATCAGTTTGGTTGTACATGTTACATACTAAACAATAAAGTCTACCTAAAGAAATTTGATGCCAAGGCTCAAAAGGGTACCTTTCTAGGATACTCAGAGAGATCTAAGGCATACAGAGTGTATAATTCTGAAACACATGTTGTTGAAGAAGCTATACACATTAGGTTTGATGATAAGAAGCCTGGTAGTGAAATACCAGAGCTGGTTGAGAGTTTTGCAGATGTCAGAATCTCAGAAGAACCTTCAGAAGCTGAACCCAGTTCAGGTTCTGATGAAGGTTCAGAAGCTGAAAACAATGAAGACTCTGAAAAGCTCTCTGATAAAGATAATACTCCTGATGCTAATCAAGACCAGCATGGTTCTGAATAAATCCCTGATGGTTCCTCAGAAGCTAATCCACCCAGAACCTCATTCAAGTACAAGTCTTCACATCCTGAGGAGTTGATCATTGGAAACAAGAACAGTCCAAGGAAGACAAGATCATCATTCACTCAGAATGAGTCCATGCTTGGCCTGTTATCAATGATTGAACCCACAACTGCTGATGAAGCACTTGTTGATGATGGTTGGATTGTAGCAATGCAAGAAGAGCTGAACCAATTCCAAAGGAATGATGTATGGGATCTTGTGGCAAGACCTAATCAGAAGAACATCATTGGAACAAAATGGGTGTTCAGGAACAAGCTCAATGAACAAGGAGAAGTGATCAGAAACAAGGCTAGATTAGTAGCTCAAGGATACAGCCAGCAAGAAGGAATTGACTACACTGAAACATTTGCTCCAGTTGCAAGACTGGAAGCAATCAGGTTACTTCTTTCTTATGCTATTAATCATGATATCATCTTGTATCAAATGGATGTTAAGAGTGCTTTCTTAAATGGTGTGATTACTGAAGAAGTATATGTCAAACAACCTCCTGGTTTTGAAGATGTTAAATATCCAAATCATGTTTTTAAACTGAAAAAGTCTTTGTATGGTCTGAAACAAGCTCCCAGAGCTTGGTATGAAAGGCTAAGCAACTTCTTAATTAAAAATGGTTTTGTAAGAGGTCAAGTTGACAATACACTCTTTAGAAAAACTGTTAAGAAAGAAATCTTAATTGTACAAATCTATGTTGATGATATCATATTTGGTTCTACTAATGCCTCCCTTTGCAAGGAATTTTCTAAGTTAATGCAGGATGAATTTGAAATGAGCATGATGGGTGAGCTGAAATTCTTCTTGGGAATTCAAATCAACCAATGCAAAGAAGGTGTGTATGTTCATCAGTCAAAATACACCAAGGAGCTTCTGAAGAAGTTTCAGTTGGATGATTGCAAGCTAATGACAACACCAATGTTGAGGCAAAATCCCTAATTAATTTTAAAGATAACAAACCCTAAATGATTAAAGGATTAATGGACTTTGATTAGTTTCTTGGTATTTAACTTGTGCTCTTGAGTGATTAATTAAGACAGGAACAAATACCAAGATACAAGGAATCAAAGAAAGAACTTTGTCATAGTTCAGAAAGTTGAACTCAGTTCAGAAACTGAACACAGTTCAGAATGTTGGACTCAGTTCAGAAGCTGAACACAGTTCAGAATGTTGGACTCAGTTCAGAAGGGAAAATGAAGTCCAGAAGCTGAACATAGTTCAGAAGCCAAAATGAAGATCAGAAGCTGCAACACAGTTCAGAAGGTGAAATCCTGTTCAGTAGCAGCAATGTTGATCAGAAGCTGAACACAGTTCAGAAGCTGATATGCAGTTCAGAAGGTTGTTCACAGGTTCTGAAACCTTGTCATAAAGCTGCTCATACACCAACCCAGAAATTCAAGAACATGCATGCCACACGTGACATAAATAAATGTCCAAGAAAAACATACTTGCATGGATCAATCAAGAAATAAAGGCATCTACAAAATGAATGTCAAAAAGGATATTTAATGTTCATTTAAGACTATGAACATTGAATTAACAGGAATATTCCAAAAGGGAATATCATCCTAGATAATCAATCTACCTCACTTCATGTATGTTTCACTATTAGGATTTGATTACATCAAATGGTAGTCTTACAAGTCATCCTAAGTGAAACAAAAAGGATATTCTGAAGTTCAGAATGTTCAATACAGCACATGCTTCAATTCTGACACGCTACAGTAAAGCAGTTGGAAAAGTTAAGCAAAAAGCCAAATCACAATCTCAAAGTCAGAATCCATGAGATCTTGACACCTAAGGGGTTGGTACTGTTACAGACCAGCAAAATCCCCTAAAGCATGGGCATGAAGTGATGGTTCCACTTTCCTCTCTCCTGCACACAATCCAAGACTGATTTGCAAAGCTCTTGGCACAGCAACATTCTGATGCACTGCACGCATAAAACAAGAGTTCATCAGCAAATCCAGAAATTCATATGTTCATTCATACATGATGAACCCAGATGAATATCATCAAGAATGCAACAACATTCTGAAGTACTCTCAAGAACAGAACAACATTCTGAAAGTCAGAATGTTCACCCAGATTTTCAAGTAAAAGTCAGTGGGGCCCAGGACACATGGCACAAGACCATTGGTCACCCTCCAACGGTTACAAGAGACCAAGAACTCTATAAATAGAAGTGAAGGGCTCAGCATTATACACACAATTGCAAAGCATACAAGAAAACATTAACATAGTGTTTGAAGCTTTAGCATCTCAAATTGATCATCACTATAAGTGTAAATCAATTCTCTTTATCTTGTCAAAGATAAACTCTCCCCCTCCTCTTCTGAAAGTCCTCTTCTTAACCTCACTTCTTAAATTCTCCAATCAATTGTAAAGAGCAAATCTCATCTAGTTTTAAGGGTATTAAAGTCTAGGTTGAGTAATTTGGTACAAAGTCTGGTGTGACTTAGTACAGAAGGTTGAGAGCCTGCTGAGGCTTAGAGAATACAGGTTGTAACCGTTCCAAGTGGACAAGATTGTAAGGTGCAGGATTTGAGAGGGTATCTCAAGCATCATAGTGGAAAACTCTCACAAGATTGTGAGGAGTGGACTAACCCACATTGGGTGAACCACTATAAAATTCTGTGTGTCTTTCTTCTCTCTCTATACTCTTTATATTACTGCATACACATCACACACACAACACTGAATTTAAATATCTTATTCTGCAACTGACACTTCAGAACGTTCTGAAGTCTGTTTAACTTTGTTCTTCCAAGAAACAACTTGAGAAGTAATTTTTTAAGTACAGGATTAGATTTTAAAAAGGGTCACAATTCAAACCCCCCCTTTCTTGTGACTATATTATCTACTTCAATTGGCATCAGAGCGTTGGCTCTAAGGGTTTGAACACTTACACAAGTGTTAGAGAAAAGATCCAGGAAGAAGTATGTCAAAGGCTAAGTATATCACAGAAGGAGGATCAGCAAACAGACCTCCATTGTTTGATGGCACAAACTACTACTTCTGGAAAGGCAAGATGGAACTTTTTCTTAGATCTCAAGATACGGACATGTGGGCCGTAATCTCTGAAGGAGATCATGTTCCAATGAACAGAGATGGAGGTATAAAAGAAAAAAGTGCATGGACACCAGAGGATAAAGCTAAGGTATTACTAAACTCTAAAGCTAGATTATTTTTATCATGCGCACTAACCATGGAAGAAAGTGAAAGAGTTGATGAATGCCAAAATGCTAAAGAAGTATGGGACACTTTAAAAATACACCATGAAGGAACATCTCATGTCAAAGAAACTAGAATTGACATTGGAGTCAGAAAGTTTGAAATCTTTGAAATGAGTGAAAATGAAACTATTGATGAAATGTATGCTAGATTCACAACAATAGTAAATGAAATGAGATCTCTTGGAAAGATATATTCCACTTATGATAGAATCAGGAAAATATTAAGATCTCTTCCAAGCACATGGAGACCTATGGTCACAGCTATTACCCAGGCCAAAGATCTAAACTCTCTGACCTTGGAGGAACTTATTGGTTCACTGAGAGCTCATGAAGTCATACTTCAAGAAGACAAACCAGTGAAAAAGGTAAAAACTCTTGCCTTGAAGGCCTCCCAAGAAACATCATCAGCAACTCAAGATGATGTGGAAGAACTGGATGAAATAGAAGAAGTCCAGGAAGAAGAAGCTGAAGATGAACTTGCACTCATCTCCAAGAAAATTCAAAGAATGATGATGAGAAGAAATCAGCTCAGAAAGAAGTTTCCCAACACTAACACTAACAAAACTGAGACTGACAAAAGTCAAGTCACCTGTTTTGGATGCAACAAGCTTGGACACTACAAGAATGAGTGTCCTGATCTCAAGAAACAGCAAAGGAGACCTCCCTTCAAAAAGAAAGCCATGATCACCTGGGATGATCTAGAAGAAGCAGAACCAGAAGATGAGGAAGCCAACCTGAGTTTGATGGCTAAATCAGAAGATGAGGAAGAGGTAATTATCTATGAACCTAACTCCTTGCAAAAAGAACTTGAAAGAAAAATTGACAGTCTTATATATGATTCAAATTTTCTATCTAACAAATGTCAATCATTGATAAAAGAACTTTCTGAACTAAAAGCTGAAAAAGATAAACTTCAAATTAAATATGATGAATCCAGAAGAACCATACAAACTTTGCAAGACTCTCATTTTAAAATGTCTGAACAACAAAGAGAGCTAAATAAAAAGCAAAAAGGAATTTTGTCTAAACCTTCTGAAGTACAAAAAGAAAACATTCTTTTGAAAACAGAAGTTGAAGGACTAAAAAATGATCTCTCACGTTTTATAAAATCCACAGAAACTTTTCAAAATATTCTGGGATCACAAGCTGGAACAAATGAAAAATCTGGATTAGGATTCAAAGATCCAAACAAAAATCTTCTTAAAACTGTTCTTTTGCCAAAAGAAACTGAAATAAAAATGAAGATAAAATGCTCATACTGTAACAAGCTAGGGCATCTTGACTCAGCATGTTTTCATAAAAAACATTTTGAAAAAAATAGATTAAATAATCTTAGCTCAGAACGTTCTCATCTCAATAGATCAGAAAGTTCACAAAAGGCTGAAAAGGCTAAGAAGATATGCTCTTACTGTAACAAATCTGGTCATACAATAACAGAATGTTACAATAAGAAAAGATCTCTTAGAAAGACTAACCCTCAAGGACCCAACATTACATGGGTACCTAAGATTTTGTTCATGTCAAGTGTAGGTCTCTTCTCAAAATGCAAAGACAAAGCCATGGTACTTGGACAGTGGCTGTTCAAGACACATGACAGGAGATAGGAATTGCTTTCTAACCTTTGAAAGTAGAGATGGAGGACTAGTCACATTTGGAAACAATGACAAAGGCAAAATCAGAGGTAAAGGAACAATAGGTAAAACTAACTCTGCCAAGATAGAAAATGTTCAGTTTGTAGAAGGGTTGAAACACAATCTACTTAGCATAAGCCAATTATGTGATAGTGGTTTTGAAGTTATTTTTAAACCCAACATATGTGAAATAAGACAAGCCTCCTCTAAGAAATTAATTTTCTCTGGATCAAGGAAAAAGAACTTGTATGTTTTGGACTTAAATGAAATTCCAGCTGAATCATGTTTTATGTCTCTTGAAAAAGATAAGTGGATTTGGCACAAAAGAGCTGGTCACATTAGTATGAAAACTATTGCTAAACTTTCTCAACTTGATCTAGTTAGAGGTTTGCCAAAGATTAACTTTGAAAAGGACAAGATCTGTGAAGCTTGTATTAAAGGAAAACAAGTTAAAAGCAGTTTTAAAACAATTGAATATATTTCAACTCAAAAACCTTTAGAGCTTCTTCACATTGATCTCTTTGGTCCTGTTCAAACTGCAAGTCTTAGTGGCAAAAGATATGGATTTGTTATTGTTGATGATTTCTCAAGATTTACATGGGTGTTATTTTTAAAACATAAAGATGAATCATTTGAAGCATTTCAAAACTTTTGCAAAAAGATTCAAAATGAAAAAGGTTCTAATATCATATCTGTGAGGAGTGATCATGGAGGAAAATTTGAAAATGCTTCCTTCAAGACATTCTTTGATGAATGTGGTATTACACATAATTTTTCTTGTGCAAGAACTCCACAGCAAAATGGAGTTGTTGAGAGGAAAAATAGAACCTTGCAAGAAATGGCTAGGACTATGCTAAATGAATCAAATGTTGAAGATTACTTTTGGGCAGAAGCCATCAATACATCTTGCTACATTTTGAATAGAGTTTCAATAAGAAACATTCTAAATAAAACCCCATATGAATTATGGAAAAACATCAAACCTAGCATATCTTATTTTCACATATTTGGTTGCTACTGTTACATTCTGAACACAAAAGAAAAACTGGGTAAGTTTGATCCTAAATCAGATAAAGCTATCTTTTTGGGATACTCTACAACATCCAAAGGTTATAGAGTGTACAACTTAAAAACCCAAACAGTTGAAGTCAGTATGCATGTCATATTTGATGAATATGATGAACCTTCTCAACTCCAAGAAAAGGAAGATACTGAAGATCAGACACTTCAGAATGTTAACAATCAGAACAATGTAAGTTCTGTAGAAAAAGAAGATGATCAGAATGTTCAGGACTCATCTCTACAAAGCCCTCCTAGAAGTTGGAGAATGATAGGAGATCATCCTGTAGATCAAATCATTGGAAGCACAACTGATAGTGTAAGAACCAGAATGTCCTTTCAAGGGAACAATATGGCTATGATCTCTCAAATGGAACCCAAGTCAATAAATGAAGCCATAATAGATGATTCATGGATTGAGGCCATGAAAGATGAACTGTCTCAGTTTGAAAGGAACAAAGTGTGGAACTTGGTTCCAGATGATCAAGGGAAGACAATCATTGGAACAAGATGGGTGTTTAGAAATAAACTTGATGAAGATGGCAAAGTTGTCAGAAATAAAGCAAGGTTGGTTGCTCAAGGATACAACCAACAAGAAGGTATTGACTATGATGAGACTTTTGCACCAGTGGCAAGGTTAGAAGCTATTAGAATTCTTCTTGCATATGCTGCACATAAAAGCATCAAACTTTTTCAAATGGATGTTAAAAGTGCCTTTTTAAATGGATTTTTAAATGAAGAGGTTTATGTAAGTCAACCTCCTGGCTTCATAAATAAAGAAAAACCTAATCATGTTTTCAAACTCACTAAAGCACTTTATGGTCTTAAGCAAGCTCCTAGAGCTTGGTATGAAAGACTTAGCACATTTCTCATTAACAATGGATTTTCTAGAGGAAAAATTGATACCACACTTTTTAGAAAAACTCAGAACACAGATTTGCTAATAGTTCAAGTCTATGTAGATGATATTATTTTTGGTTCAACCAAAGAGAAAATGTGTGAAGACTTTTCAAAACTCATGCAAAGTGAATTTGAAATGAGCATGATGGGTGAACTTGGTTTCTTTCTTGGTTTGCAAATCAAACAATTTCCAAATGGCATTTTCATAAATCAAGAAAAATATGTCAAAGATATTCTTAAAAAATACAAAATGAATGAAGCAAAGATAATGGCCACTCCCATGCATCCATCATCCAGCTTGGATAAAGATGAAAATGGAAAATCAGTCTCTGAGAAAGAATATAGAGGCATGATAGGATCATTGCTTTATTTAACTGCTAGCAGACCTGACATAATTTATGCAGTAGGATTATGTGCTAGATTTCAAACTTGTGCAAAAGAATCTCATCTAACTGCTGTAAAAAGGATCTTAAGATACCTAGTAGGTACTACTGATCTTGGTCTTTGGTATAGAAAAGGCTGTAGTTTTGATCTTGTAGCCTATTGTGATGCTGATTATGCTGGAGACAAAGTTGAGAGAAAGAGTACAAGTGGATCTTGTCAATTCCTAGGACAAGCCCTGATTGGATGGTCCTGTAGAAAACAAAATACCATTGCACTCTCTACAACAGAAGCTGAGTATGTATCTGCAGCTAGTTGTTGCTCTCAAGTTTTGTGGATCAGAAATCAGTTGGAAGATTACTCACTAAGGTACTTAAGTGTTCCAATTTTCTGTGACAACACAAGTGCAATTAATTTGTCAAAAAATCCTATTCAACATTCTAGGTCTAAGCATATTGAAATTAAGCATCATTTCATACGTGATCATGTTCAGAAAAAGGACATTGAATTGAAATTCATTGATACAGAAAATCAATTAGCTGATATTTTCACAAAACCATTAGTTGAGGATAGATTCAATTTTATCAAAGAAAAATTGCTAATTATGAAAAATCCCAATAAAGATTGATTAACTGAATCACTAAGGGCCTAGGCCAAACCCCCTTGAGTCATTCTGAATCACTTCAGAATGTTCAACAAAGCTCAGAATGTTCAAACAATGTTCAGAATGTTCCTCAGGATCTGGACGTACATCCTGTTAAGCATGGTTCTCTGAACTTAGAATATTCAGAAAATTTTTTCTGAAGTTAGTAAGTCACTCTCATAAAGTGATCTTTCTTCAAAAATCCCTCCATATCTCAGCATTAAATGCTTGTATTAGAGTTAATGTGTTAAAACCATTAACCTCCATACAAAAAGGGAACTATCAAATCAGCCACTCTCCTTTCTTCCTTCAAAACGGCTACTTTCTCTTTCCTGTACAACCACTTTTCAGATTTATCTTTTCCCATAAAACCACCATCATCAGTTTCTCTCTCTCTCCTCCTACACGTTTTTGTCTTTATAAACAAACCACCACTCCACTCAAACACATTCATCTCCACACCTCTGAACCGAAAAATTTCATCTGTCCCTTCGCACAAAAAACTGCCATGGCCAGAACAAAAACAACCTCTCGCAACAATGAACAAGAACAAACCCCTGTTCCTCGTTCTGCTCCACCACAATTCCCAGAAGAACCTCAACCTCTGCGCACCATTCTCCCTGATATCATCATCTCCACCACTGAACCTTCTAAACCCAGAAAGCCTGTAACTAAACCTAAGAAATCTGCTTCAACTTCTCAACATCCCAGAAGGTCTCAGAGAATCATCTCTGGAACTGGAAAAACCAAGAAATTTTCTGCCTCCACGATCCTTCTCTCAGACTCAGAGGAAGATTCTGATCCAACCATCTCTCAATACATGAGGAAGGTCAAGACTTCACCCAAACAAACCTCTGAACCAGAAAAAGAGAATTCTGTCTCTGAAGAAGAATCTCAATCAAAATCCCAATCTGAAGAAGAAGAACCTTCTGATAAGCAGGAAGAAGCATCTCCTCCCAAAAAGCATGGAAAAGGAAAAGACATTGGGAAGATAACCTCCATTCTGAAGGGCAAAAAGGAAAAAGCACCTAGACCCATAAGCAGGGCTAAGTACTTTGATTTCGCTGACCTAAAGAAGAAAGGATGGAACCTGTGTGAATACACTGATGCACAAGGATGGACAAGCTTTGTGTCACTTCAGGAACTCACCTACCCAGACTTGGTAAGGGAATTCTACAGCTCAATGGAAATCAAAACCAAAGATAGAAAGAAGACCCTCATTACAACTGTCAAAGGAGTAAAGATCAAACTCACTCAAACTTCCCTCTCAAAGGCTCTAAGAATCCCAAATGAAGGTAATGAACTCTTCTTCCCTTCCTGGTTTTCTGAAGCTAGAACAAACCGTGCCAAACTCATACTTGAATACACCAAACCAAACCTTCCTTTTAACTCCACAAATCTTGCTGACCTACCCAAAATCTTTCACAATATGGTACGTCATACCCTGCTTCCTAGGTCAGGAACCTATGAAGCTGTGACTGATACTGATCTCTGCATCATGTTTCATCTCATTAACAAGAAAAAGTTGAACCTTTGCTTCATTATCCTTCAACACATGATTGATTCATGTATGAATCCCAAACAAACAAGTGCCCTAGTCTATGGAATGCCAATCACTCTCATCCTTAAGGACAACAAAGTACCTCTTGAAGATGAACAATGTGATTACACCTTTATGAGGTTCACTGCAAAAACCATGGCTCAGTTGCACATCACTCCATCCAACCTTCCCACTCCTCCAGCATCTGAAACATCTGGTTCTGTTAAAAGACATCAAGACCAGAAAGTTAGAAAGACAAAGAAGAAAAGGAAGATTGAGAAAGTCCAAAACCCTCCTCTAGAGGAAGAGGTAGAAGTTGCTAACACTGTGATTCAAGAGGAGCCAATGGATGAAAATCCTACAGAACATCAAAAGGAAGATGAATCTTCTGCTGAAGAAACATTCCAAGAAAGTTCTGATCCTGCCAAAGAAGCAACTCAGGAAGTTGCAGAAGATCAGAATGTTGCAGAAGATCAGAATGTTGCTGAAGATCAGCATATTGAAGAATCTCAAGAAATGGCTGAGGAGGAAAGTCAGCAGGATAATGAATCACTTCTCAAAAAGAATGCTGAGCCAGCCACAGTGCCTGAAGAACAATTTCAGCAAGACATTGAAGGAAATGCTGAAGAAGGAGCTCAGCTGGAAGAAGGAGCACAAAAGACTGCTGAGGATCAGGACCTGAATGATGTAGCTGAAATCCTAGTCACCCACATGTTTAGTGACAATGCTGACCAGCTAGAAACTGGTATTGAACAATCAGATGGAAATCAAGCTGGATTTGATCTTAACATGGAAGGGATCAACTCAGAAGATGGTGTTTTTGAGGACTCTCAGAAAGAAAATCCTGAAACAATGCCTGAAACTGAAGTACAGAATGTTGAAGGAAACATTCTCCCTGATCATACCACTCCCTCCATCTGCGAAGTCTCTGCAGATCCTGCTCCTATAGCTTCAGGATCTTTGCCTATTGAACAAATCCAACCTCTGGCTAACCAACCACCACCACCACTCCTAAATCAGTCTACTTCCACCATGGAGTCAGAAGCCATTTGCAGCAAATTTCTGATATCCCCTCCTCACACTTCGCAAAATATCTCTCCTACTCCAGCCACACTTAAAACAACCACTCAACTACCTGATATTCCTACTCTGTTTGCTTCACTTGAAACCTTTGTCTCAAAAGAAGGTCACTCAAAAACAAACATGGATGCCCCCACTTCTGCTCCCACACCACAAATATCCAAAGCTGAAAAAATTGCTAGACGTTCTCTTAGGGTTGCAACTAAAACTCATAAGATTGCATGTGTCCTAGCAAAATGGACCTCTGAAGTTGCTGCTCCTGGATTGGCTATGAATCCTCCTGTGTTTGAAGACCCATCTGTCTTTGATTCTGAGCCTTCCTCAGATTCTGGAGACTCAACTCCCTGAGTGTCCTCCACTTATCCCTCCCTACCTTTCTTGCTGTTGACAAAAGGGGGAGAAGCTTTAGGATTTAAATCTTTAAGTTTTTATGTTTTAGGCCCAAGTAGGTCAGTGATCAATAGTTATTGGAGTTCTTAAAACTTCAACTTTTGCTTGATCACCTCTGTTTGCTAAGTTTTTGCTTTTGAACCATATATGATGTAATGAGCATGATTAATTAATGAAAAAATGCATTTGGTTCAAAAATCTGCATCTCTTAATAATGCCATGAATTATAAAAATAAGGGGGAGCTTTTAAAAATTATTAAAAACTCAATGTCATGAATTATAAAAATGAGGGGGAGCATAAAAATAAATTTCAGCTCTTAAACCTCTCTTATTTTTAATCAAAATCCATAATCCTAAATCATAGGTTTGTCATCATCAAAAAGGGGGAGATTGTTGAGGCAAAATCCCTAATTAATTTTAAAGATAACAAACCCTAAATGATTAAAGGATTAATGGACTTTGATTAGTTTCTTGGTATTTAACTTGTGCTCTTGAGTGATTAATTAAGACAGGAACAAATACCAAGATACAAGGAATCAAAGAAAGAACTTTGTCATAGTTCAGAAAGTTGAACTCAGTTCAGAAACTGAACACAGTTCAGAATGTTGGACTCAGTTCAGAAGCTGAACACAGTTCAGAATGTTGGACTCAGTTCAGAAGGGAAAATGAAGTCCAGAAGCTGAACATAGTTCAGAAGCCAAAATGAAGATCAGAAGCTGCAACACAGTTCAGAAGGTGAAATCCTGTTCAGTAGCAGCAATGTTGATCAGAAGCTGAACACAGTTCAGAAGCTGATATGCAGTTCAGAAGGTTGTTCACAGGTTCTGAAACCTTGTCATAAAGCTGCTCATACACCAACCCAGAAATTCAAGAACATGCATGCCACACGTGACATAAATAAATGTCCAAGAAAAACATACTTGCATGGATCAATCAAGAAATAAAGGCATCTACAAAATGAATGTCAAAAAGGATATTTAATGTTCATTTAAGACTATGAACATTGAATTAACAGGAATATTCCAAAAGGGAATATCATCCTAGATAATCAATCTACCTCACTTCATGTATGTTTCACTATTAGGATTTGATTACATCAAATGGTAGTCTTACAAGTCATCCTAAGTGAAACAAAAAGGATATTCTGAAGTTCAGAATGTTCAATACAGCACATGCTTCAATTCTGACACGCTACAGTAAAGCAGTTGGAAAAGTTAAGCAAAAAGCCAAATCACAATCTCAAAGTCAGAATCCATGAGATCTTGACACCTAAGGGGTTGGTACTGTTACAGACCAGCAAAATCCCCTAAAGCATGGGCATGAAGTGATGGTTCCACTTTCCTCTCTCCTGCACACAATCCAAGACTGATTTGCAAAGCTCTTGGCACAGCAACATTCTGATGCACTGCACGCATAAAACAAGAGTTCATCAGCAAATCCAGAAATTCATATGTTCATTCATACATGATGAACCCAGATGAATATCATCAAGAATGCAACAACATTCTGAAGTACTCTCAAGAACAGAACAACATTCTGAAAGTCAGAATGTTCACCCAGATTTTCAAGTAAAAGTCAGTGGGGCCCAGGACACATGGCACAAGACCATTGGTCACCCTCCAACGGTTACAAGAGACCAAGAACTCTATAAATAGAAGTGAAGGGCTCAGCATTATACACACAATTGCAAAGCATACAAGAAAACATTAACATAGTGTTTGAAGCTTTAGCATCTCAAATTGATCATCACTATAAGTGTAAATCAATTCTCTTTATCTTGTCAAAGATAAACTCTCCCCCTCCTCTTCTGAAAGTCCTCTTCTTAACCTCACTTCTTAAATTCTCCAATCAATTGTAAAGAGCAAATCTCATCTAGTTTTAAGGGTATTAAAGTCTAGGTTGAGTAATTTGGTACAAAGTCTGGTGTGACTTAGTACAGAAGGTTGAGAGCCTGCTGAGGCTTAGAGAATACAGGTTGTAACCGTTCCAAGTGGACAAGATTGTAAGGTGCAGGATTTGAGAGGGTATCTCAAGCATCATAGTGGAAAACTCTCACAAGATTGTGAGGAGTGGACTAACCCACATTGGGTGAACCACTATAAAATTCTGTGTGTCTTTCTTCTCTCTCTATACTCTTTATATTACTGCATACACATCACACACACAACACTGAATTTAAATATCTTATTCTGCAACTGACACTTCAGAACGTTCTGAAGTCTGTTTAACTTTGTTCTTCCAAGAAACAACTTGAGAAGTAATTTTTTAAGTACAGGATTAGATTTTAAAAAGGGTCACAATTCAAACCCCCCCTTTCTTGTGACTATATTATCTACTTCAACCAATGCATCCTACCTGCACCTTAAGCAAAGAGGACAATGGCACTAAAGTAGATCAGAAGCTGTACAGAGGTATGATAGGTTCTCTCCTATACTTAACTGCTTCTAGGCCAGATATTTTATTTAGTGTATGTCTGTGTGCTAGATTCTAATCAGATCCTAGAGAATCTCATATGACTGCTGTCAAGAGAATCTTCAGGTATCTGAAAGGAACAACTAATTTGGGACTTCTGTATAAGAAATCTCTAAATTATAAGCTAGTTGGATTCTGTGATGCTGACTATGCTGGGGACAGGATTGAAAGAAAATCCACCAGTGGAAACTGTCAGTTTCTTGGTGAGAATCTGATATCCTGGGCCAGCAAGAGACAAGCAACCATTGCTTTGTCAACAGCAGAAGCAGAATACATCTCAGCTGCAAGTTGTAGCACACAACTGCTCTGGATGAAACATCAATTAGAGGATTATCAGATTCATGCAGACAATATTCCTATTCCTTGAGCGGATCCTACATTAGCTCCAAGACGTTGGTCTCTAACTAGAAAAGTAAATGCTTGAGCTTGAGAAGCTTCCGGTCCAGTGGGACCATAAAACTCACTAGGATAAGCAGTATTATTAAACCAGACAAAGCAACAAGCTATAAAACCAAAAACGGATAAAGCTGCTAAACTATAAGACAAGTAAGCTTCTCCAGACCATACTAGTGCACGACGAGCCCATGCAAAGGGTTTAGTTAAGATATGCCAGATTCCACCAAGTATACAAATGGAACCCAACCATACATGCCCTCCAATTATGTCTTCCAAATCGTCCACACTAACAATCCACCCCTCTCCCCCAAAAGGAGATTTTAGTAAATAACCAAATATAATACTTGGACTAAGGGTTAAGTTGGTAATTTTTCTTACATCCCCCCCTCCCGGAGCCCAGGTATCATATATACCTCCAAAATAAGAAGCCTTAAATACTAGAAGAAAAGACCCTATCCCTAACAAAATTAAGTGAATACCTAAAATAGTAGTCATTTTATTTCTATCTTTCCATACATAACCAAAGAATGGAAAAGATTCTTCAAGAGTCTCAGGTCCCAGAAGTGCATGATAAATACCGCCAAAGCCCAATACTGCAGAGGAAATTAAGTGAAGTACTCCAGAGACAAAGTATGGAAAGGTGTCTATAACTTCCCCTCCAGGACCTACCCCCCAACCTAGAGTAGCTAGATGGGGAAGTAAAATTAATCCTTGTTCATACATGGGCTTCTCGGGTACGAAATGAGCGACTTCAAATAGGTTCATTGCTCCGGCCCAGAATACTATTAATCCGGCATGGGCTACATGGGCCCCCAGTAGTTTACCAGATAAATTGATAAGTCGGGCATTCCCGGCCCACCAAGCAAAACCGGTAGTTTCTTGGTCACGGCCAGTTAAAGCTAAAGTTCCATTAAAGAGCGTTTCCACGTGGTAGAACCTCCTCAGGGAATATAAGGTTTTCATGAGGCTGATCTTGAGCCGCCATCCACGCACGAATACCTTCATTTAAGAGAATATTTTTGGTGTAGAAAGTCTCAAATTCAGGATCTTCCGCTGCGCGGATTTCTTGAGAAACGAAGTCATAGGCACGTAGGTTCAGGGCCAGACCGACTACTCCAAGAGCACTCATCCATAAACCAGTTACTGGTACAAATAACATAAAGAAATGTAACCAACGTTTATTGGAAAAAGCAACCCCAAAGATTTGGGACCAAAAGCGGTTAGCGGTGACCATTGAATAAGTTTCTTCCGCTTGAGTTGGGTTAAAAGCACGGAATGTATTTGCGCCATCACCATCTTCAAATAACGTATTTTCTACGGTAGCACCATGAATAGCGCATAGTAGGGCAGCGCCCAATACACCAGCAACTCCCATCATATGAAATGGGTTTAATGTCCAATTATGAAACCCTTGGAAAAAGAGAATGAATCGAAATATAGCTGCTACACCAAAACTAGGCGCAAAGAACCAACCAGACTGACCTAGTGGATAAATCAGGAATACAGAAACAAAAACAGCAATTGGACCGGAGAATGCGATTGCATTATAAGGGCGCAATTGAACAGATCGAGCAAGTTCAAATTGACGTAACATAAAACCTATTAATCCGAAAGCACCGTGGAGAGCAACAAAAGTCCACAGACCACCCAATTGACACCAACGGGTAAAATCTCCCTGTGCTTCAGGACCCCATAGTAACAACAAAGAGTGTGCTAAACTATTAGCAGGAGTAGAGACTGCCGCAGTTAAGAAGTTACAACCTTCCAAATAGGAACTTGCCAATCCATGAGTATACCATGAAGTTACAAAGGTGGTACCTGTGAACCAACCCCCCACGGCAAAATAGGCGCAAGGAAAGAGCAAGAGACCGGACCAACCCACAAAAACAAAACGGTCCCTCCGTAACCAGTCATCCATAATATCAAATAAATCATTTTCATCTTTGGTAAATTTACCAAGAGCTATAGTCATAGTGATCCTCCTATTCAACTACTTCAACCATTTCCGAACACCCCCTAGCATTTTCAGGGATGGAACCTTCGAGGATTTTTGCATTTTATATATGATTTCTCGAAGACTGTCCCTTCTTTTCTACTGGGTTTCGAATAGAAAAATACTTTTTTTTTCGATTGATATTTAATCTAGGTCAAATCCATTAACTTAATTGGATTATTCCTTTCTATTCTAAAAAATTCCCTAAGTCATGAAGTCATGACGCGGGAATTGTCTTATGACTCGTAAATCCGATAAATAAATTTTTTAAAGAACTCTTCCAGAAACAAATGAAATGATCGCTTTTATCACTTTTGTTACCAGCAGATCCCCAGACATACTACTCTCCTTTTATCAAATAATATTATTCTCGAATCTTGTTCGTTAAATAATAAAAAAAAAGTTTTATATATTCTTCTAATTTGTATGTCTAGGAAACTACTATAGGATCCTATTTTTACTTTCTATTTTACTTTAATTTCTTTTATTGTCTTCTTTAGTTGTATTTTTCTTTCGTTCAGATTAAAAAAATTACAAAGTATACCTTTTTTGCAGATCGAGGTAAGAAATTCGAATCTTTTTTATCTATCTATCAGATTTTTTAATATTGTATGGAGTTTTATTAAAAATAATAGATTCTAAGTGAAAGTTTCGTCCATTAATTGCTTTAAAAATCTAGTATGCATAGATATGAAAATTAAATATTTGATACTCGAAGTCATGATTTGATGGATTTTTCTATTTTTTTTTTTATAGATATATCATATCTTAAAGAAATAATAGAAATGTAATTTGATCTTTTCTTGTATTCGGAAAAAAGATATTTTTAAAGTAAAATGACTTCTATGTTGGAACTTAGAATAGAATAAACCCTTCTGCGTGGAGAAGAGGAGTATCAATTTATTCCTAGGAACAATAAGATTTAATCCGAAATATCGACAGATTCTTGCGGAGTCCGAACTAAAGAGATATTAAAAACAAAAAAGATCCACTGTTCGAATTTCATTTCTATCCAATTTGAATATCAGAATAGTGGATATAGTTATGATTCAATAGGTTAGGTCCACTTACTTTTTTTTAGAATCTTTCCCATTTTTTGATTGGAATAATAGAAAATAGGAATATCTTACAATTAAAGGAACATTCTAAAAATAGATATATATCGAAAAGAATACTATTTCACTTTCTGACTAGAATGAGTTTACTCTATTCGAATGAATTCGAATGATAACAATAATTTAATAGAATAAAAACTCGATTTTTAATGAAATTCAACTATTCCTTAGTTTTTTTTTTACAAAGAGAAACTTCTTACAAATATCAAGAATATCTCTATTCTTCCTTCAAATCGGAATACAACTGTTGTCATTTTTTGAAAAAAAAGCCCCTTATCGGATTTGAACCGATGACTTACGCCTTACCATGGCGTTACTCTACCACTGAGTTAAAGGGGCTCCATTTGAGTCAATTCCCGAATAAGGAACCATCCAATATGAATATGAGTTTCGTACATCTATTTGTTACTGCATATACTCAAATTATATATATATAGAATAGATCTATTTTTTGTACATAGCAACTTTTTAACGAACAATAAATTGGATTTACCTAGTGAGTATAGTTAAAAAAATGATTTTTTGATATTGGATTTGATAAATATCAATGGAATGGATTTTTTCAAAACCGATTCGAATTGAAATCATCTTCATCATAACACAAAATTCATTTCATTGATACATGTACCCACTAATTCAATCTTCTTAACACTGAATGAGAAAGTGAAAGAAATGAGGTGTTAATGCCGCGCCTGTTCTAGAAAATCAATCATTCCCTGAAAGGATTCTCTCTTTCTTTTGTTTTCTTTCGCATTATTTTTTTATAGATTGGTGATTGGAATGAACAATTTCGAAATCTAAATGATATTTTAAGGAATTCTGAAAGATTGAAAGATCCTTCTGATCGAATCATATCATTCCATTATATTGACAATTTCAAAAAACTGTTCATACTATGTATGAACGTAGTAGAATGGAGGTCGGGCAAGTATGCCCCCATCGTCTAGTGGTTTAGGACATCTCTCTTTCAAGGAGGCAACGGGGATTCGACTTCCCCTGGGGGTAGGGGTACTACAAAAGGAAATTGATCAGGGATTATCAATAAAGACTAAAATGGATTCTTCCTGGGTCGATGCCCGAGCGGTTAATGGGGACGGACTGTAAATTCGTTGGCAATATGTCTACGCTGGTTCAAATCCAGCTCGGCCCAAAAATTTGCTGATCCACCATGAAATGATATAACCCATTTGGTGTTCTCTGAAAATCAACAATGGGTTCCCATACAGAAGAATAAAATCTCGAGTCCTATTTCTTTTTTCCACAAATTCGTATTTTGCAAAATTCCTATCGGGATTTAAAAGTATAAAGTCTTAGGAAAGTTTTAAAGTAAAAAAAGAGTCTTTTTTGTTTCCTTGATTCATTGATTTTTCAATCAAGTTAGCAATAAGGAACGGATTGCGAATAATCCGTGTCGATCTTGCTAAAGTGCAGACCCATAAAAATATCAATTTCCCTGGGATTGTAGTTCAATTGGTCAGAGCACCGCCCTGTCAAGGCGGAAGCTGCGGGTTCGAGTCCCGTCAGTCCCGACGGATACAAATCCAAAAAATCTCAATTGATTTCGTATGTGAAAGGGAATAAAAAAAATATCATTTCTAATTTCTAACAGGGATTCCTTTTTTCTTTTTTAGTTTAAGGTAAAGGTTCGGACGAAGAAAGAAAAAGGAATTTTTCATTGCATCAGAAAGTAATTGTTTTTTATTTGGTATGGATAAAAGATCTTCCTATGTTATACTATTTAATTCTCGACGATGAATTGATTTGATAGCTCAGATATTGTTATTCGTGATATTGATCCGATTTTATATCATCGAGATAAAATTTATACCACTGAATTTACTGACGAAAGATTTTTCATTTCTATGGGATTAAATCCCGAAGTATTTATTAGAAATAAAAGAGAAAGAAAACATAGAGATTATGGAAGTCAATATTCTCGCATTTATAGCTACTGCACTCTTCATTCTAGTTCCTACTGCCTTTTTACTTATAATTTACGTAAAAACGGTAAGTCAAAGTGACTAATTTTAATTAAACATGACTTCTGATTTCTTATCAATGCGATGACAATGATTGAATAAAGAAAAAAGGGTTTCCATTTCGGGTCTTTCTTTGAAATAAAATGATCAGACTACAATCAGCAGAATTCTATGAATTCCATATACTATAGTTATAGTAGAAAGAAATCAAATCTATTTCTTTCTACTATACTATCTATTACGGTATGGTAAAAATGGAATGGTTTACTTAAAAAAAAGAAGTTTAATATGGATGGACCGATTTAAATATTTCTTTTCATATGGGTATATCTATAGATATCTATGGAATGTCAATTCCATAGTGTCCACATTTTTTCTTTGTTTGATCTAATCTAATCTATTCTATTTGTATTGGTTCCAATCAATCTGAAATAATCAAAAAGAAATTTTTATTCTTATTCTTTGAATTTTTAGATTTCACATTCTTTTCATAATCCCGATAAATAATAAAATAAAAAATCTTTTTTTTAGTATTCCAAAAAAAAGAATTGATTAAATAATTGACAACTGATCAGGGGATTCGATGAAAAAGTTTTTCATATTTAGAAAAGATTGGTGGTAACCAGTTCATCGAAATAGAAATCTTAAAAAGAATTAAGTTTGGGGTAGTAATCCGTTTCCAATTATCTGTATTCCCGGGACAATAAGATGGGAACAATTCAAATATTTGTTTGATTTAAAGAGTATTTTTTTTTTCATATTTTTTTTTTTTTTTCATAAGTAGGAGTTCGAGTGATCGACTCGCTTTTTTTCATATTACTTTTATTTTTTTCATATTTTTTTTTTTTCATAAGTAGGAGTTCGAGTGATCGACTCGCTTTTTTTCATATTACTTTTATTTTTTTCATATTTTTTTTTTTTCATTATTAAGAAAATTTCCCGAACTAACAAAAGGGTACAAAGATAAAATACGAGCTTGTTTTATAGCAATCGTAATTAATCGTTGTTGTTTTAAGCTTAATCTATTCACGCGTCTAGATAATATTTTTCCTTGTTTAGTAATAAATCGATAAAGTAAACTCATGTTTTTATAATCAATTCGATCCCCCGATTGGATCGGGGGCAAACTCCTACGAAAAGATTTCTTAGATTTAATAAAGAGTCGCTTAGAGTTAGATTTATCCATGGTTTGTTTATTCCTATACCAAAAATCCCTTTTCTTATAAAAAAAGGATTTGTTTTATTTATATTCTTATTTTTTTTAATATATATATTTGTTATATAAGGAAATAGATGCTATTTATAGATTGTTATATATCTAAATATATAATATAATTGATCGATCTAAATATATAATATAATTGATCGAAATTACCTCCTAAGGGTAACACACAAGCAATCCATTTTCTCTATTTCTTTATCTCGACGTGAATCGTATGTTTGCAACAAAAGGGACAGAATTTTCTCAATTCCAATCGACTAGGTGTATTCCCCTAGATAAATTCGAATATATTCCCCTAGATAATAGGAATCCCATATTTTTCTATTTTCTTATCTTGTTTTTAGTTTTACTATATATATCATATTATATATATATAATAAGTAGAAGATATAAGCTTTTTCCAATAGAAGAAGTTTGACCCCTCCCATTAATAATAATAATGTTTTAGTTTTCTTTATTTGTGGGGTCTTATATATTCCATTTTAATTTTAATGTGCCTCACAACCCGAAAGAATTCGGGGGGAGGGGTCATTTCGTTTTTTAATCTAGAATGAATAGTTTCAAGAGATGAGAGAATTAAGAATACCCACTAGAAATACTAATCCAATCCATAATGATGTACCGGAAAATACAACATTTTTATTACTTGACCAACCATCAGGAGAAGCAAATACAACAGGTACACCAATCAATAAAATGGATGAAGTAACAATTAATGCAAAAACAGCTAATTGAAAAGCAATAGTCATGTTTCTAATCCTCCAATTTACCAACAAAAGAACTATACCATTTGATCCCCCAACCCCTTTTGACCCCTTAAAAAAAAGAAAAAACGCATTATGGAGGGTTTTATCATGAATACATTGATTTTAGATGACACCCCTTTTTTGAGGCGTGGATCGAGGGGTAGTTTTTTTTACTTCACAAAAGAGCATGCTGGATCATGCATATATATACGGATAGAGAACTAGACCAATAGAGTCACACTGGATATCTTTCTCATACATAGATAAAAAAGGTGTATTAATTCGTATGGTCATGTTCTCTTGAGTGGAATAAAGATAAAATAGAAATTAGCTTTTGGAGAGATGGCTGAGTGGTTGATAGCTCCGGTCTTGAAAACCGGTATAGTTCGAAAGAACTATCGAGGGTTCGAATCCCCCTCTCTCCTTTTTCTTAGCGAATGGATTTTTGAATTTTCTTGATTTAGGTTAGCTCGGTTTTTTCGGGCTCGACTATATCACCACTTAGTCGAGCCCGAAAAAAGATTAGATATAAATGAATTGAAAAAATATTTTTTCAATATCATCTGCTCGACTCAAACCAATATGTATACTAAAATCAAAGTGATTCCTACGTCAAGCATTGGATTTCATGTCTCAATTAAGAGGAGTCATGAAAAGAACAGGCTCAGAATCTCGATCAATTCCTTTTTCAAATCCTGCGGCAGCTGCACGAGCTCTTCCCGCGTGCCATAAATGACCTACGAATAGGAAGAATCCTAGAACAAAATGAGAAGTAGCTAACCAACTTCTAGGAGAGACATAATTGACTGCATTAATCTCTGTAGCTACGCCACCCACGGAATTTAAAGAACCTAAAGGAGCATGAGTCATATATTCCATTTTTAAAGCTGCTATATGTCTGTCTAAAAATCCAATTCTGCATTCAAGAGCCAAGCACATAGAAATAAAACATCATTTTATAAGAGATTATGTTCAGAAGGGTGTTTTGGATATTCAATTCATTGATATTGATCATCAATGGGCTGACATATTCACAAAACCCCTAATAGAAGAAAGATTCAATTTTATTAAAAAGAATCTGAACATGCATTTCATCTCCTGAAAATGTGCTTGAATCTGAATGAATTTCTTGATTCTGAGTGTTTCATAAGCTAAGACTGATCAGACACTCATCTTCTGAGAGTCTGAAGACAGTTAAGCCTTAAAAACTTCAGAGTCTGAAGGATCAGAACCTGGATTTTCTGACTTCTGAATCTGATAAAAATCTAATGTTGGTCAGAATCTGGAAAGTATAGCTATGGGCAATGATGATTAAAGCTTTGAAAGTTTATACTCTAATCCTCCCAAAGTCATCAAAAATGTGATTTTCTGCTCTGATATTCAATGTTAAAATTGCTTACCAAACAATTTTCAAGTTGGTATCAGTTTGTTTTCAAAATGTTTAGCACAGACACATTTTAAAAGCCCAAAGTGTTTCAGACAATGTTCACTCTTTAGAAATGTTTTTATCTGGTATCAGACTCTGAGATAAACCTTCATTTGGTATCAGGTTCTGATATCAGTTCAGCAGTCTTAACACTGTCTTTTGATATCAGACTCTGAGACAACATCCTCAATTGGTATCTAGCTCTGATACTTTCTTGCAAGATTTGCCCTGATACCCTCTTGAGTTGTTTTGCTCTGATACTGAACCAATTTATACTGAACAAATCATGTCTGAACACAAAATGACCTGGTCAGAAGCTCTAAACCTTTTCTGCTTCTGAACAGCATTCTATTTTAAATGCAAGTCATATAATCCTTGAAAGTCAAGTATGCTCTGATACTCATCTTTGCTGCTTGATTATCCATATGATTGCATAAACATCTCACAATCTCAGTTGGTTCAACCCCCCCAATTTTGTATCCTTTTGAAATATTTTCAAACTTGGGTCAGAACTGCTTTCAAACTCTTTTAAAAAGGGGGAGACTGAACTGCTTTGATACATGCCTTCAAACTCTTTTAAAATCCTTTTCTGCTCTAAAACAGATATGTTTCAACTCTCTTGACAAAGGGGGAGAAATTTTCTGTTTTAAGGGGAGAAAATTGTACTTTTTGTTGATGACAAAAGGGGGAGAAAGTAAAACAAGTATTAAAGCACCTGAGCTCAAAAATAAGTTAAAATTGTCAGAAGATAAACTTATTTTGCTTATCAAGTTATCAAGCTCTGATACAATTGTTAGGGTTAAGCTCTGATACAATTGTTAAGTCAGCTCTGATACTGATCAGTTAAGCTAAGTTAAGCTCTGATACAATTTAACTTATGAGAACAGACTCTAATTCTTAGCCTCTGAAGTGAATTTCTGGCTCTGATATATTCTGTGAGATATATAACTCTTAGTGAGTTAAGATGAATTTAAAATAACTTGGATAAGACTCAGGGAGCTTACAAAACTCATCCTGTGGATTATCAGACTTAGGGGGAGAGCTTACAAACCTCAGAACCTGAAGTCAACAAGTCATTTTAAAATTCTGAGTGTAAATTTCACCATATTGTCTTAAGTTAAGCTTAATTAACATGGATAAGAATCAAGGGGAGCTTACAAACCTAACCTTGAGGATTGTCAGACCTAGGGGGAGCCTACAAACCTCTCCTGAAGTCAGATTGTTAATTAAACCTAACAACAACTCTGAAATTTTCACATTTATGTTCTTATCTGAACTTAATTAACTTGGATCAGACTCAGGGGGAGCTTACAAACCTCACACCCTGCAGTTAACTTGTTAATTAAGTTAACAACAATTTTCTGTTTTAATACTTATGTTTGTCATCATCAAAAAGGGGGAGATTGTTGGAACAAAATGTGTTTAACAAGTCTCTTACAAATAAGGGGGAGATTGTTGAAACATTTATGTGTAAACATATCTCTCTTTATGGTTTTGATGATAACAAAGTATTAAAGAGAAAATTGGTTATTTGCTAATGCTTTGTTCAAGTGTTTCAGAACCACATGCTTAATAAGTATTGATTAAAGTTATGAAGAACAAGCTAAAGAGCAAGAAGGAAAGCCAAGAAGCATGGTTGCAAAAGCTAAAGGAAGACTGGTCCTGAAGTAGTGCTCCTGAAGTTCAGCTTCTGGGTCTGAAGGCAGCTTCTGAAGACTGGGTGCCTCTGATGAAGTCAACGCAACAGTCAACTCCTGAAGACCAGCTTCTGATCCGTACAACTGAAGCAGCTTCTGATCACTGTTCACTGAGAAGCTTCTGAAGCTGATGTGGCATGGATTTTGACCAGTACTGTGCGCATTTATTGCCTGGATGTGTCAGAACAACTCAATAGAACAGTTGTCTCCCTGACCCAAACATTCTCCAGTTTTTAAGGTGGGCCAATTCAAAAATGGCACCTGCCCTGTTCTGACAGATAAAGTGCAGCACACAATTTCAGTAACCTAGTCCAATTGCAACGGCTAAATTCCTTAATTTAAGCAAATCTTCAACAGCTCTATTTTCATCTATAAAAGGAGGAAGATTTGAAGAAGAAAATGTCTAAGACTCTTTGAAACGTATTGCTGAAACCTTGCTCTGTTTTCTGTGTAAAAACTGTCAAAGTTCAAATCTCTTAGAAATTCTTCAGTCTTTGTAACTTAGAATTTCTAAAGGTTAAGAGTCTTAACCTGTGTTGTATTAAGAGAACACCTCTGATATTTGATCAAGTGTTCATCCCAAACTCCTTTACTTGTAAACCAGTTTGGTCCCTAAAGTCTTAGTCTGTATACTAAGCAATTGTAACCTCATTCCTTTGTGGTCTGAGTCAGAAGTCTCTTGTCTTAGTGACTTAAGCATTGGGAAGTCTCTTGTCTTAGTGACTTGAGCATTGGAAGCCTCTTCCTTGGTGGTTGAGCATAGAAGTCTCTTTCTTTGTGATTGAGCAGCTGGAAGTCTCTTTCTTAGTGATTGAGCAATTGTAATCAGAACTGATTATAGTGAAACTCTCTTGTTGGATACAAGGGGACAGGACTACTTCTCACATTGAGAAGGAACCTGTATAATTTCTGTGTGCATTTCTTTACCCTTCTCTTTTCAAGTTTATAACCGCTGCATAACTCTTGATATCTGTTCAGAACTGATCATATCAGCTTCTGAACTGAACCTTAAGTTTTGAAAAGAAAAGAACAAGTTTTTAGAGTCACACAATTCAACCCCCCCTTCTTGTGTGTGTGTTTTTCTCACCTTCATAGTGTTGAGGACACTGTTAAAACATCTGTTTATGAGAATGTTGTTGCTGGTGTCGAAACATTCAAAGAATCTGTCTTTGAAAGTGTTAGTCATGAAAACCCTAGATCTGAAAAGGCCCTAGGTTAATTTAGTCATGTTAATGTTGTTTTTGATGACATTGTTGATGACCATGTTCATATGTCCCGCATTTAAGAAAAGAGTCCTGACCCTATGAGTTCCCCCACAAATTTTGATGTTACCCCTGTTGTTAATCCTACCAAAGAAACTGCTTCTAAGTCGAATGTTGTGCCGGATGTTGAAACATCCTTGGCCCAACCAGGTCAAAGTATTGAAACCATCCAAGATTTTCCTCAAACAGAGTCTGAAAATGTGTCTGTTCCTACTGATGAGAACCCCCAGAACGATGAAGCTGCTAAGTCACCTAAAAAATCTCTGTCCAACATGGAAGAGGATTAGTCTGATGATGGTAAGGAGAAAGATGTGACTGTTGACATGTCTAATGATGGTGTTGAAAAGGATAAGTCTGCTGATGTTATTAATGTGGAAGAGTTTGACTCTGATGATGAGCCTATTGGTAAGAGGCTGGCTGCTAGTATTGCTGAAAGGATGAAGCAGAAAAGAAAAGGAAAATATATGGTGGCTGCAAGTAAGCCCACTAAGACCCCTAAGAAAGCAGGTGTTGTGGCTTCTACTGTGAAGCCTGCTAAAAAGTGGAGCAATGTGGAAATTCCCTCTGTGAAAAGGAAGTATTTGAAAAGGAAGGAAGTGTCTTCAAGTGACTCTGAGTATGATGTTGTTGGTAGCAACAAAAGTAAGTATTTTTATCATCTCCACAGGGACTAGTGCGCTATCTCAAGCCGTTCAACAATCGTTATCATTTTGAGTGTTGGGTTTATAACTTGTTTGCATAAAAACTATTGGATCCTAAAAGCGGAAATAAAGACGACAAGAAATAGGGAATAAAAGTGTTGAGATCGGAGTTCCTCAATCGAGCATCGAAAATAATCTAATAATCATGCATATGAATTCTAGCGTTTTAGCGAAATTATCACGTATCACTCAACAAAGTCATTCGTGTCCAAATGACGTCGTGAGATCGATTGTATCGTTTAATCGACGATTTCCCAATCTATCAAACAATCCGAAAGCTTTACGTTCCAATACTTTTTGTGATTATCAAAACCAAATTCCATGTCTAGAATTTATTATTTTGATAGAAGATTATTCTCACCAAAGATTTAAAAGTATTCGTCAATAACATTTAAATCAAAACATAATAATGAATAGCAAGAATAAACTCAATATCACATAAGTTACTAAAATCATATATTTGAATAATCAAAGATTACATCTAAGTTATATTGAGTACCTCCAATCCCAACAAGGGAAGGTTAGTTGTTCATTTTCATGACAACTATACAAAAGTGTAAAGAAAGATGAAGATCCAAGCCTAAGTTCTTGATTTCCCAAAGAGCCTTAGTTGATTCCACACTCCAATCACTCTTGCTCCATGAAGATCATCTCTTCTAGCCCTATATTCTATCGAAAAACTATATCCTAATAATATTACACACTGTAATAATAATGTTGTAAGCAAAAAAAGTATGAAACAAAGCTTATATACTAAAAGCTGAAAGTGACATCTCGCTCAGCGAGCTTGAATTCGCTCGGCGAGTTAAGCTTTCTTTGCCAGTGGTTTTCAGCCACGTCTTCAAATAGCATTTAAACCGCCTTGGATTTCGCTGAGCGATGAAAATTTCGCTGGGCGAAATCATGCTTCCCCTGCTTCTGAAATTCCCTACCTGAGCTCGTTGAGGACTCGCCCTGAACTCGCTGGGCGAGTTTATCAGATTCTTTTCTTCTTGATTCTTTGCTCAAATCATGTCCTAGCTTGCATTTTCCTGCACAAATGGATGGGGAAAGAAGTAAAAGCAATATTGGGCATTTGATCAGTGATTATGAGCTTTTCCCATGATAACTTGCAAAACAAGCTACTTAAGTGCTTAAATTAACTATGCATTTTAACTCATTTCTGGCACTTATCAGATGTCGAGGAGGATGTCTTGGACATCGTGCCCTCTGGCAGGAAGAAGCCTGCTAGAAAGAAAATTTCTGTAAATGTCCCTAGTGCCCCCATGGATAAAGTGTCCTTCCACTCTAAAGAAAGTGTACAAAAGTGGAAGTATGTGTACCAAAGAAGAATTGCTTTGGAAAGAGAGTTAAGCAAGGAGACTCTAGATTGCAAGGTGGTAATAGAGTTGATCAAAGCTGCTAGTTTGATGAAGACTGTGTGTGAGCTGGGCTCCTGTTATGAAAAGCTGGTGAAAGAATTTATTGTGAACATTTCTGGTGACTGCAAAAATGAAACTAGTAATGAATTTAGGAAGGTGTATGTGAGAGGTAGGTGTGTGGATTTTTCTCGTGCTATTGTTAATAGGTACTTGGGTAGGAGTGAGGATGCTCAGGTTGAGGTGGAAGTATCCAACAATGTGATATGTGAGGAGATAACAGGTGGACAAGTGAAACAGTGGCCTAGCAAGGGAAAGCTTTCTTGTGGGAAATTGAGTGTGAAGTATGCAGTGCTCAACATGATTGGTGCTGCCAACTGGGCACCCACTAATCACACTTCCAGCATAACTACAGGTTTGGCAAGGTTTATTTACATTGTGGGTACAAAGACCATGTTTGATTTTGGTGGTTATGTATTTGATCAAACAATGAAGCATGTTGATTCATTTGCTGTGAAATTACCTATTACTTTTCCCTATCTGATCTATGGAGTTATTCTAAGTCAACATCCTACTATCCTGATGTCTTCTGATGTGCCAAGTAAAAAGGAATCCCCTCTTACTTTTAATTACATGTTGTTTGTCGGGACACATGTCCCAGACATTGTGGTGCCATCTGGAAAGGAAGCTGAAAGCTCAACCTCAAATGAGGAGATTGTTGTTGAGCTCAGGGATACATGCAAAGCTTTGGATGAGACTATCAAGGCTTGCACAATAAGGAA
Organism: Medicago ruthenica; assembly: GCA_018208015.1. Taxonomy (NCBI): domain Eukaryota; kingdom Viridiplantae; phylum Streptophyta; class Magnoliopsida; order Fabales; family Fabaceae; genus Medicago; species Medicago ruthenica. Next base: position 186,761 of record WNNG01000641.1, read on the forward strand.
GATCAGTCTTGAGAGCATGATTAAGGCCCTGACTAAGGAAGAGGGTGCTGAGGCAAATGTTAAGGATGAGGGTAATGAGAATGATGATACATATGGTGCTGAGGATGAAAATGAAGAGGAATCAAGTGACAACTTCTGAGTGTCTTTGCTGCTCTCTGATTTTATTTTTGTTATTTTCTTTTGTTTTTGGTTTGTGGGCCTTAGCCCTGGATAATTTGTGCACTTATGTGTTATGGTTTGTAATAGCTAGTACTCATGATACTTATCTGCTATTGTCATACCCCAATTTTTGACCTAAAATTTCTGTTTCATTTGTCTTTTTAGGTCGGAATGTGTTCGTCGTTTCGGACAAAATTTCGACAGGGAGGTATTTTAAAATACCTCATTTTTTGGTTCCCAAGGCAACTTTTTTTTTTATATTATTATTATTTATTTTTGTTTTTAATTTCTTTTTATTTATTTATTTACTTGTTTTTAGCATTACCCTTTTATCTCTTTTTATTTTTATTTTGTTACCCTCTTTATTTTTATCTTTTTTTATTTTATTTTCGGATTTTTATTTTTATTATTTCAGTTGACTTGTGTTTTATGGTTTTTAATGGCCATTTTAATAGTGATTTTGGTTGACTGATTTTATTCATGGACCATCAAAGCTTTTCATTGGCATTTACACACAATTAAGTGGCAGCACACACATCATAAAAGGGGGGAACTGAATCAGAGCAAAGGGATTTTACGATCATCACAAACGCTCAAACTGAAACCAGAACAAAATCCAAAAATTTCAATCAGCAACAAAAAAATCCAAAAAGAAAAATTCCACCTCCCCCCCCCTAAACAGAACTCAGCTCACGGCAACTCCTTCACCACTACACAACCACCCTCTACCTCACCTCACACCACTCCAAACATCCAGCCATCATACACGCAACCCCCTCCACCCTCACCACACCTAATACGGCTCCACCCTCCCTCACACCACTTTCACGCCTCCATCCTCCACGGCCTACCCACAACAACAATCCGCACGCCACCCCTCACCCACAAACCAACCGGATCCCCCACAACGGTAAACACCACAAGTCCTAACTCAAATATCACGAATCCATACCCCATAGCCTAGGACCGAATCAACAGCAACATAAAGTTAGAACCGAAATCAAAACACAAACAAAAGCCAGAGCCGAACAAAGAACCGCAAAACCAAACAGAAGCCGAATTCAAAAAGCCAGACAAGGTAGATTTTCCGAAATAACTTAAAACTTAGATCTACCGTTTTTTGTAAGAGATTTCCGAAATCTAAGGTCAAATTCGTGTAAAGAAGAAAAAAGGATTCCTAAATGTGTGTTTGTTTTTAAAAAAAGGAGTTTGGGCCACTCCGGCACGGTGGCGCCGCCGGCGGCCGCCGCGCCGGAGGTATCTCTAGCTGGTTTTTGAATTAAGAGAGAGAAGAGAGCTCTGTTTGTTTTTTTTTCAGAAATTTAGAGAGAGAAGGAAGTTGTAGAAATGAGAGAAAATCTGTTTTCTTTGTTTTTATAGGCGCCCCAAGCCCAGGCCCGTATGCGGCCCATCCCCTGATCTTTCCCTAATCCTTTCTGAATGCTGCCTACACCTCCTTTCTTGCTTCTGCACCCCCCTGTTCCTTTTTATTTTTTTTTATTTTTCTCTTATCATTTCTTGCGTTTTATTTTGTTATTTTCCTTATGTATTTTCATGCATATTGTTCCATTGCATTTACATTATAGTATTTCATGCATTTTTTTTCTTTTATTTTCATGCATTATCATTTTATTTTTATTCTTAGCATATTTATTTAATTTTTAGTGCATTTGCAAATTTTTACTTTTAATTATTATTTTGCCATTTCTTAGAATGTATTTAGGTTATTTTCATGCATATTATTCCATTGCATTTACCTTATAGTATTTCATGCATTTTTTCTTATTATTATTTTCCTTTTATTTTCATGCATTTTCATTTTATTTTTATTCTTAGCATATTTATTTATTTTTAGTGCATTTGCAATTTTTATTTTTATTTATTATTTTGCCATTTCATAGAATGTATTTAGGTACAATGTAAATATTAATGAGAATTTGCACCGACACTCACACTTTATTTATTCTGCTTTATGGCTTTTATTTATTTTTATTTATTTCGCTTAACAAAAAAAATAAATAATAAAAATACAAAAATAGTAGGTTAGTTTAATTTCAAAGGGTTTTCGTGGTGATCCAACGTCACCACGGAATTTCCTCGCGTTTACATTTTTAGTCTTAGTCCATATTCAAAAAACAACAAAAACATGCAAATAATCAAAAAAATCAAAAAATCTTTTCTTAATAAACCTTGATTTTCAATCAAGTGTCCGTTTTTCCTTTTATTTTCTTTAAATAATCATTAATCCACTTTAATAACACTTTAATCCTTTTCAAAATTAAAAAACACAAATCAATCTTATTTAGCCACTTGGCTTTTATTTTATCTTTAAAACCTTTTTTTAAAAACTAATAAAAAACATCAAACAAATCAAACGTCATTTTTACCCCGAACTACGAGGTTTTGATCCCTCACGGGTACGTAGGCAGAGGACTTTGTCCTTCCAAATCCTAAAAAAATAAAAAAAAACAATCTTCTTCCTCACTATTCTAATTCATTCTTTTCTTTCTTTTAAAAAATAAGCAAGTTATAGCCAAAACAAATAAATAAAATCAAGAGGTTCTCGTAGAGTACTACGAACGTTAGGGTGCTAACACCTTCCCTAAACGTAACTAACCCCCGAACCCTTAATCTTTAAAAATGTGGTAATTTTAGAACTTTTTTTTTCCACTTTTCTTTTAAAAAATTAAAAGTTCAGTCGTGAAATAAAATTAGTGAGTCAACGCTAATCAATAGCTTGATCTCCGAAAATCACCGCGACAGCTATGATGTTCTGCTACTTCAGTTAATGCTATGGTTTGCCAAATTCTGCTAAAAAGGGGGAGTAGTAATAAGTGCCTATTTTTTATGCATGGAGTAATTTAGGGGGAGTAATATATGCCTTCTCTGAAGATCTGTCTTTTAGGGGGAGTAATAATTTTTGCTATCCTGATGATATGCCATGTTGATATGTCCTAGTGTCGTGTGTCTTGAAGACCTGCTTGTACCTCTCCTCTTAAGGATTATTTTGTTTTGGGTTTGAATGCATTTGTGTTCGGTTATTCTGGAATGCTGATGTCGTACATGATGTTTTGGACATCTTGCTCCTGTGAGAGTTTATTTCTCTCTCAGCAAAGTCATTTTTGTGGGAGTTTATTTGTCCCTGGAGATTTTTTTTCCTTGTTGGAGTTTATTTCTCCTATTATTATGAAGTTGTCGGTGTGGCTGGTCCCATCTGATCCGTTGCTGAGTGTGCCTCTGATGTTTTTGGTGAAGATTTTTATGTGTGCATTATTTTCATTTGAGGACTTTCTTATGAAGTAGCGTTGAAGATGTTTTCTTTCTTTCAAGATGCTTTTGTGTTAATTTGAAAGAAGGTATTTATGTATCCCTCCTGCATATATTGGTGTTTATATTAAAAGAGTAGTTTTAGCCAAAATGTGTCAAGGAGGAGATTGTTGGGTTTTTATATTGTGTTGGATGCATTTTGTTAAAACAAGAAGTTCTAGCAAGATGTTGGACCAGATGTCCTAGACATGTAAGTACGACATCTTGTCTCAAGGTGTTATGCTTTGTTTCGCATTCTTGGAAGATTTGTGTCGCGTCGAATTTCGGATATCAAGCTATTGAGAAGGGTTGAATCACTAAATTTAAATCACGACTGAACTTTTAATTTTTTGGGGAAAAAGGGGAAAAAGTTCGAAATTACCTTAATGTTAGAGATTTTGGGTTCGGGAGTCGATTATGCAAGGGGAAGGTATTAGCACCCCTCACATCCGTTGTACTCAACGGGAACCTCCTAGTTAGCTTAGGCTTAAAGTGTTTATCGTTTTGCTTGCATGCTTGAATATGTAAAAAGGGAAAAAGAAAAAATATGATATAAAGGGGAAAAAGAAAGTTTTTTATTAAAGGGCTTGACAAGATGTAAATCCTGCTCCTACGTATCTCCCGGTGCGATGGAGAATTCAAAGCGTACGTAGTTCTTTGGGTAGAAAAAGTTTGTATGTTGATTGATTTTAATAAAAAGATTTGATCGCGCCCGAGCGAAAAAGTTTTGCTTTAAAAATGCAAAAACAACATGGTCTACTATCGTTATGTTGATAGCTTAAAAAAAGAACGATAAAAAGCCTTTTACCTACTACCGTTATGAGGGTAGCTTAAAAAAGGTAAGAAGGGTTTGATAAAAAGAGACGGATTCGCACTCGGGCGTGAAAAAAGGTTTTGAAAACGCGCAAAGGCGTAAAAGGTTTAAATGATAAAAAAGACGGACTCGCACTAAGGCGATGATGTCCGCACAAAGGCGTAAAAGTTCGAATTGACCACGAGGGCCAAGAAAAGTTTTAAATTGGTCACGGGGGACCAATAAAGGTTAAGCGCGTTAGACGCGTTGAAAATGGAATGACGATTGCCCGAACAACGAGACATACGTCAAGCATTCGTGCAATCGGGGTTTGGAGAGACATACGTCAAACCATTCCTTTTTCATTCAAGTTTTTGTTTTGTCGAAACTCAAAGAAATCTCAAAGGAAACAAAAACACTTGGTTAAAAACTTAAATGAAAAATGTTGAAAACCATGAACAAATTTGTTGTCCAAGTTTATTGAGAATCATGAACATAGCTTGTTGCTTAAGTTATTGGAACTCAAGAACAGGTGTTATTCAAGTTTGAAAGATGGACAAATCATGAAAATATGCATAAGTTTGGAAAATGCACAAGTTCGGCTCAAGTTTGAGTTTGGTTTTAAAAAGTGAGCAAGTTCGGCTCAAGTTCATGTTTTGATTGTAAATCATGAACAACGTCGTTGTTCAAGTTTAGTTTTGAAAAAAATGAACTTAGCTTATTGATCAAGCTTGATTTTGAAATTTTAAGAACATAACTTGTTTCGCAAGTTATTCAAATTTTATTGCTCAAAACTTGTGAAGTTTCCAACATCATGCAAAATCTTGGTATGGTTTGAACAAAAATGAGTTTTAACCCTCTTAGGTTCTGAATCATTAGTTAGAACCTCAAAAATTTGGCCTTTGGAAGCCTGAATTCATGTTCTGAGTTCTGCAGCCTTCGCAGAGCAACCAGAACTTGGCTCTGCGAACCTAAGTTCTATCATGGTCGCAGAGCAACCATGACTTTGCTCTGCGAACTATGCAAAAAATTGAACTCAGAAGCTGCTTCTGAACAGAAGTTCAGAAGCTGCTCCTGAGCAAGCTTCAGAACCTTGAAGGGGTTAAAAAGCTTTGCAAATTTGGCAAGAAAAGGTTTAAAACAACTCCAATTGGTGTTTTGCAACTTTGAGATTCCTTTTGAGTTTCAAAAGGGGTTTTTTTTGCACAAAATGAAATTAAACAATGTAAATGATGCAAACAACAAATCAAAATGAAAGATAAAGACTTTAGAACACTTACAGAACTCTTAGCAATGCTTGTGCAAGAGATAGGAAGTGGCTTGGTTGATTGTTTTTGCAAGGTTGGAATGTTAGAGGTTATGGATAACAAATAGCTCTAATGTTCCAATTGGTTTTTGCTATGAGTTGAACTGTTTTTCTACTCTCACAATGTTGTAATGTAATGGTTTTTCAAGTGTATTCAGGTGTATTCAGGTGTATTCAGGTAGTGAAGAGGGGACATTGCCTTGCAACCTTGGTCAAGACTTTGGCCAAATCCAGCCATTAATGCAGCTAATCTTGGATAGCAATGATGAGAAAAAATCTGAAAAACAGGGCAGCTTACAATTGGGTTGTTCTTGGGATCAATCCTTGCAATCTTGAGAGGTCAAGCAATGAAAACGTGCATTGCCATGTACAGAGATTGGGGGAAGCAAAAGGAGCATGTGGGCTGGTGTGAGGAAGGAGAAAGACAGCTGAAAACAGGGCAGCACAAACAACTTTTGGGCAAGTGATAACCACCTATGTTTGACTGGTTTTGGGGGAGAAAGGAGGAAGAAAAGAGAGCAAGCAGCTGGCTGGCAAGCTTAGGGCCATTAGCAGGTCAATTGGGAGGAACAAGAGCTGCCCAAGGGCAGCCAACTTGCTTGGCTTGGAAGAAAATCCTTCTCACCTTGGCTTTTAATGTCACATGATTAATTCCTTGGTTTGCTGGATCCATTCAACCACAATTGGCAATAACAGTGATAATAATAATGATAGAGGTTAACAATAACAACTATAATGAAAACAAAAGAGATAAATCAAAAAGATTTAAAATCTGCAGAAAATTCGCAGAGTTCGTAGAGCGAAGGGAACTTTGCTCTGCGAACTCCCCTTTTTTTTTTGTATTTTCTTTAAAATAAAACAAATAAAAAATCAATAATGATAATAGTAATGGTAATAATGAAAGTGATAATGGAAACAAAAAAATGGTAATGATAATAGTAATAAAGATGATAATAATAATAATAAATGATGAAAAAGATAATAATATTAGTAATTAAAAATAATGATAATAATAAAATAATAATAATAAAACATTGATAAAAAAGGATAATAATAATAATATTAAAAATAAAAGAAAGGTCATAGCAATAGTATTAATAAGGATAATGATAATATTAATAATAATGATAGTAATGATGATGGTGATACATATTAATAAATAAAAATCTAAAAATGAAGATAAAATAATAAAAGGTAAATAAAAATAAGAAAAATTGAAAATTATAATGGAATGATGAATAATAATATGATAATGAACAAAGAAAAATATGAGTCAAAAAATGGGGTATGACAATTTGGTTTTTCCATGAGATCTCTGAAGATTTGATTGAAGATATGATTAACATGACTTGTACTCCAAGAGGCGTGTGTTTCTAGAAGCTGCAGAGATCGGTTTATGCCTTGTCGTATTTCCTAAGTTAAATGTCCAAAACATTTAAGGAAACCGTATATTCGCTTTTAGAATATTGTAGTTGAAGACTATATTGGATTGAATGTGTTTTGTTTAGCCCGATTGAATAATAAACCCATGCATTCTCTGGCTATATAAAGGAAGACTCAAACCTTGTGTAAGATCACTGAAGTCGTCATTTTGAGAAAGGTGTCATTTAGGGTTTCGAGTCTGTTCTTGTTATTTGTGAACCACTATTTGTATCACCTTGATGCATTGAGCTGGACTATTTAGTTGAGTTCTACTTTGTTCTTTGTAAACCACTCTAGTGCATCTAGCAAGAGTAGGTTTTGTTAATTGGAGTGTCTCTCCTATTTAATTGTAATCATTGTTGAAATCACATGTTGTGTGGTTGAGAGAAAGTGAGATGGGATCTCATATCTAGGGGGAGTCTTAGATAGAAATACCACGAGTAGTGATTAGGTGAGAAAGCAGTGAACCGGAGGTTGTTCACATAGGACTTTGAACTAATACTATTATAATGGATTTCCTTTCTTGGCATGGATGCCTCCAGATGTAGGTGACGTTGCACCGAACTGGGTTACCAAATATCTTGTGTTATTCCTTCCCTGCACTTTACTTTTTTACTGTTTATTGCTTATTCTATTACGTTGTCATAATCAAGTGTCCAGGGCACCACATAAGACATTCCGAGTGTCCAGAACATCTTGTAGTTCATATGTCCACTACGTGCCAGAATTTCAACAAACATAATGATTCTATTTAACTTGTGAATTAGATGGGTCGCCTGTAATATCCCGCTTGTTAATATCAGTTAACAGTATTAGAGGCAATTAATAAGCGAGGCAATTTAGTAATTTAAGCGATGGCAAAACCGTAATTATTGCAAACAAGAGGAATTATAAGAATATGGGAAGGGAGATATTTTCATTGTGTTTCTTCTCCTCTACCACTCTCTCTCAAAAATCAGTTTCTCTCCCTCCTTTCTCTCATCCACACGCCACTTCCCTTCACCCAAATCCTTCAAGCTTTCATTCCAATCCTTGTGGAGTTGCTAGCAAGTGAGTCTTGAGGAAAATAGAACAAGTAGAGGAAAGAATAAGGAAGGAACAGCTAGGGTTTGCAAGAAACAAGTTGAACCAGCACCAATTAAGGCTTAGGTGAGCTCATTTCAGATTCTAGAACACATCTAGAGAGTTTTAGATAGTTTTCCTACAAGTTATTAAAAGATAAAGTTACCCTAATTCCTAGTTTGTTTAATCCTTGCTCATGAGTGTTTATAATTGTTTATTTATGAAAGGAAATTCTTTTTATCATGTTAAGGAAGCCTGGGTACCACTGAATGGACAGAAATGGTGAGAAATCAGATTTTCACAGGTTTTTACTGATACGGTCGCTGTAGCGACGGACCGTCGCTTGTAGCGACCAGACTGGGTTTTTCCCTGCCTAGCCGCGCTTGTAGCGACCGTATAGGCGCTTGTAGCGACGTTTGTCGCTTGTAGCGAGGAACTGGGCGCTGTAGCGACCAAGTTCTGCCTATTGTCGCTTGTAGCGACCAGGAGGTCGCTGTAGCGACCAGCCTTAAACAGCCCAACTTAGTTGAGCTGTTCTGGGGGTTCTGGTTCGCGTGAGCATGGCTTTTTGGCAACTGATTTTCTATATCATATTTAGAAACTTAAACCACCATTTATGTTCATTCCAAAGGCTTCCAAAGGTTAAGAAATTACTTGAGCAAAGATTAGGCAAAGCTTGGAAGATATATGAGTTAAGGATATATGGTCAGCTAAGCCTAAGAGTGACATATGAGAACGATATGTCCATAACCTTGCATAGGTTAACAGGAATAGGATTAATTCAGGTAAGTTAAGGGTAGTTTATCAGGATACCTTAAACAGTGGGATTCAATTCCCTAGTTTCAGGCATAGTTACAGGTTATCAGGACGTGCCTCAGTGTTCACGCCAGAGTGACATTGGGGAAAACACGTATCAGTTTTATCAGGAAATGTATAAACATATACCAGGAATAATAATTAATAATCAGGATAAGCTTTGTGTCTTCTGTTCTCTCGACCAGTTAGAGAGAACAGGGGGTTTCAGCATCGCTGAAACGGGCAGGAACTTTCCGTGAGGATAACCACACAGAGTTACAGTGTGTCTCCTGTGCTCTCGACCAGTTAGAGAGGACGGGGGGTTCCAGACGGAACGGGCAGGAATCTTCCGCGAGGATAACCACACACTTAGGCAAGAGGAGTCCGGTGTTAGCCTGATATGATAGGATTTTCACCGGTTATCAGGGGAATGTACTTCGGGGTTACTCCACCCGGGGGCATTCCGTAAAATGAACTCAGATAATAATGTTTGTCCAACGCTAACAGCTAACTTAAAGTATCAGTTAATATTTTATTATATTATCAGTCAGGAAATATTTACTCAGACAATTATCAGACTTCAGTTAGCAGTTATCAGACGGTGATCCTAGGTTTCCCCTTGATCACCAATTCAGCAGAATCAGTCAGATGACCCTCTATGGGTAAGTTAAGACTTGGCGATCATAGGTATCCCCACGATCGCCGAGGTAGGCACGGCGACCCTAGGTTCCCTGAGGTTGCCAAACGGTAGGTAGGGTAGGAGCTCACTGAGACATTATGTCTCATCCCTTTCCTTCTGGTGCAGGTTCTTCTCAGGTGGCACGTCGCAAAGGTAAAGAGAAGGCTACGGATTGATCGTGCCGTGTTATGTTTTATCATGTGGATATTGTATCATGATGTATTTATGTATTAAGAAGGATGTTTGTATCGGATAGTGAGATGTAATATAAACTTGTGTATCTAATAAACAACTTTTCTGTATTGTATTTAATGTATCCAGTACGAAATTTTAATACTCGTAAGAGATCCTAGGCAATCTCTATATGGGTGTTACAATTTGGTATCAGAGCAGGTCGATTCAGACCGTGCCTTGGGTCATTAAAGTACAATCCAAGTTTGTGGACCTCTTGGATCCAGGACATTATTCTAGATGTTATGTTCAGTTAAAACTGATCACTTTGACTTGTATATGACAGCTAGGATAAGATGTCTGGGAGAAGAAGAGGTAGACCTCGTACTAATCAAGCCAGTGACGATAGTGGAGGACCCAGTCAGAATTCATGGGAACAGATGATGCAACAACAACAGGCCTGGCAGCAGCAATACCAAGAGCAACAAGCTCAGAATGCGTTACAGTATCAGCAAATGATGCTGATGATGCAACAGCAGTCTCAACAACAGGCCCAAGCCCAACAACAATGGATGGAAATGATGCAGCAAGGGCAAGGTTTCCATCCACAACCACCACCACCTCCAGTAATTGGTAATCCCGTGTTCCGGGAGTATAACAGGCATCACCCTCCGGAGTTCAATGGAGAAGGTGAACCCCAAGAAGCAAGAAAGTGGATTAAGCAGATGGAGAAGATTTTTAGAATGGCTGAATGTTCAGAAGAAGACAAAGTAGTCTATGCAACAAACCAACTCAGAGGCGCAGCAGAAGACTGGTGGGAATCTGCTCAGCGCAGGATGGAAGCCAATGGTGTAGAAGTGAATTGGGAGAACTTTAAAGGAGTGATGTTAGAAAAGTATTTACCTTTGTCTTACAAGGTAAAGAAGGAACAAGAGTTCTTAGAATTGAAGCAGGGTAGCATGTCAGTAGCCGAATTTACTAAGAAGTTTGAGGAGTTGTCCTATTACTCAACACACAATGAATATGCTGAAAATGAAGTATGGAAAATGAATCAGTATAAAAGAGGTCTCAGAGGCGAGATTGACACAGCAGTTAGCCTTCAGAGAACTGCGAGTTATGACGAGTTGGTGCATGATAGCTTAGTGGTTGAGGCAGGACTTGCAAAGGCCTCAAAAGAAAGAGCGGCAGCTTATGAGAAGAAGAAAAGCAGAATGTCAGATAAGTATCACGATAAGCTCAAGCCGAAAGGATCCCCGCAGAGAGGGAAGCAGACATACTCTCCAAGATCAAATCCTCCACGGACTAATCCTACTTGTAAGACGTGTGGGAGAATGCATCAAGGGGAGTGCATGGAAGGCGCTAATGTGTGCTTTGGATGTAAGCAACCTGGACACTTCTTGCGAGAATGTCCCTATAAGCGTGGAAAAGGAGTAGCTGAAGGAACTACAACCAGTAAGGGCAGGGTGTACTCCTTAGATGGCGCAAAGGCTCTTGCCAACGAAGATTTGATTGCCGGTATGTGTTACCTTGGTTCTTACCCAGTAAAAGTACTTTTTGATTGCGGCGCTACATGTTCTTTTATTTCACATAAATGTGTGGAGGCACTGCAACTACCTTTGTCTCCTTTGAATCCTCCGATGTTAGTATCTACCGCTACTGAGGGCGGAATTGAGGCAAAGTATGTTTGTGAGAATTGTCCTATCACTGTGTCTAGCAAGACTTATTATGTGGACTTAGTTTGCCTCCCTATGGAGCAACTTGATGTAATCTTAGGCATGGATTGGCTCTCCGCTAACCATGTCTATATAGGATGTTCAGAGAAGAGTATATATATGCCTACCAGTGATACGACAGAAGGTGTGGCTTTATCAGAATTGATTAACCGCACCCATCAGTTAATCCAGTTTATTTGTGCACAGGACAAAGGATTTTATGTAATGCTCACTGTGGCTTCAGAGTCAGAGTTAAGTCCCAGTGACATTCCTGTTGTGAATGAATACCTAGATGTTTTTCCTTCAGAAGTCACGAGTTTACCTCCAGAGCGTGAAGTAGAGTTTTCAATTGACTTGATTCCAGGAGCGGAGCCAGTATCTGTGGCACCGTACAGAATGTCACCAACAGAGTTGAAAGAGCTGAAATCTCAACTCGAGGATTTAATCCAGAAGCATTTCATCAGACCGAGTGTATCACCTTGGGGTGCTCCAGTTTTGTTAGTCAAGAAAAAGGATGGAAGTATGAGGTTGTGTATTGATTACCGCCAACTTAACAAAGTGACTATCAAGAACAGGTATCCTCTTCCAAGGATTGATGATCTTTTAGACCAGCTCAAGGGAGCGACAGTATTCTCCAAGATTGATCTTCGATCGGGTTATCATCAGATTCGAATTAAATCTTCAGATGTGTCTAAGACGGCGTTTCGAACGCGTTACGGGCACTATGAATTTTTGGTCATGCCGTTTGGTGTAACCAATGCTCCGGCAGTATTCATGGATTACATGAACAGGATATTTCAGCCCTACCTCGATCAATTCGTGGTGATTTTCATTGATGACATTTTGATCTATTCTAAGGATCCTCAGGAGCATGCTCAGCATTTGAGAATTGTATTAGATGTCCTTAGAGACAAGCAGCTGTATGCTAAGTTTAGCAAGTGTGAGTTTTGGCTATCCGAGATTAAGTTTTTGGGCCATGTTATTTCTCAAGGAGGAGTAGCTGTTGATCCATCTAAAGTAGAGGCTGTTCTCAATTGGGAAAGACCAAAGAATGTAGCAGAAGTCAGGAGCTTTCTAGGCTTGGCAGGATATTATCGAAGGTTTATTATGAAGTTTTCTCAGATTGCTTTACCCCTGTCACGCCTCACCAGAAAAGATGTACCCTTTAATTGGGATGAGGAATGTGAAGAAAGTTTCAGAGTTTTAAAGAAGAAATTGACTAAGGCCCCTGTGTTGGCAATACCAGATCCCGAGAGGAGATACACCGTTTTCTGCGATGCATCTTCCAAGGGACTGGGAAGTGTTCTCATGCAAGGAGAAAATGTAATAGCTTACGCCTCTAGACAGCTCAAGACTCATGAGGAGAATTACCCCACTCATGATCTTGAGTTAGCAGCCATAGTTTTTGCATTGAAGATATGGAGACATCATTTATATGGTGCGCAATTTGATTTGTTCAGCGACCATAAGAGTTTGAAGTATTTGTTTGATCAAAGAGATCTGAATATGAGGCAAAGGCGATGGATGGAGTATTTGAAGGATTTTGATTTTGATCTGAAATACCATCCTGGAAAGGCGAATGTGGTGGCAGATGCCTTAAGTCGAAAGGCTTTGGTGAAAGCTGAAGTGATGATGCACACGTGTGGGCTGTATGAGAAGTTTAGAGATCTTAACCTCCATGTTACCGAGTTGGATGGTGGCATCTTGTTAAACAAGTTAGATATTTCGTGCGACCTACGATCCAGGATTACACAAGCGCAGAGCATGGATATGGACCTTCAAAGGAAGGTTAGCCAACCGGAGTTTTCTTTTGCACCTGATGGAACATTATTGTTTGAGGGAAGAGTTTATGTCCCGAACGATGAGGAATTGAAAAGGTTGATTCTAGAAGAGGCGCATAAGAGTAGTTTCAGCATTCATCCAGGTACCACCAAGATGTACCAAGATTTGAAGAGAGATTATTGGTGGCCTAGTATGAAAAGAGATGTTGCGGAGTTTGTATCGCGATGCATTGTCTGTCAGCAGGTGAAGATTGAGCATCAAAGGCCTGCGGGAATGTTAGTACCGTTGGAAATTCCACAATGGAAATGGGAAGATATAACCATGGATTTTGTGACTGGATTGCCTCGAACACAGCGAGGACATGATTCCATATGGGTAATAGTGGACAGGTTAACTAAGTCAGCACATTTCTTGCCGGTTAAGACCACTTACCGAGCTTCACAGTATGCAGAGTTGTTTATTTCAGAGATTGTGAAACTCCATGGTGTACCTGCTAGTATAGTATCTGACAGAGATCCTATCTTCACATCTCACTTTTGGAAAGCTTTTCAGAAGGCTTTGGGGACAAGGTTAAAGATGAGTACGTCCCATCATCCTCAAACAGATGGGCAATCAGAAAGAACTATCCAGACGTTAGAGGATATGTTACGGGCATGTATCCTAGAAGATGGAGGAAGTTGGAATGACCACCTACCATTGATTGAATTCTCTTACAATAATAGTTACCATTCTAGTATTGGAATGGCACCTTATGAAGCCCTGTATGGTAGGAAATGTAGAACCCCACTTTGTTGGGCTGAGGTTGGAGATAAGAGTATTTTGGGACCCGAGATCATTCAGGAGACGACTCTAAAGATTAAATCCATTCAGGATAAAATGAGAACAGCACAAAGTCGTCAGAAGAGTTATGCTGATAGGAGGCGAAGACCTTTAGAGTTTGAGGAAGGAGATCATGTATTTCTTAAGGTTACACCCAAGTTGGGATTAAGAGGAGCTTTCCGAACTAAGAAACTTTGTCCAAGATATGTTGGACCATTCCAGATACTTCGTTGTGTTGGTCCGGCAGCTTATCAGTTAGCGTTGCCTCCAGCTATGTCAGGATTGCATGATGTGTTCCACGTCTCCCAGTTGAGGAAGTTTATCCCTGATCCTTTTCAACCAGTGGAGTTAGACAGCATTGATTTGAGATCAGATTTGACTTTTCAACCCGAGCCAGACCAGATAATTGATCGTGATGTTAAGACCTTGCGAAACAAGGAAATCCCTATTGTTAAGGTTATATGGAAGGGTTCTCCCGATGGCGAAGCAACGTGGGAGCTGGAATCAGAAATGCAAGAGAACTATCCCCAATTATTTTCAGGTAAATTCTAAATTTCGAGGACGAAATTTCTTTAAGGGGGGTAGATTGTAATATCCCGCTTGTTAATATCAGTTAACAGTATTAGAGGCAATTAATAAGCGAGGCAATTTAGTAATTTAAGCGATGGCAAAACCGTAATTATTGCAAACAAGAGGAATTATAAGAATATGGGAAGGGAGATATTTTCATTGTGTTTCTTCTCCTCTACCACTCTCTCTCAAAAATCAGTTTCTCTCCCTCCTTTCTCTCATCCACACGCCACTTCCCTTCACCCAAATCCTTCAAGCTTTCATTCCAATCCTTGTGGAGTTGCTAGCAAGTGAGTCTTGAGGAAAATAGAACAAGTAGAGGAAAGAATAAGGAAGGAACAGCTAGGGTTTGCAAGAAACAAGTTGAACCAGCACCAATTAAGGCTTAGGTGAGCTCATTTCAGATTCTAGAACACATCTAGAGAGTTTTAGATAGTTTTCCTACAAGTTATTAAAAGATAAAGTTACCCTAATTCCTAGTTTGTTTAATCCTTGCTCATGAGTGTTTATAATTGTTTATTTATGAAAGGAAATTCTTTTTATCATGTTAAGGAAGCCTGGGTACCACTGAATGGACAGAAATGGTGAGAAATCAGATTTTCACAGGTTTTTACTGATACGGTCGCTGTAGCGACGGACCGTCGCTTGTAGCGACCAGACTGGGTTTTTCCCTGCCTAGCCGCGCTTGTAGCGACCGTATAGGCGCTTGTAGCGACGTTTGTCGCTTGTAGCGAGGAACTGGGCGCTGTAGCGACCAAGTTCTGCCTATTGTCGCTTGTAGCGACCAGGAGGTCGCTGTAGCGACCAGCCTTAAACAGCCCAACTTAGTTGAGCTGTTCTGGGGGTTCTGGTTCGCGTGAGCATGGCTTTTTGGCAACTGATTTTCTATATCATATTTAGAAACTTAAACCACCATTTATGTTCATTCCAAAGGCTTCCAAAGGTTAAGAAATTACTTGAGCAAAGATTAGGCAAAGCTTGGAAGATATATGAGTTAAGGATATATGGTCAGCTAAGCCTAAGAGTGACATATGAGAACGATATGTCCATAACCTTGCATAGGTTAACAGGAATAGGATTAATTCAGGTAAGTTAAGGGTAGTTTATCAGGATACCTTAAACAGTGGGATTCAATTCCCTAGTTTCAGGCATAGTTACAGGTTATCAGGACGTGCCTCAGTGTTCACGCCAGAGTGACATTGGGGAAAACACGTATCAGTTTTATCAGGAAATGTATAAACATATACCAGGAATAATAATTAATAATCAGGATAAGCTTTGTGTCTTCTGTTCTCTCGACCAGTTAGAGAGAACAGGGGGTTTCAGCATCGCTGAAACGGGCAGGAACTTTCCGTGAGGATAACCACACAGAGTTACAGTGTGTCTCCTGTGCTCTCGACCAGTTAGAGAGGACGGGGGGTTCCAGACGGAACGGGCAGGAATCTTCCGCGAGGATAACCACACACTTAGGCAAGAGGAGTCCGGTGTTAGCCTGATATGATAGGATTTTCACCGGTTATCAGGGGAATGTACTTCGGGGTTACTCCACCCGGGGGCATTCCGTAAAATGAACTCAGATAATAATGTTTGTCCAACGCTAACAGCTAACTTAAAGTATCAGTTAATATTTTATTATATTATCAGTCAGGAAATATTTACTCAGACAATTATCAGACTTCAGTTAGCAGTTATCAGACGGTGATCCTAGGTTTCCCCTTGATCACCAATTCAGCAGAATCAGTCAGATGACCCTCTATGGGTAAGTTAAGACTTGGCGATCATAGGTATCCCCACGATCGCCGAGGTAGGCACGGCGACCCTAGGTTCCCTGAGGTTGCCAAACGGTAGGTAGGGTAGGAGCTCACTGAGACATTATGTCTCATCCCTTTCCTTCTGGTGCAGGTTCTTCTCAGGTGGCACGTCGCAAAGGTAAAGAGAAGGCTACGGATTGATCGTGCCGTGTTATGTTTTATCATGTGGATATTGTATCATGATGTATTTATGTATTAAGAAGGATGTTTGTATCGGATAGTGAGATGTAATATAAACTTGTGTATCTAATAAACAACTTTTCTGTATTGTATTTAATGTATCCAGTACGAAATTTTAATACTCGTAAGAGATCCTAGGCAATCTCTATATGGGTGTTACATCGCCCGACCCATGTTAAAGGGGTTTTCTTCAAATCACTTCGCCCTTAAAGGTCTCGTGCTTGGGGAATTGTGGATTGGATGTGTCGCTCGACTTAGTACTTGCTCTTTGCCAACTAGGCCTAACCTAAAATTCTCAGGCAAGAACAATGTGATAAGATGTTTTTACAAGTGATCTACCTATGAACATAGATGACGGTGTTACTTCATTGAGTGGGGTGATGCACCTTCAAAGCTCCAACACTCAAGTCAATGAGAGCTTAAGGATTTTAGAGGTTTTTCTAGGAAATTAATTGTACCTTTTTTACGGCCGAGGGGCTCCTTATATAAGAAATTGGTACTTCGTACTGCCACGTGGCTGTTATGATATTACGCGATTGCTTTATCCAGCATGTTGTCTGGACAGCCGTGCGATCGTGATTAGACGGCCAAGATTAACTCTGGGTTCTTTTCATGTTGTTGTTGATTTTGGTGGTCCGTCTCTAGACCAAGTGCCTCGTTGGACCTTTATCTCTGAGCTATTGGATCTTCGCCCAATCCGGAACATTATGCATGCATGAAATAATATGTACTTGGATTGGTATAGGTCAACCGAATAAAGAACAAACGTGGACTCGTATAGGTCGACCGAATAAAGAACAAATGTCTACGCCTTAACAAGCTTGACTATTGGTGGACCTTGGACTAGAATAGGTCGACCAAATAAAGAACAAACGTCTACGCCTTAACAGGCTTGACGCTTGGTGCACTGTGGACCGGCATGGATGGACCATTCCGTGTGACTTGTAATACTTCACTTAACTAACTAGAAAGATCTCATTCAACACTGGTTTGATTGTTCAAGTCATGCCAACTCAGCTCGTTCTCATCTTCACTTGTTTGACTGTTCAGGCCAGGCCAGGCCAGCTTATTCATCAACGCTGATTTGATTGTTCAAGTTAGGCCATCCAGCTCATCTCATCTTCACTTAATACGATTCTATTTTAAGTTAACTACGCTCTGATTCCACGTGTCTTGTACGGATGATCAGCGTCTCTGAAAGCGTGTCTTAACTCCACGCGCCTAGTACGAATGAGTTGCACCCTAGTCCACACGTAGGCGTACTCAAAAAAGACAACCAATGGGAGGCTTTGGATTGTGCGCTCTCGTTAAAAAACGCGCGATCTTCCGAGACGCGTACGAGCGCTCGGAAGGCTGTTGTGAAGTCGCCACCAAAGTTTTTGTTTAAAGGGAACGTTGATAAACCCTTAAGTTTTTTATTTGAAAGGGAAACGATAATAAAACCCTTGACGATGAGGAAAGGATTGGTCATCGCAACCATTGTCGGGTTCGGGAGTCGATTACGTAAGGGGAAGGTATTAGCACCCCTCACGTCCGTTTTACTCAACGGGAACCTCCTATTTAGCTAAAGCTTAAAATGTTTTTTTAAATGTTTTGCGTGCATGCTTGTCTATAAAAGGGAAAAAGAAAATATGATGAAAGGGGAAAAAGTTTGTTTTTTATTATTGTGCTTGACAAGATGACGATCTTGCTCCTACGTATCCCCTGGTGCGATGGGGAATTCAAAGCTACGTAGTTCTTTGGTAGAAAAACGTATTTGTTGGTTGTTTTTGAATGAACGATGTTTTAACCGTATTCTTGCGATCAAACGTAGCTTGTGTGCTCGCATATGGGAGGCTTAAGCGTTTGTTTAAAATCGCGCTAGAAATGTTAAAAGCATGTTCGTTGGGAAAAGGGTTTGAATTGGCCGCGAGGGGACTGAAAAGGTTAAAATGACTCAACCGAGTCGAGAAAGGTTCAATTGATCCAACGGGATCAAGAAAAGGGTGCAATGGACTCACCCGAGTCGAACATTGACCAAAGTGACTCAAGCGAGTCGAGAAGGGGTTCAATTGATCCAACGGGATCAAGAAAGGGCGCAATGGACTCAACCGAGTCTAACATTGACCAAAGTGACTCAAACGAGTCGAGAAGGGGTTCAATTGATCTAACCGGATCAAGAAAGGGCGCAATGGACTCAACCGAGTCGAACATTGACCAAAGTGACTCAACCGTGTCGAGAAATGAATCAAATGGTCACGGGGGACCAAAAAGTTCAAATTGACCACAAAGGGCCAAGAATTGGTTTGGTGTGGATTTGTTTTAAATAGAATGACGATTGTCCGAACGACGAGACATACGTCAAGCGTTCGTTCAATCGGGGAAATGAAGAGACATACGTCAAACCATCCATTTTTCATTCAAGTTTTAATGTTGGAACCCAAAAATGTACTTATGGTGAAGTTTGAAAGGAATGACGATCGTCTAAGCAACGAGACATACGCCAAGTGTTTACTCAATCGGGGAAATGGAGAGACATACGTCAAACCATCCCTTTTTCATTCAAGTTTATCTTTTTGAAACTTAAAGAAATCCCAAAATTAAGCAAAAACACTTAGTTTTAAAACTTAAAACAAAATGGTTACTCAAATTAAATGTTGCAACCCATGAACAAGCCTCTTGCTCAAATTTGTTTTGAAAAGCTAATGAACAAAGCTGGTTGTTCAAGTTTTGAAAAAATGAACAAGTTTGTTGTTCAAGTTTCTGATTGAAAACTCATTGAAAAAGGATAAGTTTATGAGAAAATGCACAAGTTTATGAAATGTAATGAACAAGTTAATGTTCAAAAGCTTTTGAAACTTGATGAAAAAAAGTTGTTTATTCAAGTTTGATTTTGGAAATCAATGAACATAACTTGCTGCTCAAATTTACTTTGAAATTTAATGAGCAAGTTAATGTTCAAATGTTTTTGAAACTTGATGAACAAGAGTTGCTTAAACTTGTGCAATTTCAAAATAAAAGCCAAACATGAGTTTTAATCCTTTTAAAAATGAAGTTTACAATAAAAGTCAGGTTCTGAGCCTTAAACATAAGTCCAGAAGCGCTTTAGAACCTTAAAATTTGCCCAGAAGTGCTTCAGAAGCTGAAATCCTGAGTCTGGGTGAACAGTGCATCAGAAGCTGAAATTTCAGCTTCTGAAGTACTGTTCAGACGTTGACTTTGGTTGACCTTCAGAAGCACTGTTCATGGGTTGACTTCTGTTGACCTTCAGAAGCACTGTTCAGACTCTGAGCTTCAGAGTCTGAAGTACTGTTCAGACTCTGAACTTCAGAGTCTGAAGTACTGTTCAGACTCAGCTTCTGATCAGTTTTCAGAACCTCAAAGGGGTGCAAAAATTTCAAATTTGGTTGTAAAAGGGTTTAAACCACTTCTGTTTTTGTGTTTTGCAAAGATTGGGATTTCTTTGAAGTCTCAAAAGATGTTTCTTAGTTCAAAGCCAATTTAAAAACACTTAAAAATGCAGAAACTGAGGCTGAATCACAATAGAACCAGTGAATAAATGCAAACAGCAATGCAAATGCAAGATAAGGAGCTCAGAATAACTTACAAAAATCCTGATGATGCTTGGGATGCAAGAAACTGAAGAGAACTTGGGATGATTGTTGTTTTGTAAAACTGGAATGTTGCAGAACAAGAACAACACTTGCAAGGGATGTTTTGCTGTTTATTTCTTGTTTTGGATATGATGTTTATGGATGCTTGATAGCTGGTCTTGATTTCTGGGTTGGTTTGTGATTGCTCACAAAGTAAGAAACAGAAAACAGAGTTTGTGGTTAAGGTTTCTATTGGTTCTGATTTGGTTCTAGAATTCCCCAAAACCACTGCTTAGATGCTCTAAGGTTGGATTGGATTTGTGTTATTGAGATTGTATACTCAACAAACTGTGGAAAATTGTGTGTTTAAAACTGGATTGATTGTTCTTGAGATTGTATACTCTGGATTTTCTCTCAATAATTGCTCAAAGCTTTAATTCTGAATATCACAAATTCACCTTTTGAACTCTGGTTTTTTTGCTCTAAAATCTCTGTGTTAACTTCTCTTAACTGCTCATGCATTGCATTGCTTTTATAGGCAAATTAGGATCAAATGCAATGATGGTAAATCCCCTAAAACCAGGCTGCTTTGTGGGCTGATGATCATGACTGGATGCTATGCATTTAATGCAAAAGGAGGGAAGTGACCCTGCCTTGTGATCATGGTCATGACTTTGGCAAATTTCAGAACCCAATGGGGGCTGACTGTGACTGTAATTGCTGGAATTCATGGAAACAGGGTGCAGGCTATGCTTTTTGAGGTTGACCCTTGAGGATTTGAGAAGATAAAAAGGGAAAGCCATGTTCTGGTGAGCAGAGCTTGGGGATAAGAAACAAAAACGTGTTTCAATTGAGGAAGGAAGAAAAACTGGAACAGGGTCAGCAGTTTTCAAAAACAGGGCAAGTGGTTTTTGCAATTCGGGCAGGTTGTTTGCAGCAATAGTTGACTGGTTTTGGGTGGAGAAGAAAAGGGGAAAAGCCAGGTGGAAAGGAGGGGACAGGATGCAGAGCAAGTGGGGAAGAAGGAATTCTGGGTTTCCTTCTTTCCTCAGCTTCTGAAGACAACGTGCTGGGCACATGCTTCTTTTCCTTCTCTTCTTTCTTTCTCAGCTTCTGAAGAACACGTGCCCTGCACGTGGTCACTTGGCCAGGCTTTTCGTTTCTGAACTAGGCTGGGCCCGTGTTTTGGTTCCTCTTTCTTTCTTTTTGCACTTCTCTTTCTCTCTTTTTCTTTTGTGTTTCTCTTTTTTTGTAATAAAACTTAAAAGAAAATAATAATAATAATACAATAATAATAAAAGATAATAAATGATAAATAATAACTTGGTTATTATTATCATTAAAAATAATAATAATAACTTTATCATTATTATTTATTATTTAATAAAAGGTTTGACTTCTCCTTTTTTGTTTTAAAAAGGGTAGGACAAAATTGGGGTACAACAGCTGCCCCTACTTAATTGTGTCTTTGCATAGAGAATGTGAGTGCCAAAGGCATCACATAAACTCTTTGTGAAGAGCAATTAAGTAAAAGAAGGATCCAAATTTTGTCCTTCAAGGTGAGAAAAGATTGTAGTAGATAATAATGATATGCAAAATGCAATGAACAAAAGTAAATGTAGGTTGACCTGGTTTGGCTACTAGTGCATAAACTATGAGTGAACAAATCATCACCTGAACAGGTGATTAGATCTGAAAAGGTTGATCATATCCAGCCGCTCACACTGGAGATAGATCCACTGGGGATAAAGGTAATCGTATCTAGCCGCTAACACTAGAGGTGGATTCACTGAGGATAAAGGTAATCGTATCTAGCCGCTAACACTAGAGGTGGATTCACTGAGGATAAAGGTGATCTTATTTAGCCGCTTACACTGAAGGTAGATCCACTGGGGATAAAGGTGATCTTATTCAGCCGCTTACACTGAAGGTAGATTCCTAAAGGCAAAGGTGCTCCTATCACTACAAGAAATTTGGCATTTTGCGACACTTACTTTGCGACCCTTGGCTTAGAACTGTCGCAGATTACACTTTTGCGACTGTTATTGCGACTGTCAGGCTTAAGGGTCGCAGGTTTTATACATTTTTTTAAACACCCTTCACAAAATATTTTTTGGCCAAATATTCTTCATTCCCACCAATTCATTTTCATTCTCCCTCCTACAATTTCATTCTCCCTCCCACAACTCCAAACCCTAAAACCAAATTTTTTTCTCCACCCTAAGAACTCTAACATCTCTCTAATCGTTCCCTCCACTCGTATCTCTCTCCCATCTCATCTAATCGCTCCCTCGTATCTCTCTAATCGTTGCCGCCGCCGCTGTTGCCTTGCCTCACTCTCTCATCTCATCTGCGACCAACAGGTTTTAGGTAAAGTTCGTTTTTTCCCTCTTTTCCCTCTCTCATCTCATCCCGCTGTTGCCTTGCCTTTCCCTCTTTTACCCACAAACCCATTTCACTTCCTGTCTCTCTTCAAGTTTTAGGTAAAGTTTCGATTTTTCCTTCACCCTTTTTGTTGTTTCGTCGTTTTGGAAGTGGGTTTTTGTTAAATTTTGAAATGGTTAAATTTGATTTTATTTTGAAATGGTTAAATGTTAAATTTGATTTTATTTCATTTTTCAGGATTTCATTTGGAATTTTGAAGTTGATTTGGTGTTCTAATGTTACTAGTCTTGGATTGTCTTGTCTTGCTTCCAAATGCGCTTCTTTGAAATCCTTGGATTTGCAGGTTTTTATTTTATTTTTTGCTTTTTCATAATATTTCATTTCTTTGCAATTTTTTTGTTATAAGGTAGTGTGTGGATAAATTGAATAATTAACTGCTTATTATATAATTGATTATGTATAAGCTGTCATATAAGTGTTTGTGTATAAATGATTTCTATAATAAGACTCTGTTTGGATAAACAACTCATTTTGCAGCTTATAGCATAAACACTTATCATATAAGCGCGTATGTTTTGGTTCCAACCATGTTTAATATCTGTCATTGGTAATCTTAAGTTTTCTTTTATGCAGAAAGATAATGTAAGGAACCAGCGTGAAAATGTTGTTCTGATAATAGCAAATACACAGTCGCGACTTGGCATGTAACACCCATTTAGAGATTGCCTAGGATCTCGTATGAGTATTAAAATTTCGTACCGGATACATTTAATACAATACAGAAAAGTTGTTTATTAATTATACAAACATATGTCTTTGATACAACTCAAGATCCGATACATAATATTCCTCATAATATACATCATGTACAACAATCTTATACAACATCCACATGGTATAAATATAATACGGCACGATCAATCCGTAGCTTTCTCTTTACCTTTGCGTCGTGCCACCTGAGAAGAACCTGCACCAGAAGGAAAGGGATGAGACATAACGTCTCAGTGAGCTCCTACCCTACCTACTGTTTGGCAACCACAGGGAACCTAGGGTCACCGTGCCTACCTCGGCGATCTTGGGGGAATATCTATGATCGCCAAGTCTTATCTTTACTTATTTCGCGATCAAGGGAAAGAACTAGGATCGCTCTTACTTAGTGATCAGGGAAAACAGAATTATGATCACGTCTTATTACTAGGAACTAATTGTCCTATCTCTCAATACTTATACAAATAAATGTATTAATCTTTATGTCTTTAAGTTAGAGGTTAGCGTTGAACAATCAATACTTATCTTGGTTCATTTTACGGAGTGCATCCGGGTGGAGTAACCCCGAAGTACATCTCCCTTCTAACCGGTGAAAATTCCTATCATATCAGGCTAACACCGGACTCCTCTTATCTTTGTGTGGCTGCTCTCGCGAGCGGTAACTTCACCGTCCCAGCTGCCATTTAAGGCGGTAACTTCACGGGGACCTCCTGTATACTAACTGACGAGCAGACAGGAGACACATTAACTTTGGACTTGGATGTGTAGCTGCCCTCACGAGCGGTAACTTCACCGTTCCGGCTGCCATCAAAGGCGGTAACTTCACAGGAACCCCTCGTATACTAACTAGCGAGCATACGAGAGACACATCAAGTCATCTTAATAATTGTCCTTATTCTTTAAACATATATACACATATAGTGTATAACTTGACTTATGCCTATCTGAGGCATCTTAGATTGTTCACTCTTAAAGCTCAACCTATAAAGGTTCTAGACTCAATATGATGTCATGGGCTTATCGTTCTCATAAGCCGTTACTTGAATATTGGAAGCATTCCATAACTTAAATAACTTTACTATGCATTCCTAATGCTTTACCAGATTCCTTGTCCAATCATTCATTCCTTAAATGTTATGTAATCCATTGAACATGTCAAGAATGGTGTTTGTCTTGGAAAAATAGTGTTCACTCGAAAACAGTTGTTAAAAAGCATCGCCGAACACGTACACAGCACCTAGAACGAAACAGAACAGACAAATGCTGCCTGTCCAATTTCGCTAGGCGACCATGAGGCGAGGTGGGGGCGAAAATAGGCAGTGAGCACCTGCCAAACAGTAACTTCAGGTTCGCCCCGAGCTCGCCCGGCGAAATTATCAGTTCAAAAACCTGCTAAAAGTATGATTTTTCACCATTTTGACACATTTAATGTTACCCAGGCATTCCAACAACATAAGGGATGAATTTCCAACACAAATTAATAGTTCAAAACCTAAATAAACAAGGAATTGTCAAGCATAGGAAATTAGGGTTGATTTTCTAAACTTAGCACAAAGTTGTAAATGCTCTAAAACTTACTCAAACGGGTTCTAAAACCCTGTGGAGCTCACCTTAATCTTCTATTGGTGCTGGTTAACTTGATCTCCAAAGCCTAAGTTTCTCCAACTCTAACTCTTGCCTTGTTCCTCTTTTCTTTCACTTATTCTAGCTTTCTACTCAAGTTCTCTTGCAATACTTCTCACTAGTATTTAGATTGAAGTTTGGTTGAGGGATGGTGTGTGTGAGGGAGGACGTGAGAGATGAGAGAAGGAGGAAAGAAATTCTGAAATTTGGAATGGAATGGAGAAGGATTGGAATGAAAGAAAATAAATATCTTTCTCATTTTCAAATTAATCTCCCACTTAACAATAATTACAAAAACGCCACTCCTCTTAATTCCTTATTTTTCTTGCTTGCTTCTCAAGTTTCTAACACAGATAAATGATACTTATGAGCGGGTTATTACAATCTACCCCCCTTAAAGAAATTTCGTCCTCGAAATTTAGAATTTACCTGAAAATAGATAGGGATAATGCTCTTGCATATCTGACTCCAGCTCCCACGTCGCTTCGCCGTCGGGAGAGCCTTTCCAAACAACTTTAACAATAGGGATTTCTTTATTCCGTAAAGTCTTAACATCACGATCAATTATCTGATCCGGTTCAGGTTGAAAGGTCAGGTCCGATCTCAAATCGATACTATCCAGTTCCACTGGTTGGAAGGGATCAGGAATGAATTTCCTTAGCTGGGAGACGTGGAATACATCATGCAATCCTGACATGGCTGGTGGCAGCGCTAACTGATAAGCTGCCGGACCAACACGTCGAAGTATCTGAAATGGTCCAACATATCTTGGACAAAGCTTCTTGGTTCTGAATGCTCCTCTCAATCCCAACTTGGGCGTAACTTTAAGAAACACATGATCTCCTTCTTCAAACTCTAAGGGTCTCCGCCGCTTATCAGCATAACTCTTCTGACGGCTTTGTGCTGTTCTCATTTTATCCTGAATGGATTTAATCTTTAAGGTCGTCTCTTGTATTATCTCAGGTCCCAAAATACTTTTGTCTCCAACTTCAGCCCAACAAAGCGGGGTTCTACACTTCCTACCATATAGAGCTTCATAGGGTGCCATTCCTATGCTAGAATGGTAACTGTTATTGTAAGAGAATTCAATCAATGGTAGGTGGTCATTCCAACTTCCTCCATCTTCCAGAATACATGCACGTAGCATATCCTCTAATGTCTGAATAGTTCTTTCTGATTGTCCATCCGTCTGAGGATGATGGGACGTGCTCATCTTTAACCTTGTTCCCAAAGCTTTCTGAAAAGCTTTCCAAAAATGGGATGTGAAAATGGGATCTCTATCAGACACAATACTAGCTGGCACACCATGGAGTTTCACAATCTCCGAAATAAACAACTCAGCATACTGAGAGGCTCGGTAAGTGGTCTTAACCGGCAAGAAATGAGCCGACTTAGTTAACCGGTCCACTATAACCCAAATAGAGTCATGTCCTCGCTGTGTTCGAGGCAATCCAGTCACAAAGTCCATGGTTATATCTTCCCATTTCCATTGTGGAATTTCTAACGGTACCAACATCCCTGCAGGCCTTTGATGCTCAATTTTCACCTGCTGACAAACAATGCATCGGGACACAAACTCCGCAACATCTCTTTTCATGCTAGGCCACCAATAATCTCTTTTCAAGTCTTGATACATCTTGGTGGTTCCTGGGTGAATGCTGAAACTGCTCTTATGCGCCTCTTCTAGAATTAACCTTTTTAATTTCTCATCGTTCGGGACATAAACTCTTCCCTCAAACAATAATGTTCCATCAGGTGCAAAAGAAAACTCCGGTTGGCTCACTTTCCTTTGAAGATCCATATCCATGCTTAGCGCTTGTGCAATCCTAGATCGTAGGTCACATGAAATATCTAACTTGTTTAACAAAATTCCACCATCCAAATCAGTAACATGGAGGTTAAGGTCTCTAAACTTCTCATACAGCCCACACGTGTGAATCATCACCTCAGCTTTAACCAAAGCCTTTCGACTTAAGGCATCTGCCACCACATTTGCCTTTCCTGGATGGTATTTCAGATCGAAATCAAAATCCTTCAAATACTCCATCCATCGCCTTTGCCTCATATTCAGATCTCGTTGATCAAACAAATACTTCAAACTCTTATGGTCGCTAAACAAATCAAACTGCGCGCCATACAAATGATGTCTCCATATCTTCAGTGCAAAAACTATTGCTGCTAACTCAAGATCATGGGTGGGGTAATTCTCCTCATGGGTCTTGAGCTGTCTAGAGGCATAAGCTATCACTTTATCTTCTTGCATAAGAACACTTCCCAGTCCCTTGGAAGATGCATCGCAGAAAACGGTGTATCTTCTTTCAGGATCTGGTATTGCCAACACTGGGGCCTGAGTCAACTTCTTTTTCAGAACTCTGAAACTTTCTTCACATTCTTCATTCCAAACAAAGGGTACATCTTTTCTGGTGAGGCGTGACAGGGGTAAAGCAATCTGAGAAAACTTCATAATGAATCTTCGATAATAACCTGCCAAGCCTAGAAAGCTTCTGACTTCAGCTACATTCTTTGGTCTTTCCCAATTGAGAACAGCCTCTACTTTAGATGGATCAACAGCTACTCCTCCTTGAGAAATAACATGACCCAAAAACTTAATTTCAGATAACCAGAACTCACACTTGCTAAACTTAGCATACAGCTGCTTGTCTCTAAGGACATCCAATACAATTCTCAAATGCTGAGCATGCTCCTGAGGATCCTTAGAATAGATCAAGATGTCATCAATGAAAATTACCACGAATTGATCGAGATAGGGTTGAAATATCCTGTTCATGTAATCCATAAATACTGCTGGAGCATTAGTTACACCGAAAGGCATAACCAAAAATTCATAGTGCCCATAACGCGTTCGAAACGCCGTCTTAGACACATCTGAAGATTTGATACGGATTTGGTGATAACCCGATCGAAGATCAATCTTGGAAAATACTGTTGCTCCTTTTAGCTGATCTAAAAGATCGTCAATCCTGGGAAGAGGATATTTATTCTTGATAGTCACCTTATTAAGTTGGCGGTAGTCAATACACAGCCTCATACTTCCATCCTTTTTCTTGACTAACAAAACCGGAGCACCCCAAGGCGATACACTGGGTCTGATGAAATGCTTTTGAATTAATTCTTCGAGTTGAGATTTCAGCTCTTTCAGCTCTGCTGGTGACATTCTGTACGGTGCCACAGATACTGGCTCCGCTCCTGGAATTAAATCAATTGAAAACTCCACCTCTCGCTCTGGAGGCAAACTAGTTACTTCTGAAGGGAAAACATCTAGGTACTCATTTACAATAGGAATGTCACTGGGACTTAACTCTGAGTCCGAAGCCACAGTGAGCATCACGTAGAATCCCTTATCTTGAGCACAAATGAATTGGATTAACTGATGGGTGCGGTTAATCAATTCAGACAGAGCCACACCTTCTGTCGTATCACTGGTAGGCATATAAATACTCTTCTCTGAACATCCTATATACACATGGTTAGCAGAGAGCCAATCCATGCCTAGGATCACATCCAATTGCTCCATTGGGAGACAAACTAATTCAACATAATAGGTCTTACTAGACACAGTGATAGGGCAACTTTCACAAACATACTTTGCCTCAATTCCGCCTTCAGTAGCGGTAGTTACTAACATTGGAGGATTCAACGGAGACAAAGGTAGTTGCAGCGTCTCCACACATTTATATGAAATAAAAGAACATGTAGCGCCGCAATCAAAAAGAACTTTTACTGGATTAGTACCCAAATAACACATACCGGCAATTAAATCCTCATTAGCCAGAGCCTTTGCACCATCAAGGGAGTACACCCTGCCCTTACTAGTAGTCGTTCCTTCAGCTGGTCCTTTACCACGTCTATTCGGACATTCATGTATGAAGTGCCCAGGTTGCTTACACCCGTAGCAGACACCCATACCCATCATACATTCTCCTTTGTGAGACTTCCCACACTTCCTGCAAGCAGAATATATTGAGGGCGGACTAGGTTGCTTTCCTCTTTGCGGAGATCCCTTTGGCTTAAGCTTGTCATGGTACTTGTCAGACATTCTACTCTTCTTCTTCTCATAAGCTGCCGCTCTTTCCTTTGAAGCTTTTGCAAGTCCCGCCTCGACTACTAAGCTATCATGCACCAACTCATCGTAACTCGCAGTTCTCTGAAGGCTAACTGCTGTATCTATCTCGCCTCTTAAACCTCTCTTGTATTGATTCATCTTCCACACTTCATTTTCAGCATACTCGTTGTGTGTAGAATAGTAGGACAACTCTTCAAACTTCTTTGTGAACTCAGCAACCGACATGCTACCTTGCTTCAACTCCAAGAACTCTTGCTCCTTCTTTACCTTGTAAGACAAAGGTAAATACTTTTCTAACATCACTCCTTTAAAGTTCTCCCAATTCACTTCTACACCATTAGCTTCCATCCTGCGCTGAGCAGATTCCCACCAGTCTTCTGCTGCGCCTCTGAATTGGTTCGTGGCATAGACCACTTTATCTTCTTCTGAACAATCAGCCATTCTAAAAATTTTCTCCATCTGCTTAATCCACTTTCTTGCTTCTTGAGGTTCACCTTCTCCATTGAACTCCGGAGGGTGATGTCTGTTATATTCCCTGAACACAGGATTACCAATTACTGGAGGAGGTGGTGGCTGTGGATGGAAACCTTGACCCTGCTGCATCATTTCCATCCATTGTTGTTGAGCTTGGGCCTGTTGCTGAGATTGTTGTTGCATCATCAGCATCATTTGCTGATACTGTAATGCATTCTGAGCTTGTTGCTCTTGGTATTGCTGTTGCCAGGCCTGCTGTTGTTGCATCATCTGTTCCCATGAATTCTGACTGGGTCCTCCACTCTCGTCACTGGCTTGATTAGTACGAGGTCTACCTCTTCTTCTCCCAGACATCTTACCCTAGCTGTCATATACAAGTCAAAGTGATCAGTTTTAACTGAACATAACATCTAGAATAATGTCCTGGATCCAAGAGGTCCACAAACTTGGATTGTACTTTAATGACCCAAGGCACGGTCTGAATCGACCTGCTCTGATACCAAATTGTAACACCCATTTAGAGATTGCCTAGGATCTCGTATGAGTATTAAAATTTCGTACCGGATACATTTAATACAATACAGAAAAGTTGTTTATTAATTATACAAACATATGTCTTTGATACAACTCAAGATCCGATACATAATATTCCTCATAATATACATCATGTACAACAATCTTATACAACATCCACATGGTATAAATATAATACGGCACGATCAATCCGTAGCTTTCTCTTTACCTTTGCGTCGTGCCACCTGAGAAGAACCTGCACCAGAAGGAAAGGGATGAGACATAACGTCTCAGTGAGCTCCTACCCTACCTACTGTTTGGCAACCACAGGGAACCTAGGGTCACCGTGCCTACCTCGGCGATCTTGGGGGAATATCTATGATCGCCAAGTCTTATCTTTACTTATTTCGCGATCAAGGGAAAGAACTAGGATCGCTCTTACTTAGTGATCAGGGAAAACAGAATTATGATCACGTCTTATTACTAGGAACTAATTGTCCTATCTCTCAATACTTATACAAATAAATGTATTAATCTTTATGTCTTTAAGTTAGAGGTTAGCGTTGAACAATCAATACTTATCTTGGTTCATTTTACGGAGTGCATCCGGGTGGAGTAACCCCGAAGTACATCTCCCTTCTAACCGGTGAAAATTCCTATCATATCAGGCTAACACCGGACTCCTCTTATCTTTGTGTGGCTGCTCTCGCGAGCGGTAACTTCACCGTCCCAGCTGCCATTTAAGGCGGTAACTTCACGGGGACCTCCTGTATACTAACTGACGAGCAGACAGGAGACACATTAACTTTGGACTTGGATGTGTAGCTGCCCTCACGAGCGGTAACTTCACCGTTCCGGCTGCCATCAAAGGCGGTAACTTCACAGGAACCCCTCGTATACTAACTAGCGAGCATACGAGAGACACATCAAGTCATCTTAATAATTGTCCTTATTCTTTAAACATATATACACATATAGTGTATAACTTGACTTATGCCTATCTGAGGCATCTTAGATTGTTCACTCTTAAAGCTCAACCTATAAAGGTTCTAGACTCAATATGATGTCATGGGCTTATCGTTCTCATAAGCCGTTACTTGAATATTGGAAGCATTCCATAACTTAAATAACTTTACTATGCATTCCTAATGCTTTACCAGATTCCTTGTCCAATCATTCATTCCTTAAATGTTATGTAATCCATTGAACATGTCAAGAATGGTGTTTGTCTTGGAAAAATAGTGTTCACTCGAAAACAGTTGTTAAAAAGCATCGCCGAACACGTACACAGCACCTAGAACGAAACAGAACAGACAAATGCTGCCTGTCCAATTTCGCTAGGCGACCATGAGGCGAGGTGGGGGCGAAAATAGGCAGTGAGCACCTGCCAAACAGTAACT
Source organism: Medicago ruthenica (assembly GCA_018208015.1). NCBI lineage: Eukaryota > Viridiplantae > Streptophyta > Magnoliopsida > Fabales > Fabaceae > Medicago > Medicago ruthenica. Next base: position 218,147 of record WNNG01000641.1, read on the forward strand.
TCAGGTTCGCCCCGAGCTCGCCCGGCGAAATTATCAGTTCAAAAACCTGCTAAAAGTATGATTTTTCACCATTTTGACACATTTAATGTTACCCAGGCATTCCAACAACATAAGGGATGAATTTCCAACACAAATTAATAGTTCAAAACCTAAATAAACAAGGAATTGTCAAGCATAGGAAATTAGGGTTGATTTTCTAAACTTAGCACAAAGTTGTAAATGCTCTAAAACTTACTCAAACGGGTTCTAAAACCCTGTGGAGCTCACCTTAATCTTCTATTGGTGCTGGTTAACTTGATCTCCAAAGCCTAAGTTTCTCCAACTCTAACTCTTGCCTTGTTCCTCTTTTCTTTCACTTATTCTAGCTTTCTACTCAAGTTCTCTTGCAATACTTCTCACTAGTATTCAGATTGAAGTTTGGTTGAGGGATGGTGTGTGTGAGGGAGGACGTGAGAGATGAGAGAAGGAGGAAAGAAATTCTGAAATTTGGAATGGAATGGAGAAGGATTGGAATGAAAGAAAATAAATATCTTTCTCATTTTCAAATTAATCTCCCACTTAACAATAATTACAAAAACGCCACTCCTCTTAATTCCTTATTTTTCTTGCTTGCTTCTCAAGTTTCTAACACAGATAAATGATACTTATGAGCGGGTTATTACATGGCATGCCTGCTGAAGCTGATCCGGTGAGTCAGTTTTAAGTTTCTAATTAATTGCAGTTTCATGATCTGCTGTTTATCTTTCAAGTTTGTAAGTGTGCTATGTTGCTTGATTTTCTGTCTTCACAGAATATTCAATTATTTTGAATATATGTTGATATCATACTTTCTGGTTTTCTGTGAGGGTTGTTTTAAAACTTATGCGTGAAATTATATAAGAGTTCAATACCATTTTTTTGTTCAAGTAGAAAGTAGTGATCTAGAAATTGGCTTTCTAAGGATAGAATTTTGTTCTTCAATGTTGTACATCTTAAATAGATTTGCAAATTTTCTGCATCTTTGTATTCATTGATTCCTTTGATTGTTTGTGTACGGATTTGATTTTCAATGTATGAGCAAGAGTGCACGACTAGTGTTATGCTTGCTTATAGCTATTTTGTTTTCTGAAGAGAAGGTTAAATTTGTTGATAGGATCAGAGAGCTTCATACATTTAAATTGTTTGTTTTATGATGCATAGAAGAGTTTTAGTTTTACTCTGAAGTTGGAAATTACTAAAAAGTGTTAAAATTTGTCGCCCATTTGGTAGGTGTTTGTTACATGCAAGAGGTTTGTTCACCCTTTGAGCTCTTCTTTAAAAGCCCACTTTTGTTTGTGTTAAGAGTGAAAACGGGTTTGTAGAATGTTATTTTTTTTTAACACAGCTAATCTTACTATACATGTGATCAGTACATGAATGCAGCAACTTAAAAATTATATTTTATATCAATGACTGCACAGATGCTTGATCCTAAATTATGAGTGCTCTGAGGTGTTTTTGGGACACTGGATGTTTGTCAGTTTGGCCGCGGTTGGTGCTGGTTTAAGATTTCCTTTGTTTGAGTTAACTGCCTATTAGATTTAAGATTATAATTGGTCCAAAATTTGAGGCCTTTTTAATAGGTTGGAGTCAAATATATTAAACTTAGTTGTAGGTGAAAGGGATTTTTTATTTTTTTTGAAAGGTTATTTTGTTCTTTATGCCTTTACTCTATTGTGAACATGTTGTCATCGTTCGTAAATTTGATATTATAGGTTCCTAAGCAGACCGGTATAATTTTTTCAGTGCCTATATGTATGTGTATGTTTATTCCCATTCATGCTCGTATTGTTGTGTTTTTCCTCTGCATGCTATTGACTGGAAAAAGGTTTTGCTAACCTCTGTTTGTATGTTTCGATATGACTGGTTGTAGCTGCTAGTGCTACTGAGGCTTCTTCTGCCAAGGTGATTGATGGAAAAGCAGTAGCAAAGCAAATCAGAGATGAGATAGCAGCTGAAGTCTCCAGGATGAGAGAAGCTGTGGGTGTGATTCCAGGGTTAGCTGTTATCCTTGTTGGTGATAGAAAGGACTCTGCAACTTATGTGCGTAACAAAAAGAAGGTAAAATTACTCTCCTTAACCATACAAACCATTTGCTTTTATAATTTGAGTTATCTTCTTGAGTTTTATATTCCTAGCCATGACTACTGCTAATAGTATCAATAATGTTGACATTAACATCATCAGTGATGAAGAGTCGGTGAAGCATTTCTCTGCCAACTGGTAACTCACTCATAACTCATCATATATGTATTTTTGGTTTTAATCCTATGGTTTCGGGAAAACAAATTTAGTAAAATATGACGGAGAATTATTTCGGCTAGGATTCGAAATATATATGTGTCTTGCTAAATATTTCTATTTGCACTATATTCTTGACATCACAACCCCATGTTTTTTTTTTCTTTCCACTTTCCATATTTGATTGTGTTTTTTGTCCATTATTATCATGAAAGCCTCAAAAGGGATTTTATTAAGCATAGGAATCATAGATTATGTATTAGAAAAAAAATTGAAAGGAATGAACTTGAAAGTGAACATGTAAGCACAACAAGTTTCTTGGATTTAAATGTTTTCTTCTAGGCTATGAGAATGTTTTAGTTTGATGTTTGAACTTTGAACCATCTTTGGGATTATGTTTATTATGAACTTGAGATGGAAATTAGTTCAGAGAAGGGATCTAGTTTAATTTACATACTAAATCAGATCTGAGACCAAGAGAGCTGTTGCTAGCAGATATGAATCATAAATATTCTCCAACTAAACATAATAATTAAGTACCCATAATCTTGATTTAGTGAAAAAAGAACTAAAGATACTTCGGTGGTCTACTAGAAAGAAAACAAGCAATTTGTATTCAATTCTTGTTATAGGATTGTTGGGTTTGACTCAAATAATTTAGATCTTCAAATTTATCTTGGCCTCTCAACCAACATGACAACAAGAACCTACTTTTTTATATAGGCAAAATGAAAACATTAGTAAGTTAGTGATTATGTTAGTTTTTAGGGTTTGAATCCTAGACCTCCTACTTAAAGCCCTTTCGGTTTCCCTTAACTCACTTTCAGTTTAAGAATCCACTTTTTTTATAGGCAAAGTATTAGTAAGTTAGTGATTATGTTAGTTTCCAGGGTTCAAATCCTAGATCTTCCTACTTTAAGCACTTTTGATTTCTCTTAATTTACCATTCGAACTACATACTCAAACTATTCGATCTGGATTGTGTGTTGTGTGACTAGATGCAGTCAACCACATCCGGACTGTCTGATCACGATAAGATAATCGATATTTCAATGCAAATTTTAATTTCTTTATTTTAATCTAAAGTGCCAAGTTTAAAATCCAGACCATCCGATCTTGATTGGCTAATCTAGATGTGGTGGACACGCTGTCACGAGGTTTGTTTGTGGCTGCAGACAAACCAAATCCCACAAAAACAAACTTAAACTTAGATGTAGAGATTTCACCAAACAAGATAAACATTTCTCAGCAATACAGACTTCATAAATGCTTTTTTTGCCTCTTTCCCCTTCAGGCCATTGTCAACATCTGGACTAAATGCAATGACCCCTGGTACAACTCAGTTTGCCATCCTCTACAATGGAAGTATGTGTGTATATGATGGAATTCCTGCAGAAAAGGTAAACACTACCTGTTGAAAGATGAAATTCCAGCACTTCACTAGTTTACTTTATTAATTCTTTGCTTATTAACAATTTAGGTGCATGAGATAATGATGATGGCTTCTGCCAATGCCAAGTCTTCTGAAATGAAGAGTGGAATTCCCTTCAATTCACTCTTTTCCAGTACCATCCCTTCTTCTCCACAAGGAAACTCTGACAATTTACCTTCTCCCCCATCAGTTGGTTTTCCTGCTGCTGAGAAGAGTTCCATTTGCAGGATGCAAGGTGCTATCTCTTTCATTATCTTACTACTACTAAAGAGGAGTGTTAGTAACACACTCTTTAAAAACTCTTTTCGAACACTCACTACTACAAGCATAGAATTCACGACCAAAATTGGAAACCGAAAAATGAACTTTTTCACTAATTTGATCTTTTTAGACGGAATTAGAGACGCATTTCATATTTTCCCTTTTTAAATTTTTGTTGCTAATTTAATTTTTTAGGGTTGACTCAAACAACTTTGTGATTCTTTGTGTATGTTTAGTTCCATTTTAGAATGTGGTAAAATTAGTTTCAAATGTGTAGCATTAATTTTGATATGTTCAAATGTGCTTGAGCAATATATATTTTGCCTCATAGTTTGTACTCCCAATTCTGTTTCTTATTTCAGCTTTGCCATCCCTGTTCTTTGCAATTGGGTTACGACGTCGTTTGCAGTTCTTCAGATCTCATACTTCCCTTTTGAAGGTAAAATTTATTCATTTGAACCTTTGTTATTGGTCTAGAAAGAATAAGGACATTACTTGAAATAGATAGGTGATTTTTTGTTGAACCTTTGTATATGCTTTACACTATGATGCCCTTGTAAACTTTGTCGTTTCAAAAAACCGCAAAAAAGAAGCGTAATATTCATCAACCCTTTATTAATATAAAGTTTGGTATAAGCTTCTCTGTGTAAGCTTGGTATAAGTTTCTTATATGCACTTTATTAATATAAAGTTTTTATTGTTATTTTTTCTAGTATTTTCTTATCCTACTATGTTAGCCATTTGCTTCGTTGTGACTTTGCTTATCGTCAATCTTGTAGTGTAATTGTATTGAAGGTCTCATTCTTGTCAAAACATGACACCATACGAGGATAAAAGGATGAAAAGAATGGAAGATAATCAAGAAAGGTTGAAGATAATGGAGCAACATCACTAAGGGATACTTAGATATTTTTAGGGAATTTTAATTCTGCTATAGTTGTTTTGAATGTTTAGTCACTAGTGTTTTGGTTTGTGAATGTTTTAACTATGCATTTTATCCATTGTTTTAATTAAGTTGATGCATGGATCAATGTTGTTACTCTTTGATGAATTATATGAATGAGATTTAGTCATTTATAGTTATATATTTTTGCATTTTAAGTATTTGATAATATATTTAGTTAAATTGGCTTAAAAACAGACTATAATTAAAAAAAATTAAAAACATTCATTTGCGACTGTTTGGAACCGTCGCAAGTCCCTTCCTTTGCGACTGTTGGGAACCGTCGCAAGTCCCTTCAAAACCATGTGAATGCTCTTCCTTTGCGACTGTTCATAACAGTCGCAATAGCCTTTGCGACTGTTGGTGCGACTGTTGGTTGAACAGTCGCAAAATACCCTTTGCGACCCCAATTTCTGTGTCTGTTGGGGAACAGTCGCAAAGGGATATCTGCGACCCTTCTAACAGTCGCAATCCATGATTTCAGAAGTCGCAAAATGCCTTTTTTCTTGTAGTGTATCACTACAAGAAATTTGGCATTTTGCGACACTTACTTTGCGACCCTTGGCTTAGAACTGTCGCAGATTACACTTTTGCGACTGTTATTGCGACTGTCAGGCTTAAGGGTCGCAGGTTTTATACATTTTTTTAAACACCCTTCACAAAATATTTTTTGGCCAAATATTCTTCATTCCCACCAATTCATTTTCATTCTCCCTCCTACAATTTCATTCTCCCTCCCACAACTCCAAACCCTAAAACCAAATTTTTTTCTCCACCCTAAGAACTCTAACATCTCTCTAATCGTTCCCTCCACTCGTATCTCTCTCCCATCTCATCTAATCGCTCCCTCGTATCTCTCTAATCGTTGCCGCCGCCGCTGTTGCCTTGCCTCACTCTCTCATCTCATCTGCGACCAACAGGTTTTAGGTAAAGTTCGTTTTTTCCCTCTTTTCCCTCTCTCATCTCATCCCGCTGTTGCCTTGCCTCACTCTCGCTGTTGCCTTGCCTTTCCCTCTTTTACCCACAAACCCATTTCACTTCCTGTCTCTCTTCAAGTTTTAGGTAAAGTTTCGATTTTTCCTTCACCCTTTTTGTTGTTTCGTCGTTTTGGAAGTGGGTTTTTGTTAAATTTTGAAATGGTTAAATTTGATTTTATTTTGAAATGGTTAAATGTTAAATTTGATTTTATTTCATTTTTCAGGATTTCATTTGGAATTTTGAAGTTGATTTGGTGTTCTAATGTTACTAGTCTTGGATTGTCTTGTCTTGCTTCCAAATGCGCTTCTTTGAAATCCTTGGATTTGCAGGTTTTTATTTTATTTTTTGCTTTTTCATAATATTTCATTTCTTTGCAATTTTTTTGTTATAAGGTAGTGTGTGGATAAATTGAATAATTAACTGCTTATTATATAATTGATTATGTATAAGCTGTCATATAAGTGTTTGTGTATAAATGATTTCTATAATAAGACTCTGTTTGGATAAACAACTCATTTTGCAGCTTATAGCATAAACACTTATCATATAAGCGCGTATGTTTTGGTTCCAACCATGTTTAATATCTGTCATTGGTAATCTTAAGTTTTCTTTTATGCAGAAAGATAATGTAAGGAACCAGCGTGAAAATGTTGTTCTGATAATAGCAAATACACAGTCGCGACTTGGCATGCCTGCTGAAGCTGATCCGGTGAGTCAGTTTTAAGTTTCTAATTAATTGCAGTTTCATGATCTGCTGTTTATCTTTCAAGTTTGTAAGTGTGCTATGTTGCTTGATTTTCTGTCTTCACAGAATATTCAATTATTTTGAATATATGTTGATATCATACTTTCTGGTTTTCTGTGAGGGTTGTTTTAAAACTTATGCGTGAAATTATATAAGAGTTCAATACCATTTTTTTGTTCAAGTAGAAAGTAGTGATCTAGAAATTGGCTTTCTAAGGATAGAATTTTGTTCTTCAATGTTGTACATCTTAAATAGATTTGCAAATTTTCTGCATCTTTGTATTCATTGATTCCTTTGATTGTTTGTGTACGGATTTGATTTTCAATGTATGAGCAAGAGTGCACGACTAGTGTTATGCTTGCTTATAGCTATTTTGTTTTCTGAAGAGAAGGTTAAATTTGTTGATAGGATCAGAGAGCTTCATACATTTAAATTGTTTGTTTTATGATGCATAGAAGAGTTTTAGTTTTACTCTGAAGTTGGAAATTACTAAAAAGTGTTAAAATTTGTCGCCCATTTGGTAGGTGTTTGTTACATGCAAGAGGTTTGTTCACCCTTTGAGCTCTTCTTTAAAAGCCCACTTTTGTTTGTGTTAAGAGTGAAAACGGGTTTGTAGAATGTTATTTTTTTTTAACACAGCTAATCTTACTATACATGTGATCAGTACATGAATGCAGCAACTTAAAAATTATATTTTATATCAATGACTGCACAGATGCTTGATCCTAAATTATGAGTGCTCTGAGGTGTTTTTGGGACACTGGATGTTTGTCAGTTTGGCCGCGGTTGGTGCTGGTTTAAGATTTCCTTTGTTTGAGTTAACTGCCTATTAGATTTAAGATTATAATTGGTCCAAAATTTGAGGCCTTTTTAATAGGTTGGAGTCAAATATATTAAACTTAGTTGTAGGTGAAAGGGATTTTTTATTTTTTTTGAAAGGTTATTTTGTTCTTTATGCCTTTACTCTATTGTGAACATGTTGTCATCGTTCGTAAATTTGATATTATAGGTTCCTAAGCAGACCGGTATAATTTTTTCAGTGCCTATATGTATGTGTATGTTTATTCCCATTCATGCTCGTATTGTTGTGTTTTTCCTCTGCATGCTATTGACTGGAAAAAGGTTTTGCTAACCTCTGTTTGTATGTTTCGATATGACTGGTTGTAGCTGCTAGTGCTACTGAGGCTTCTTCTGCCAAGGTGATTGATGGAAAAGCAGTAGCAAAGCAAATCAGAGATGAGATAGCAGCTGAAGTCTCCAGGATGAGAGAAGCTGTGGGTGTGATTCCAGGGTTAGCTGTTATCCTTGTTGGTGATAGAAAGGACTCTGCAACTTATGTGCGTAACAAAAAGAAGGTAAAATTACTCTCCTTAACCATACAAACCATTTGCTTTTATAATTTGAGTTATCTTCTTGAGTTTTATATTCCTAGCCATGACTACTGCTAATAGTATCAATAATGTTGACATTAACATCATCAGTGATGAAGAGTCGGTGAAGCATTTCTCTGCCAACTGGTAACTCACTCATAACTCATCATATATGTATTTTTGGTTTTAATCCTATGGTTTCGGGAAAACAAATTTAGTAAAATATGACGGAGAATTATTTCGGCTAGGATTCGAAATATATATGTGTCTTGCTAAATATTTCTATTTGCACTATATTCTTGACATCACAACCCCATGTTTTTTTTTTCTTTCCACTTTCCATATTTGATTGTGTTTTTTGTCCATTATTATCATGAAAGCCTCAAAAGGGATTTTATTAAGCATAGGAATCATAGATTATGTATTAGAAAAAAAATTGAAAGGAATGAACTTGAAAGTGAACATGTAAGCACAACAAGTTTCTTGGATTTAAATGTTTTCTTCTAGGCTATGAGAATGTTTTAGTTTGATGTTTGAACTTTGAACCATCTTTGGGATTATGTTTATTATGAACTTGAGATGGAAATTAGTTCAGAGAAGGGATCTAGTTTAATTTACATACTAAATCAGATCTGAGACCAAGAGAGCTGTTGCTAGCAGATATGAATCATAAATATTCTCCAACTAAACATAATAATTAAGTACCCATAATCTTGATTTAGTGAAAAAAGAACTAAAGATACTTCGGTGGTCTACTAGAAAGAAAACAAGCAATTTGTATTCAATTCTTGTTATAGGATTGTTGGGTTTGACTCAAATAATTTAGATCTTCAAATTTATCTTGGCCTCTCAACCAACATGACAACAAGAACCTACTTTTTTATATAGGCAAAATGAAAACATTAGTAAGTTAGTGATTATGTTAGTTTTTAGGGTTTGAATCCTAGACCTCCTACTTAAAGCCCTTTCGGTTTCCCTTAACTCACTTTCAGTTTAAGAATCCACTTTTTTTATAGGCAAAGTATTAGTAAGTTAGTGATTATGTTAGTTTCCAGGGTTCAAATCCTAGATCTTCCTACTTTAAGCACTTTTGATTTCTCTTAATTTACCATTCGAACTACATACTCAAACTATTCGATCTGGATTGTGTGTTGTGTGACTAGATGCAGTCAACCACATCCGGACTGTCTGATCACGATAAGATAATCGATATTTCAATGCAAATTTTAATTTCTTTATTTTAATCTAAAGTGCCAAGTTTAAAATCCAGACCATCCGATCTTGATTGGCTAATCTAGATGTGGTGGACACGCTGTCACGAGGTTTGTTTGTGGCTGCAGACAAACCAAATCCCACAAAAACAAACTTAAACTTAGATGTAGAGATTTCACCAAACAAGATAAACATTTCTCAGCAATACAGACTTCATAAATGCTTTTTTTGCCTCTTTCCCCTTCAGGCCATTGTCAACATCTGGACTAAATGCAATGACCCCTGGTACAACTCAGTTTGCCATCCTCTACAATGGAAGTATGTGTGTATATGATGGAATTCCTGCAGAAAAGGTAAACACTACCTGTTGAAAGATGAAATTCCAGCACTTCACTAGTTTACTTTATTAATTCTTTGCTTATTAACAATTTAGGTGCATGAGATAATGATGATGGCTTCTGCCAATGCCAAGTCTTCTGAAATGAAGAGTGGAATTCCCTTCAATTCACTCTTTTCCAGTACCATCCCTTCTTCTCCACAAGGAAACTCTGACAATTTACCTTCTCCCCCATCAGTTGGTTTTCCTGCTGCTGAGAAGAGTTCCATTTGCAGGATGCAAGGTGCTATCTCTTTCATTATCTTACTACTACTAAAGAGGAGTGTTAGTAACACACTCTTTAAAAACTCTTTTCGAACACTCACTACTACAAGCATAGAATTCACGACCAAAATTGGAAACCGAAAAATGAACTTTTTCACTAATTTGATCTTTTTAGACGGAATTAGAGACGCATTTCATATTTTCCCTTTTTAAATTTTTGTTGCTAATTTAATTTTTTAGGGTTGACTCAAACAACTTTGTGATTCTTTGTGTATGTTTAGTTCCATTTTAGAATGTGGTAAAATTAGTTTCAAATGTGTAGCATTAATTTTGATATGTTCAAATGTGCTTGAGCAATATATATTTTGCCTCATAGTTTGTACTCCCAATTCTGTTTCTTATTTCAGCTTTGCCATCCCTGTTCTTTGCAATTGGGTTACGACGTCGTTTGCAGTTCTTCAGATCTCATACTTCCCTTTTGAAGGTAAAATTTATTCATTTGAACCTTTGTTATTGGTCTAGAAAGAATAAGGACATTACTTGAAATAGATAGGTGATTTTTTGTTGAACCTTTGTATATGCTTTACACTATGATGCCCTTGTAAACTTTGTCGTTTCAAAAAACCGCAAAAAAGAAGCGTAATATTCATCAACCCTTTATTAATATAAAGTTTGGTATAAGCTTCTCTGTGTAAGCTTGGTATAAGTTTCTTATATGCACTTTATTAATATAAAGTTTTTATTGTTATTTTTTCTAGTATTTTCTTATCCTACTATGTTAGCCATTTGCTTCGTTGTGACTTTGCTTATCGTCAATCTTGTAGTGTAATTGTATTGAAGGTCTCATTCTTGTCAAAACATGACACCATACGAGGATAAAAGGATGAAAAGAATGGAAGATAATCAAGAAAGGTTGAAGATAATGGAGCAACATCACTAAGGGATACTTAGATATTTTTAGGGAATTTTAATTCTGCTATAGTTGTTTTGAATGTTTAGTCACTAGTGTTTTGGTTTGTGAATGTTTTAACTATGCATTTTATCCATTGTTTTAATTAAGTTGATGCATGGATCAATGTTGTTACTCTTTGATGAATTATATGAATGAGATTTAGTCATTTATAGTTATATATTTTTGCATTTTAAGTATTTGATAATATATTTAGTTAAATTGGCTTAAAAACAGACTATAATTAAAAAAAATTAAAAACATTCATTTGCGACTGTTTGGAACCGTCGCAAGTCCCTTCCTTTGCGACTGTTGGGAACCGTCGCAAGTCCCTTCAAAACCATGTGAATGCTCTTCCTTTGCGACTGTTCATAACAGTCGCAATAGCCTTTGCGACTGTTGGTGCGACTGTTGGTTGAACAGTCGCAAAATACCCTTTGCGACCCCAATTTCTGTGTCTGTTGGGGAACAGTCGCAAAGGGATATCTGCGACCCTTCTAACAGTCGCAATCCATGATTTCAGAAGTCGCAAAATGCCTTTTTTCTTGTAGTGTATCTAGCCGTTGATACTAGAGGTGGATACCTATTGGGAAAGTGATCGTATTCAGCCGCTTACGCTGAAGGTTGAAACACTGGGCAAGGTGATCTTATCTAGCCGTTGATACTAGAGGTGGATACCTATGGGTAGAGTGATCTTATTCAGCCGCTTACGCTGAAGGTCGAAACACTGGGAAAGGTGATCTTATCTAGCCGTTGATACTAGAGGTGGATATCTATGGGTAGAGTGATCTTATTCAGCCGCTTACGCTGAAGGTCGAAACACTGGGAAAGGTGATCTTATCTAGCCGTTGATACTAGAGGTGGATACCTATTGGGAAAGTGATCGTATTCAGCCGCTTACGCTGAAGGTTGAAACACTGGGAAAGGTGATTTTATCTAGCCGTTGATACTAGAGGTGGATACCTGAGGGTAGAGTGATCTTATTCAGTCGCTAACGCTGAAGGTTGAAACACTGGGAAATGTGATCTTATCTAGCCGTTGATACTAGAGGTGGATACCTGAGGGTAGAGTGATCTTATTCAGTCGCTAACGCTGAAGGTTGAAACACTGGGAAAGGTGATCGTCGCCTGAATAGGCGCTTAGATCTGACAAGTCGTCGCCTGAATAGGTGCTTAGACTTCTCTGGGGAAACAAAATATGCCGCTGTGGGGATATCTGTAATCATCTCTAGACTTGGCTAGTACTTAGATTGTTGAAAATGAAAACATGATTCTTGATGCATGATATGCTTCATGTTGTCTTATGTAATATGTTATGCAATATGACATGAGGTAAACTCAAATAAGGAAATTCTGCTGGGGAAATTCAGCTGGGGAATTGGGGATAGTTTGTGAAGGAGGTTCACTGGGGAATACTTGCTTAATTGTTGATGGATGTTGGTGAATATGTGATACTCACTGGGGAATGCTATGCTGGGGAGCATGATATGAGATGCATGTATATGTATGAATTAGTATAATGCATGCATGAATGAGTTTGATATGATGTATGCATATGCTGACATGTGGGATGACATGTCAAATGCTGGGGATTTTGATTGGATGCCGAGCAAGGTCGGGCTTTGGTTGTGTTGTATTTGTGTGTGCCAATGAAAATTGGGCTTTGGGGAATTTGTGTTTGTGTGTGCCAATGATGATTGGGCTTTGGGTGAGACTCCACTAGGGAAATGCCAATGAACATTGGGCTTTGGTTTTGCCAATGATTATTGGGCTTTTGGTTTGCCAATGATTATTGGGCTTTGGTTTGCCAATGATTATTGGGCTTTCGGTTTGCCAATGATTATTGGGCTTTTGGTTTTGCCAATGATTATTGGACTTTGGTTTGCCAATGATTATTGGGCTTTGGTTTGCCAATGATTATTGGGCTTTTGGTTTGCCAATGATTATTGGGCTTTGGTTTGCTAATGATTATTGGGCTTTTGGTGGGTGTGCCAATGAATATTGGGCTTTTTGTGGGTGTGCCAATGAATATTGGGCTTTATTTGGGCGTGCCAATGAATATTGGGCTTTATTTGGGCCAATGAATATTGGGCTTTATTTGGGCCAATGAATATTGGGCTTTTTGTGGGTGTGCCAATGAATATTACGCTTTGGTTTGCCAATGATTATTGGGCTTTTAGTTTGCCAATGATTATTGGCCTTTTGGTTTGCCAATGATTATTGGGCTTTTGTTTTGTTTGGTTGCCGAGCGAGGTCGGGCTTTTTGTGATTGGTTGCCGAGCGAGGTCGGGCTTTGGTTGATTGGTTGCCGAGCGAGGTCGGGCTTTGTATGATTGGTTGCCGAGCGAGGTCGGGCTTTGTATGATTGGTTGCCGAGCGAGGTCGGGCTTTGTATGATTGGTTGCCGAGCGAGGTCGGGCTTTTTGTGATTGGATGCCGAGCGAGGTCGGGCTTTTTGTGATTGGATGCCGAGCGAGGTCGGGCTTTTTGTGATTGGTTGCCGAGTGAGGTCGCGCTTTGTATGATTGGATGCCAAGCGAGGTCGGGCTTTTTGTGATTGGTTGCGGAGCGAGGTCGGGCTTTTTGTGATTGGATGCCGAGCGAGGTCGGGCTTTTTGTGATTGGTTGCCGAGCAAGGTCGGGCTTTGTATGATTGGTTGCCGAGCGAGGTCGGGCTTTGTATGATTGGTTGCCGAGCGAGGTCAGGCTTTTTGGGATTGGTTGCCGAGCGAGGTCGGGCTTTGTATGATTGGATGTCGAGCGAGGTCGGGCTTTGGTTTTTACAGGCAATTTTGATGTTCCCATTAATCCAAGATTGCACTAAACACAAAATTTATATCATACAGCTCAAGTTAAAAACATGTTTATCAATGAACCAACCTAACACACATTTTTGTTAAGTAAATGAATAAATTGAATATCAATTGTGGGTAATGAACACTCATCCGGCAAGTTTGCTAACATTCCGATCGAGTTATGTGTCCATCTAAACATCATTTCTAAAAGCACAAAAGCATTGATCACAAGGTCTTTTGAGGGTTGTAATTTGGCTTGGTTACAAAAGAAATGTCATATGTGGGGAAATTGAATTCAAAAGGCCAAGCAAGAGGAACATTCTTTCTAATTATACACTTCCTCCTTATTCAAACACAACTCTTGGTGATCTACAAATATTTTTCTTTGATCTTGACAACTTTTTGATTTATACATTTTTTCTTTCTTTTTTTTCTTTTTCTTGGCTTGCTTTCCTTTCTTTCTTTCTTTTCTTTTTCTTTGTCAAGATCAATTACAAAATTCACCATTACTTGACATTCACAACCTCCCTTTTTCTTCAATTTAGTCACAATGATACCCTAATTGAATGTTCCCCTTTTTTTTGGCAAAGGACAATAATCATGATGGTTTAAGGGTTCAAAATGAAAGAAAAATATCAGAAATCAATAATGATTTAACTATAAACTGGATTTTTTTTACAAACTCCGGCCATTTCATTAAGCAATTGAGCTTATGAAAGTTGGCAGTTCATAGTTAATGATTCTGATTCATTAGGCTCAAAGGGGCTAACAAATACTCACTTCTCACAGGGTGGGTTATTTGTGGTCAAGTGTTTTTACTCATATTCAAAAAAAATGCCTTGATTATACCAATGCTTTCATACAATTTAAAACAACATTCAGATTTAACATAAAAAGATCGATTTAAACAGAAAATGCCGGTCTCCTGCATATATATAATGATTTTGAGGATTCCTCACATTTTGGCTGGTTCTAAATGGTTCACCGAATAAACATATTAATAATGCAAACTGTATGATATAACTTTTGTACTGATGCTTGTGGGTGCCAATGAGAATTGGGCTTTTTGATTGAATGTCGAGCAAGGTCGGGCTTTGATTGTGAATTGGATATGGTAACGCCAATGAAAATTGGGCTTTTTGATTGGACGCCGAGCAAGGTCGGGCTTTGGATGGAAATGTGGGGGAGTGCCAATGATGATTGGGCTTTATTAATTGGGGAAAAGGCCGCAGTAGCCTGGTGGAAGGTAACCTCGGGTTGAGGTATCGGAATCTTTTGATGAGTAGTGGGAATATGGATGAATTCCTCACCAAAGTCGAATGGCATGCCCCATGTACAACCGGGGGGCCTAGTGTTATATGTGTGGGTTGTTTTGGGACGACGAGCCACTTTCCTTGAAGGGTTGACACGTAGTGTTGCGAACGAAATGCGAACACCGATGACTCAATTCGGATTGTAAGAAATCCTCATGATAAGAAGGGAAATCAGTTTTGGACTCGAAGACAAATGTATGCATGTCATGCATGATGCTAATGTATGTATGTAGATGAAAAAATATGCCCCCTTTTTTTTTGAAAATGCATATGCAAAAATCATTTTTATGAATGCAAATGTATGGTATGCATATGTATGGTATATGAAGGTTCAAAACTTCCCCCCATCCTCACAGGTAGGCTCTAGAGATGAGATTTTCTAAAAAGGTCCCTAGAGTCACGGACCTCACATGGAATTAAGGTCGTCGATTGCAAATTACTCGCAAAACTTCAATACATTCCAAGTGAAATCTCCTCTAGGCGGGGTTTTCGCATCCTACCTCACAAACATACGTCAACGCGGGCCTCCGCTACGCAACCACCATCCTAACTTAATTTTTTCTCAAGCTCGGGTAGAGAGCCTCACACGTCCGGCATTAACCCGAACAATGTGGAGTAACATCGCTCATGTAAAAACCCCGCAATTGATATATATGATATGAATATAAAGCAATATAAAGCATTTATAAACATAAAGCAAGAGAAGGATATAAACAATGAAATAAAAGCATGCAAGCAAAAAGATAAAAACATTTAGCTTAAAAGCTAACTAGGATAGGCTTGACTCGCTAGAGGGAAAGTTCATTTCCCCAGTGAAGTCGCCAGCTGTGCGCTCTCGTTAAAAAACGCGCGATCTTCCGAGACGCGTACGAGCGCTCGGAAGGCTGTTGTGAAGTCGCCACCAAAGTTTTTGTTTAAAGGGAACGTTGATAAACCCTTAAGTTTTTTTATTTGAAAGGGAAACGATAATAAAACCCTTGACGATGAGGAAAGGATTGGTCATCGCAACCATTGTCGGGTTCGGGAGTCGATTACGTAAGGGGAAGGTATTAGCACCCCTCACGTCTGTTGTACTCAACGGGAACCTCCTATTTAGCTAAAGCTTAAAATGTTTTTTTAAATGTTTTGCGTGCATGCTTGTCTATAAAAGGGAAAAAGAAAATATGATGAAAGGGGAAAAAGTTTATTTTTTATTATTGTGCTTGACAAGATGACGATCTTGCTCCTACGTATCCCCTGGTGCGATGGGGAATTCAAAGCTACGTAGTTCTTTGGTAGAAAAACGTATTTGTTGGTTGTTTTTGAATGAACGATGTTTTAACCGTATTCTTGCGATCAAACGTAGCTTGTGTGCTCGCATATGGGAGGCTTAAGCGTTTGTTTAAAATCGCGCTAGAAATGTTAAAAGCATGTTCGTTGGGAAAAGGGTTTGAATTGGCCGCGAGGGGACTGAAAAGGTTAAAATGACTCAACCGAGTCGAGAAAGGTTCAATTGATCCAACGGGATCAAGAAAAGGGTGCAATGGACTCACCCGAGTCGAACATTGACCAAAGTGACTCAAGCGAGTCGAGAAGGGGTTCAATTGATCCAACGGGATCAAGAAAGGGCGCAATGGACTCAACCGAGTCTAACATTGACCAAAGTGACTCAAACGAGTCGAGAAGGGGTTCAATTGATCTAACGGGATCAAGAAAGGGCGCAATGGACTCAACCGAGTCGAACATTGACCAAAGTGATTCAACCTAGTCGAGAAATGAATCAAATGGTCACGGGGGACCAAAAGGTTCAAATTGACCACAAAGGGCCAATAATTGGTTTGGTGTGGATTTGTTTTAAATAGAATGACGATTGTCCGAACGACGAGACATACGTCAAGCGTTCGTTCAATCGGGGAAATGAAGAGACATACGTCAAACCATCCATTTTTCATTCAAGTTTTAATGTTGGAACCCAAAAATGTACTTATGGTGAAGTTTGAAAGGAATGACGATCGTCTAAGCAACGAGACATACGTCAAGTGTTTGCTCAATCGGGGAAATGGAGAGACATACGTCAAACCATCCCTTTTTCATTCAAGTTTATCTTTTTGAAACTTAAAGAAATCCCAAAATTAAGCAAAAACACTTAGTTTTAAAACTTAAAACAAAATGGTTACTCAAATTAAATGTTGCAACCCATGAACAAGCCTCTTGCTCAAATTTGTTTTGAAAAGCTAATGAACAAAGCTGGTTGTTCAAGTTTTGAAAAAATGAACAAGTTTGTTGTTCAAGTTTGTGATTGAAAACTCATTGAAAAAGGATAAGTTTATGAGAAAATGCACAAGTTTATCAAATGTAATGAACAAGTTAATGTTCAAAAGCTTTTGAAACTTGATGAAAAAAAGTTGTTTATTCAAGTTTGATTTTGGAAATCAATGAACATAACTTGCTGCTCAAATTTACTTTGAAATTTAATGAGCAAGTTAATGTTCAAATGTTTTTGAAACTTGATGAACAAGAGTTGCTTAAACTTGTGCAATTTCAAAATAAAAGCCAAACATGAGTTTTAATCCTTTTAAAAATGAAGTTTACAATAAAAGTCAAGTTCTGAGCCTTAAACATAAGTCCAGAAGCGCTTTAGAACCTTAAAATTTGCCCAGAAGTGCTTCAGAAGCTGAAATCCTGAGTCTGGGTGAACAGTGCATCAGAAGCTGAAATTTTAGCTTCTGAAGTACTGTTCAGACGTTGACTTTGGTTGACCTTCAGAAGCACTGTTCATGGGTTGACTTCTGTTGACCTTCAGAAGCACTGTTCAGACTCTGAGCTTCAGAGTCAGAAGTACTGTTCGGACTCAGCTTCTGATCAGTTTTCAGAACCTCAAAGGGGTGCAAAAATTTCAAATTTGGTTGTAAAAGGGTTTAAACCACTTCTGTTTTTGTGTTTTGCAAAGATTGGGATTTCTTTGAAGTCTCAAAAGATGTTTCTTAGTTCAAAGCCAATTTAAAAACACTTAAAAATGCAGAAACTGAGGCTGAATCACAATAGAACCAGTGAATAAATGCAAACAGCAATGCAAATGCAAGATAAGGAGCTCAGAATAACTTACAAAAATCCTGCTGATGCTTGGGATGCAAGAAACTGAAGAGAACTTGGGATGATTGTTGTTTTGTAAAACTGGAATGTTGCAGAACAAGAACAACACTTGCAAGGGATGTTTTGCTGTTTATTTCTTGTTTTGGATATGATGTTTATTGATGCTTGATAGCTGGTCTTGATTTCTGGGTTGGTTTGTGATTGCTCACAAAGTAAGAAACAGAAAACAGAGTTTGGGGTTAAAGGTTTCTATTGGTTCTGATTTGGTTCTAGAATTCCCCAAAACCACTGCTTAGATGCTCTAAGGTTGGATTGGATTTGTGTTCTTGAGATTGTATACTCAACAAACTGTGGAAAATTGTGTGTTTAAAACTGGATTGATTGTTCTTGAGATTGTATACTCTGGATTTTCTCTCAATAATTGCTCAAAGCTTTAATTCTGAATATCACAAATTCACCTTTTGAACTCTGGTTTTTTTGCTCTAAAATCTCTGTGTTAACTTCTCTTAACTGCTCATGCATTGCATTGCTTTTATAGGCAAATTAGGATCAAATTCAATGATGGTAAATCCCCTAAAACCAGGCTGCTTTGTGGGCTGATGATCATGACTGGATGCTATGCATTTAATGCAAAAGGAGGGAAGTGACCCTGCCTTGTGATCATGGTCATGACTTTGGCAAATTTCAGAACCCAATGGGGGCTGACTGTGACTGGAATTGCTGGAATTCATGGAAACAGGGTGCAGGCTATGCTTTTTGAGGTTGACCCTTGAGGATTTGAGAAGATAAACAGGGAAAGCCATGTGCTGGTGAGCAGAGCTTGGGGATAAGAAACAGAAACGTGCTACAATTGAGGAAGGAAGAAAAACTGGAACAGGGTCAGCAGTTTTCAGAAACAGGGCAAGTGGTTTTTGCAATTCGGGCAGGTTGTTTGCAGCAATAGTTGACTGGTTTTGGGTGGAGAAGAAAAGGGGAAAAGCCAGGTGGAAAGGAGGGGACAGGATGCAGAGCAAGTGGGCAGAAGGAATTCTGGGTTTCCTTCTTTCCTCAGCTTCTGAAGACAACGTGCTGGGCACGTGCTTCTTTTCCTTCTCTTCTTTCTTTCTCAGCTTCTGAAGAACACGTGCCCTGCACGTGGTCACTTGGCCAGGCTTTTGTCTTTGTTTCTGAACTGGGCTGGGCCCGTGTTTTGGTTCCTCTTTCTTTCTTTTTGCACTTCTCTTTCTCTCTTTTTCTTTTGTGTTTCTCTTTTCTTTTGTAATAAAACTTAAAAGAAAATAATAATAATAATAATAATAATAATAATAATAATAATAATAATAATAATAATAATAATAATAATAATAATACAATAATAATAAAAGATAATAAATGATAAATAATAACTTGGTTATTATTATCATTAAAAATAATAATAATAACTTTATCATTATTATTTATTATTTAATAAAAGGTTTGACTTCTCCTTTTTTGTTTTAAAAAGGGTAGGACAAAATTGGGGTACAACATGGATCACATCTTAATGGGCTTTAAATAATCAGAGAAAGGATCATTAAACCAACACTTTGAGGGCTACAAAAGGGGACACTTAAGAGGTTTGATGGGATAGATTCTAGATAGTAAAAAAACACATTGTATTCTTCATTTACTTCTTAGAGTGCTCTTGGAATTCCACCTAGGACATTTCATTGAGCAATTCACCTATTGTAATTAACTTGTGTTTACATACGTGAACATTGGCGCCCACCGTGGGGCTACGGTAAAATTTTCCATCGACCTAGCTCCATTTTCAACAAACTTACCTCATTTCAACAAACCTACCTCTATGGTAAGAAAGACACAGACTAAACCGGACCTCATCTGGATCCGAGCTGGAAGACGATGTCAACCCCCAACTAGCTCAGCTTCTCGAGGCAGTGTGTGAGCTTCATGCGCAGAATGTTGAGCAACAAAAACAAAATGATGAACATCAACGTATGCAAGTTGAAGCCCGAGCTCGGGAGGCCGAGCTAAAACAACAACTGCAAGATCGAGAGCATGAGCTCAGAAATCATATGGAGGCCAGAGATAGGGAGTTAAGGGAGCAACTCGAGCTTTTAAGAAATAATGTCACCGGAGCTAAAACTACCATATTGATGCCTAAGGTGTTCCAACCATTCTCAGGGGAGATACAAGTTGTGGAGATCCCTCGTCATTTTCAGGAACCCACTATTGACTCATATAATGGGACGAGTGACCCACATAGTCATATCTCCACTTTCCAAACACAGATGTTCAAAAGTGGAGCTGATGATGCGTTGAGCTGCAAAAATTTTGTTGGGACCTTCAATGGTGTAGTACATGAGTGGATTGCAGGGTTGCCTGCCAAGTCAGTCACAAACTTTAAGGACATGGCGACCAGCTTTGTTGCCCAATTTGCAGCAAACACTAAAAAGCCTTTCCTATTAGCATATTTGTTTGATATTCGACAGCGTTCCACGGAATCCTTGAAGAGCTACCTAGCCTGGTTCAACTGCGCCACTCTCATGGTGACGGAGCCTAATGAAGATATTTTCGTTATGGCCTTTGAGAAGGGTCTGAACTCTGGAACTTTTAGCGAAGCTTTAACTTTGCGCAAGGCAAACTCCATGAATGAGATTCGGATGAGGGTGGAGAAACATATCGAAACCGAGGAGATCACACGAGAGAAGGGATCTAGGGAGATACTAAACAGATATCGAGCTAACGAGGATCGTGGGGAAGGAGTGATGAAGAGGGTAGGGGGAGAAGGGTTGCTGAGAAGTGCCCGACTAGATCGAGGAGGCCGACCAGAGTGTGAAGCCCCTACCAGAAGAAATCCATGGGAAGAAAACTTCACCCCTTTACACAAAAGAAGAGCTCAAATACTCAAGGAGGTTATGAACACTCAAATTATCAAATGACCACCTCCAAACCCTCGCCATATGGGGAACGAATCAGGATTGTGGTGTGAATACCATCGCGCACAAGGACATGATACAGACAATTGTCGTACCCTTAAAATGAACATTGAAAAGTTGATACAAGAGGGTCACCTCTGGCGGAATGTACAAGGACGAGGTGGAGGCTACCATGACAAGAGGTCAGCTCCCAGCAGAAACTCAAGTCGATCCCCGAAGCGAGATCGTGGAAAGGAAAAGGCCCAGGACAAAGAAGCAGAGGGGGAGCACAAAAGAAATGACAAGGGCACTATCAATAGAATACAAGGGGGTTTTTAGGAGGTGGATCTACTAGCTCAGCCAGAAGGAGATATGCATGCTCGACACAATCTTGCAATATGGTGGGAGTGTATGCTTTCAAAAAGCACCCCCAATTAGCCTTTACTTTCAAAGACTTTGGAGGAATGTATCTTCATGACGATGACCCTTTGGTCATCTCAGTATTCAGAACTGGTTTCCAAATCAAACGTACAATGGTGGACACTTGCAACTCGACAAATGTGTTATTTTGGGAAGTATTCAAAAAGCTAGATCTACCCAAGGAGGTAATAAGGGAGCACCGAGGAGCCCTGTTGGGGTTCGCAGGAGAATCAGTAGAGATCATAGGATACGTAGACTTACGTACCACATTTGGAGAATGCAAAGACCATAATAATAAAATATATTGTAGTTGACACGCGATCTTCGTACAACATCATTTTAGGGAGACCGACATTGAATGGCTTGGGAGCAGTTACCTCGACTGCACATTTGTGTATGAAATATCCGCTGGAAGGCGGTCGTGTGGGGGTCATCAAAGTAGATCAAGTCACTGCAAGAAAATGCTATGAGGATAGCTTGAGACACAAAAGAGCTGAAAGGAAAAGTATACCTGAGGATCTGCGCTGCAATTTCTTGGACCTTGACCCAAGGGGTTTCAGCATAGTTGAGGAGGAGTGGCATCCAAGGTCGGCGGAGGAGGTCAAGGAAGTACAGATCGGGGGAGAGACGAGTCAAAAGGTCAGGGTCGGCACTACCTTGTCAAGAGAAGCAGAAGAGGAGCTGAAATGTACACTAAGGAAAAACCTAGATGTGTTTGCATGGTCTGCCAAAGACATGCCAGGAATAGATCCCAATTTCATATGCCACCGATTAGCTATTGATTCAATGGCAAAAGATGTGCAACAAAAAAGCGTAAGATGAGCGCGGAGAAGCAAAAGGCAGTAGAGGAGGAAACACATAAGTTGGTAAAAGCAAACTTTATTAGAGAGGTATAGAATCCGACCTAGTTGGCCAACGTGGTGATGGTAAAGAAAACCTCAGGAAATGGAGAATGTGCACGGACTACACTAATCTAAATAAGGTGTGTCCCAAAGATGCTTATCCTCTACCGAGCATAGACCAATTGGTAGATAATGCCTCGAGGTATGACCTCCTCAACTTCATGGACGCTTATTGTGGCTACAACCAAATTCGAATGCACCCAAAGGATGAAGAAAAGATAGCTTTTATGACATACAAAGCTAACTACTATTACAAAGTGATGCCGTTTGGTTTGAAGAATGCTGGAGCAACTTTTCAAATATTGGTGGACAAAGACTTCGAGAGACAATCGAAGTGTATGTAGATGACATGGTGGTGAAATCGACAAAGGAAGAGGACCATCGAAGCAGCCTCAATAAGGTATTTGACTTGCTCAGGAAGCACGATATCAATCTGAACCCAGAAAAATGTTCATTTGGAGTACTGGCAGGAAAGTTTTTAGGTTTCATTCTAACTAGGAGAGGAATAGAGGTCAATCTAGAAAAGTGCAAGGCCATTATGGATATGAGGAGTCTAGTTGATGTGAAGGAGGTACAAAAGCTGACAGGGAGAATTGCTTCACTTACAAGGTTCTTGTCATGCTCAGCTGACCAAAATCTACCTTTTTTCAATTGCTCCGAAAAATTGAAAAGTTTTGCTGGACAGAGGAGTGTGAAGGAGCTTTTCAAAAGCTAAAAGAATTTTTGACAACACATCCCATCCTTGTGAACCAAGCTAGGCACTCCCCTGATACTCTATTTGGCAGTATCTAAGAATGCATGCAGCTTGGTGTTGGTGCAAGAAGTAGACAAGGAACAAAAGCCAGTATACTTTACTAGCAAAGTACTGCATGTAGCGGAGGTACAATACTAAAAGATTGAGAAGGTGGCACTAGCTCTAATTTCATCATCTAGGAAGTTAAGACCTTATTTTCAAAGTCATACCATAATAGTTCGGACCGATCAACTCATTCGGCAAGTGCTGCAAAAGCCGAACCTAGCAGGAAGGATGGTAGCATGGTCGGTAGAACTGTCCGAGTTTGACATTGCTTTCGAATCAAGGGGGTAATAAAAGCACAAGTCTTGGCAGATTTTCTTGTAGAAATGACTGTGGAAAAAGGAAACATGGAAGCTGCTAAATGGGTATTGTCGGTTTATGGTTCATCTAACCTTAAAGGAAGCGGAGCAGAAGTAGCATTAGAAGGACCAGATGGAGTGTTAATAGAGTAATCTTTGAGGTGGAGCTAGTGCCACAATTACGGCAAATAGGATCAAGAAGTTTTATTGGAAGATGATTATATGCAGGTTCGGTCTCCCAGCAGTTTTTGTTACCGACAATGGAACTCAATTCGCTAGCTCATTTGTGGCAAATTTCTGCAAGGAGTGGGGAATACGACTTAATTTTACCTCGGTAGAGCATCCACAGTCAAATGGTCAAGCTGAGTCAGCAAATAAGGTGATCTTGCAAGGGTTAAAGAAGAGATTAGAGGCAGCCATGGGTAGAGGAGTTGCCAATGGTTTTGTGGACTGGTATAGGTCGACCGAATAAAGAACAAATGTCTACGCCTTAACAGGCTTGACGCTTGGTGGACTATGGACTGGTATAGGTTGACCGAATAAAGAACAAACGTCTACGCCTTAACAGACTTGACGCTTGGTGGACTGTGGACCGGCATGGATGGACCATTCTGTGTGACGTGTAATACTTCACTTGATTAACTAGCAAGATCTCATTCATCACTGGTTTGACTGTTCAAGTCATGTCAGCTCATCTCGTCCTCATCTTCACTGGTTTGACTGTTGAGGTCGGGTCAGCTCAGCTCGTCTTCATCAACGCCGATTCGACTATTCAAGTCAGGTCATCCAGCTCAGCTCATCTTCACTTAATACAGTTCTGTTTTAAGTTAACTACGCTCTAATTCCACGTGCTCTATACGGATGATCAGCGTCTCTGAAAGCGCGTTTTAACTCCACTGGTCTGGTACGGACGAGTTGCACCCTAGTCTACGCGCGGCCGTACTCAAAACAGACAACCAATGGGAGGCTCTGGATCACAACTTAATGGGCTTTGAATGATCACAGAAAGGCCCATTAAACCAACACTTTGAGGGCTATAAAAAGGGACACTTAAGAGGCTTGATGGAACAGATTTTAGATAGTAAAAAACCACAGTGTATTCTTCATTTACTTTTTAGAGTGTTCTTGAAATTCCACCTAGAACATTTCACTGAACAGCTCGCCTGTTGTAATTAACTTGTGTTTGCATACGTGAAATCCGTAATTTAAAAATATATGTGTGGGCAATTTTTGAAATTGCTAACTATGATCTGTTATTAATTAGTTGCATACATAATTGCAAGTAAAAAGCAAGATAGTCTGACAGAGTTGTCCGTCTTTTCTAACATGGAAAAGTAGTACTGTAGTGACAAAGTTGTGGATGGCTAGTTGCTTTTTCGAGCCACAGCATAATCACCGTATGAACTTATAGTTATTATACATATTTATTTTTATTTTCCAGTACAGAATAACGTACTTAGTGATGGTAATGGTATTAGTTGCACTGTATGGCATAGGAATATGTAATATCAGGTACTTCTATGTGGCTGATGCAAGCTTTTACATTAATAGATGAAGCTCTACTTTTAGTAGTTTCCTCTCTATGCAATTTGCATTTTATATGGATTGACTTAAAAATAATGTACTTTACGAGTGTAATTCCTCAGGTTTATCTTTTTGGTTAAATAAATATAATGGTGGCAAGTGAGCAACCATTTCAGTCAGACACATTCGGCGGCATAACTTTTTTTCAAAAAGTTTTAACGTTGCTTCATTTTTAAATCGTAAATTAAAAATTAAAAAATATTTCATAGACACCTCATACACCACTTTGACACTTTGACAGAGATTGGAGTACG
The DNA here is from genome assembly GCA_018208015.1 of Medicago ruthenica. Classification (NCBI taxonomy): domain Eukaryota; kingdom Viridiplantae; phylum Streptophyta; class Magnoliopsida; order Fabales; family Fabaceae; genus Medicago; species Medicago ruthenica. Next base: position 243,228 of record WNNG01000641.1, read on the forward strand.
ATTGAAGTACACTCAATGTTCAAATATCATTACTCTTAAATTTGTTGTATTATACATACCCACCTATGACATAAGTGTGTTTTTAGAAGCTTGTTGACTATGTAAGTATTATTCTTTTCAAGTTAATCATCAATCTAGTCTTAAATTTTTAGAGATGTATATTTTGAGCTTTGAAATTATGAGAAATTTTAAATATCTTTAAAATTGAAAATCATCAATGCCTAAAATTGACATGCATTTAAAAAGATTAGTGTGTGATTGATGACTTAAGAATTAATTTGTTGGAATTAAATGTGAATGGTAGGCGCCACACATCCACCGTGGATGAGTTCAATATAGATAGTATATAAGAGAGATGATCCACATATTCAACACTTTAATGTTTTGAGTGGAGATGTGGTGTCAAAATATCTTAATGATCTTAATTATTTGGTTTGTTGTTCCCCTCAACGCTCCCCGAACAAGTGATGTCAAAGGATTGATTACTACAATTTCTTAAAATAAAACTAAGAAGCTTAGCATGATGTATGTACTTATGATTCTTGGAGGTAGGGATGGGAATAGGCCAGGCCGGCCTACAGGGGCCTACGACCTAGCCTACGACAGGCCAGGCCAGGCCAGACTTTTTTCTTAAATAGAGAAGGCCTAGGCTTTTTTAGAAGCCTATTTAGCTTAAAAGGCCAGGCCACAGGCCATTCAAAAAGTCTCTTAAGCCTATTAGGCCGGCCTATTTAAGTAAATATGATTAATATTATTTATTATTATAATATATTTTGTACTTTGAATTAAAATATAAATTCGTTAGTAATTTAAGTTTATTAGTATACATTAATTTTAGCATATACAAATGTATTATTATAAACTAGAATTGAAATATGATGCAATATATAGTTAAATTCCCTAAAAACTCATGTTGATTACTAAAAGAGAGTTTAATCTAATTGATCTATTAGTTCGCTAGTCTATTTAAACTTAGATCACATTGCTTACTTAAAGATGTTCATATGATATAGGCTTTTAAACAGGCTAGCAGGCCTTATCAGGCTTTCAGAAGGCCAGGCTCAGGCCTCAAAAGTAAGTCTATGACAGGTCGCAGGCCAGGCTTAGGCCTTAAAAAATTTGGCAGGCCAGGCTTAGGCCTTGCAAAGCCTAGCTCGGCCTAGCCTATTCCCAACCCTACTTGGAGGCAACAACTTTTGGTGATTTTTCTCCTTGAAAATTGACTAACAAAACCAGCTGAGAATCATCCGTGAACAATGTGATTACCATGTGTTTTTGTTTATAGAGACACACTTAAATTATATCTAGTTTATGCCATCACTATATATTCATTGGTCATTTTTTATTTTTATATAGCTACACTTTCACGGGTTGTAGACGATGCAGTACTAAGAATAATTCAATATTCTTTTTTTTTGAAGGAAATTCAATATTCTTAAAGAGTGTCAAAAATTATAGATTCACGAACCATCTTTATTACACTCCATGAAAGCCAACAAATTTCCACACAATGTTAAACGTTAAAAAGCCCTTCAAAGATAAAGTGTGGTCCATACACCCTATGAAGCATAATTATCTAGAAACATGTACAACACAGTTGGTTAACTAACGTGCTTGTCCACTCTATTTCTTATCTTAAATTTCTGGAAATTGAGCCTATGTTTGTTTATGTACTATGTCCAAAATATGATCCATCTCATCTATATCCTTGGTTGCTGTACATGCTTGGTTGTTAAGATTTTCTTGTTTTTTTTTTCCCTTGGTGCATTATTAAAATATTTAGTATAGTACTTGGTAGAGATATAAGAACTATAGTTCAGCATAGTTACCATAGACCATCTTTGTTGACTATAGCCTGAGAAATCTAATATTCTTCTGTTTCAAGTAAAAGGGAATCTATTTTTATATTTTATCTATTGTACTTTGTGAACTTGATCCTCTACAAGTGTTATATAGTGCAGCAATCGCTATCTAACGGTTCTTACGGATGCTGCAACTTACAATAGTTGTAAGATATATGATTCTTATATCTTTATATCATCTCTTTATTCTTTTTATCCTTGTGCTCTTATCTTTGTATGCAGCCAAATTAGGGGTAGGGATGGGAATAAGTCAGGTCGGTCTATAGGAGTCTACGACCTAGTCTATGACAGGTCAGACTATGTCAGACTTTTTTCTTAAATAGAGAAGACCTATATTTTTTTAGAAGCTTATTTAGCTTAAAATTCATACCACAAGCTATTAAAAAAATCTCTTAGGCCTATTAGGCTGGCCTACTTAAGTAAATTTAAATAATATATTTATTTTTATATTATATTTTGTACTTTGAATTAAATTATAAATTTGTTAACATTTTCAGTAATTTAAGCTTATTAGTATACATTAATTTTTTACATATTTAAATTTATTACTATAAACTAGAATTGAAATATAACATAGTATTAGTCAAGTTCCCTAAAAATTCATGTTAAATATCAAAAGGGGTTTAATTTAATTGATCTATTAGTTCGCTAGTCTATTTAAACTTATATTACATTGCTTATTTAAAGATTTTCATGTGAAATAGACTTTTAAACAGACTAGCAGGCCATATCAGGCTTTCAGAAGGTCAAACTCAGACCTAAAATGTAAGTCTATGACAGACCGCGGACCAATCTTAGGCCTTAAAAAGTTTGACAAAAACAAGTTTAAGTCTTGCTAAACTCAGCTCGGTCTGGTCTATTCTCACTTCTAATTAGGGGTAGAAGAAGATCCAAACACACATAAAACTACTCTCTATATGATATTTGTTAGATCATATCGTGGCAATTAAAAAGAGAATTAAGGAAAATTAAGATGAAAGCTTACCATTGGAATATTATGACATAAATATATTAAATAGGTTTTACTAACATTCAAATTAATATTTGTATTTCCTTAATTAATTAGTTTTATTAGCATTCAAATATTTATATGAAATAGATTTTATTAGCACATCAATTGTATTTATTTTATACAATAGTAAAGTTAGGCGATCGTTTATTTTGTTTTGAATTACCTATAGTACAAATGATTTCATCTATTTATATGAAAAGCACATAAATGAGAAAATTCAAGTTCTGATAAAAATTGGTCTCTCCTTTATCACTTTACATTGTATTGACGGTTACTAGTCAACTTTGACATTAGTCGCTATTTCCAACAACTAACAACCTCAAACACATAACCTTGTGCATTCATCAACCCGTTGATCCATCAACATTCTTGTGACTCCTTTGGTGAAATGTGATAATTATGGTTCATTGAATCGTGCAGCGACACTGACACTTTGTGTCAAAAACAAACTTAGTTTTGTTGATTGGTCACTTTGTCATTTATGGTTTGTTTGAGAGTTTGGAGGGGGAGGGAAGGAAGAACTTTGTGGGGTGAGAAATATAGGGAAAAATTGAGAAATCTTTTATATTTTTTGAAAGTATTTTTTTAAAGAGTGATAAATTAATATTTATAATTAATATATTTTTAATTTTAAGAATATTATAACAACATGGATTAAATTTGAAGAATTCATATAAATCCTCTCAAACCCCTCTAAAACCCTCCTCCAATACAACTTTTCAGCTGCCCAAACGAGGAGGGTTTTATATTTTGATGAAAAATAAACCCCTCAAAGCCCCTCCTCCCAATGTCTTTTATTTCTTTCACTTACTTCTTCCTTTCACTTACTTCTTCCTTTTTTTTCCAAACCTTCCCCTTCCTTCCCTTCCAAACTCGCAAACAAAGTCTTAGGGACGGGTGGAGAGGGTGGCAAGCATGGGCTCTAGCCCCTCCCTCCCATCCCACCTTATTCTTATTATTATTATTATTATTATTATTATTATTATTATTATTATTATTATTATTATTATATGTTTATATACATATGTTTCCTTTAGTTAAATCTCTTATATAAGTTCTTCAACTAGTTATTATATATATACTTCTTGCATTAAATATAAGCCAACAAATATTTGTGTAATTTTACCATTTTTTTTTTGGCTTATATTTAAAATTAGGGCGAATATATAAAAAATTAAAATATGTATTATATAAAAATTTATGTAATTTTACCATTTTTTTGGCTTATTATTTAGGATCCGTCCCTTAGACATTCCTACTTGGCAACAATGCCATGATTTGGTTGTAAGTTGGATCCTTAATTCTGTTTCTTCTGAGATCTATCATAATATTTTGTATGTTGAAATTGCAGCATAAATCTGATTCTATTTAAAGGATCAATTTTCTGAATCAAATGCTCTTATAATATATTAATTGAAACAATCAATCTTTGCCCTCAAACTTGAAGCCATGTTTGTTTCTCTTTACTTCGCTCAACTCAATTCTCTATTTGATGAACTCAATTACATTGCTCAAGTCAACCCATGTATATGTGATAACGCTAAAAGCATTCTTGATCAACAGAAATGAGATCATGCCATAGATTTCCTTCATGGTGTTCATGATAGTTTTTCATATATTCACAGTCAAATCCTTCTGATGGAATCGTATTCTTCAATTTAACATATCTATAATCTAGTTCGTCAAGAAGAAAAATAATAAGATTCATCGAAAGCGCCAAGGTCCTTTCTGTGAACGTTAAGCATGGTCATACCCTTACAACTTATTATCAGATTCATGGCTTCCAAAATAAGTCATAAAAGAAATCAGGACCACAATCCTCTACTTCTGCTAATCTTGATAATCAACTGTCAAGTGCACAATACTGCAAGCTTCCAACTCTTTTAGCCAAAGAGGACAATGTGGGATCATCAGTTAACTTCGTATGTACATATTTTTCTTGTATTCTTTTCTCATGGATTATTGGATTTGGTGCTTCTAACTGTATTTGTACATCTTTTTCCCATTTTCCCTTCATATTCTACTATTATATAAACATATCTCTGTTCAACTTCTTGATGGCTCTCAAGATCCTATGACACATAGGAACTATCAGTTGTTCACCATCACTTACACTCACAAATGTTATCCACATTCTGACTTTCAAATTCAACTTGTTGTTATTTCACAATTAACGAAGTCAATAAATTATGATGCAATTTTTCCGTCTTTTGGTTGTATATTTCAGGACCAGGAAACGAAGACAATGATTGGTCGGGGTAGTGCTCGCAATGGATCTTAATATATCAATTTTGCATCAAATAAGCTTGACAAGGATCACTATTATCTTAATCATCCATCAAGTTCTTGTTATGGTTTTAAGCTTTGTAATCAATTTGACCTTCAACATTCATGCGAAGGTAACCCATTTATGTCTCGTTTCAATTTTATTGTTAGAATTTTTTAAAAAATTAATTCAAATAAAGACTCTGTGAAGTTTGTCCACGTGCAAAACAGTCATGTCTGTAACATCCTGATTTTAGTATTAGATTTATCTATTATTATTTATTTATTATATTTTTGTTAATTGTTTATTTGAAGTGTGATTGGTGGGTTAGTGGATTTTTAAGTGATTGAGGGTATTTTAGTCATTTTAGCATGAGTGACATTTTTGTAATTATGTTAGAACTAGAAATTTGAATTTTAGAGTTTAGTGGTTGTATAAGTAAAATGGGAGGTTTAAATGAAGTAAAAGTGTAGAGAAAATAATTTTGAGAGTTAGATGTGACTAAGCTCATTAGTGTGAGTGACCCTAACCCATTATATAAAGAGTAGTAGTAAGTGTTGGTGAATTAGGTTAACCACATTTCACAAAACTTTGGGAAGAGGCAAGAGGGAGAGAATAGAAGAGAAGAGGAAACCTGGAGAGAAGGGAGAGGGGAAAACACTAGAAGGTAGAGATTCAAGCTAGGAAGCAATTATTGTGAAGAATTGAGGCAATGGGGAAGATTATTTTCACCAATTGGGTTTTAATAAGCAAATGGGTAGTTTGAGTGTTTTAGCTTATGCTTAATTTGATGATGTTTGTTGTTAATTATGTGAAGTTTGTGCTCTATTTTGATGGTTGATTTAAATATGTTAAAACTTGGTGAATTCATGTTTTATTCATGTCAAAATTCATGGTTTGATGTAGTATATTGATAACTTGGTGAATTTTGATGGTTTTGATGTTTAGCATGATAATTGATGGCGAAAATGAATTTTGAGACGATGTTTGAATTTATTTGAAAATTCATGAGAATCCATGTTAAATTGATGTTTTGTTGTGTAATAATTGTTCAATTAAAGTGTATTGATTATGGGTACTGTTTGTATAACGATTTTGGGATGAATGGGATCGAAAATAGGATTTTTGGGGGTTTTTGGAGGTCTTCCCGTAAGGGAAAACCCATTTTCTGGCTGACCAGAATCAGGGTGCTCGTGGAGCGACACCAGTAGCTCGCTGAGCGAGCTTAGCTAGAAGAGTGTCAGCTGTTCCGTGCATTTTGGCCATTTGGGGTTGTTTCCGGACATCCATCGACTGTCCTTTTGTGTTGTTTTGACCATTTAATGATGAGTATTGATTGCTTGCATTGGTACAAGTATAATTGGTTGTTTTGAGACGAAATTAGTGAAATTTGCAATTGGAAATGAACATGATTTGTTTTAAAAGAACTAGTGTATCAAAGGAATAATTTCTGAAATGTTATGCATTAATAATGGTGTTTGAAACTGATGTGGCGATTGGTTATATGAATACCATGTATGAAGGATGAGTATGTATAAGTATGTAAACTTGATAAATGTGAGTATGGAAATTTAATTGATGAATTAATTAATGAGATGATTAATCATGAATTGTGAACTACATGATTGATATCGAATGAAAGTATGATGTTACTTTAATTATGTTGTGATGATAAAGCATGATGAATGTGTTGATGTTGTAATGACTTGTGATGTATGGAATGTATTGATTTGATAATGCAAATTGTAGAGACATGTTATATGATGAAGTGAATTATATAACAACATGATGAGTGCATTGTTGAGTCTATATGTGGTGTCCATGCATACATATGTCGAGTCGGGACTTTCTTAGTCACCAACATGCCGAGGGACTTTAAGAATCACCAACATGCCGAGGGTAGTTCAGTAACATACTTCTGAACAAGCCAACATGTCGAGGGATTTGATAATCCAACATGTCGTGATATCACTCAGTAATAGACCTCTGATATCCAAACTTTGGTACCACATGCATTTAGTGTCGTGTTAGGCGCATTGCATGAACATGATGAGTCATATGTGGAAATGTTTTGTTGTGAACTTTTGCATTTATGTAGTAAATGTACACTTGATGATCTTGATTCAGATTGTGAAAATCTTATAATTGATTTGATGGTGAAATGTGATGTTTTTATTCGTTGATGACTTAAACTAGACTCTTGTTTATTGTTGATGTTTGGATGGGTTTGATAATTATATGTTGATGTTTTAGGTTGTTAATAATGATGAGGAAAATGTATGTGATGATATCCAGGCTAATTATGTTGAATGATTATATGTAGTGGATGTTTTGCCTGAAACTTACATGCATTTATTAATCCTTTTTGTTGAACGTATATCTTACCCTCCAGTGGCTTTGTTGCCGCCTCACCCTCGTGGTGTAGACTTGCAGGTTGATGAGTAGATTGCTTGTTGAGTTATGATGAGGATGACATTACGCCTACTCTGTTTATGTTGCTTTGCAGATGTCTAGATTAGGTGCTCTGATCTAAGAATTTTGGGGATTGTATTATTTTACTTGTTCATTATTGATGATGATGTATTTATTTCGAGATTTTTATGATGAGACCCGAGATGACATGTTGTTGAGATGATTATTTTCCGCTGTGATGTGAATATTGTTGATGAAATTTTTATTATAAGAAATTTGAATGAGTTTAATGATGAATTGTAACATCCCGATTTTGTTGATTTGCATGACTTATCGTTTAAGTAGTAGTCTCGGGGATCGTGATCTTATAATGTCTACCCTTTTCTCCAGGAACATATAATTATTCATCTCATTATTTTGAATTAACTCATGTTGATCTTTGGGGTCCATTATATATACCATCCAAACATGGATTAGGATATTTTCTAACTACGAATTGAATGACGCATCTACTACTTTACCAGCTCAATTTTTCTTGAAGATAATCATGTTGATAATCAAAATGATGCGATTTTGATTATTTCCACTTCCAATTCTCATGATGATACCTCACCCAATTCCCATCATGTTATGTAGACGTTTCATCTAAACAAGATCCAAATATCTATCTCTCGTTCCCAACAAACCGACCAAAACCCCTCTAAAATCAACAAACCGACCAAAACCCCTATAACAACACCTCACATTCTCTTCCACAATTGAGCCTAAATAAACACCAAAAAATCGCTTATTCAAACATTCATTCAACAGCTTCCACCACCAATCGACCTCGATCTGCCAAACACCAAACAAAGCTAAAAACTAGAGTCTAGAACTTGACTTCCGATCTCAAAGCAAAAGCGATCGACCCACCAAACTTCATAAACAAATAACTAAGGCACCCCTCAAAAACTCTCAACCTACCGGAGAATACACCATAAACAGCCCAAAAACATGAAACTAGACACTAATTCCTGATCTCGAATCAATAGTGATCGGTCCACGAGAATCCAAAAGACAAATCGCTTAGGAAGTCGGCATGGGGAGGTAGTGCAAACAAAACCAGCTCGGAAAAGGGCCCATCTCGAAGACAACCCAAAATCAAAAACAACCCAAACTTTACCACGAGTCAATCAAAAACAACACAACAATGGAAAGAACTAGTGACGACAGAAATGGACCCAGATTGAAGGTCACCACAAGAAGATAGCAGAAAAAACGGTGAATATATATCTTTAGTTCAATATGGGCAGACAGTCATATTCCCTTAAAGATGACTAATTAAGGGTATCTGACTCGTCATCTTTAATTGGATCTCATCTTCCAACCACACTTTTTCTGTCTACAAGATCTTACTTAAGAGATTTGAATTTATTCCACTCCAACCGATATAATGTTTGTAATAGATGTAAACTTTAAAATTACTATTATTTGACGAAAGACGTATTATTATTAAGTTTCAGTATTTGTTTTTTTATTTTTTTATAATAGAGAAGATTCTGTTGGTTAGGTCCTGAAGGTTCATCCGGGCTAGAGAAAGCCTTAAGGTTTGAAGACAGTTTACAAAACTACTTACGTCATAATCAGTTACAAGATCCTCACATCTTTAGCGGAATTCGGAATCAAGTCTATTTAGGATTTGAGATGAATCTTTATCAACTGTAGTAACGGTAATTAAAATATGACGCAAGAGCATCCACTAAAAAGTTTTAGTAGGCACATAAAATAAACCACTGAAAGAGCATGTTTTATTCATGAGGGTGTACACAAGTGAGCTGCTAGCTCTTATCCACACTATAAACAACAAAGTTACAATACAACACAACTAAGTTGTGGTGATCATACTAGTAGCTAACAGCAACAATGCATATCCCACTTATCTTTGTTTTCAGCAACAACCTCAACTCTTTCAAGGAAGAGTGTAAGCTGCAAAATCAGAATTTTATAAGAGTAGTTAGTATATTGATCCATCAAGAAAATTGACAAGTAGAAAAGAAAAAAATATATAAGAATTACTAGTATCATACTGTTTCACATTTTTCTTAGGCATAAATATGTCCCAAGTTCCATAAAAGAAGGAATATTTTAACAATAAATTTTCGTTGTTTTTGATGAAGTTATTTATTTTTTTGCTATAATACCCTTAACTATCTATAATCTCACTTCACCTATTTCTCTATCTGCAATAGATAGTCAAGAGTATTATTGACTAAACAATAATTAATGTTACGAAAATTTATACAAAAACAAGAAAACAACTTAAAAGAAATAAACGAAATCACTTTTATACGAAAACAACTTAAAAGAAACCGAGGGAATTGTTAGTTACTTACGTCCGCACTTATAACCAATGGGGCGATTAGCAAAGTTGCAGCGTTTAGGGATAGTAACAGCAATTTGAGGGTTAACACCAGACATTTTAGCAACGTTTGAGAGCAAAACTGCACAAAGACAACTTGGATTCTGACCAAGTTTCTTAGTCTGAGCACAACAACTTTGTGACACACTAGCATTTTCATCTTGTGCTGCACTTGCACAAGGAGCTAGCTTAAAAGCTTCATTATCTGGTGTAGTACCTCTTCCACATTCACCAGCACTTTCAACTCTATGAATCCCTGCAACAAAGACTACAAAACCAACTAGGCACAGCATCTTCATAAGACCCTCCATTTTTTTTTTCTTCTCAATAAATCTCTAATATCTCTTAGTGAAATTAATTAGTTCTATGCAACAATGCAATGCATTTGATGGGATTTTATAGTACTAAAAATGTGCTTGGTCGAGTCATCCACCTTAGATTAATGGAGCTTGCACTAGTACAAATTGGTAAGTTTCTTAGCATATATTATTGTACCACTTCGTAAATAAAAGCTTGTAGACACAAATGTGATAATTATGTTGTCCAATATCAAGGTAGGTAACAATTGTTTTTGTTTTTTCATACTTCTAGAGTAGCCATTACTTGGTGTATGTAAATTTAGGGAGTTATGTAATGGTGACACATCATTCTCAATCAATTATTCCAATGCCCATTTTGAAAGCCTAGGAGTACCTTTTAAACCAACTACCACAGAACACTAGCTCACACACACTTAGCTCAATGATGCCCCTAAACTAAGAGTGCTTTGTTATAGTTTATAGTTAAATGTTTGTTCAATAAATGGTTATATTAAATGAAAGGTTGTGGACTAAGATAATTTTTAGAAAGTTTACCCGTGAAACTTAATCATATAAGTTAAAAAGAGCTTAGAGGTTATACTAAAGTCTTTCATAGGACAAACTATGGTTAGCCTTATGGCTTTAAACTATTATTTTTATAAGCTTGAGGAAAATTAAAGCAAAGATTTGAATTAATTATAAAAATTATAAATATCTTAATAGTCTGATAATTTTAGTTAATAACTTACCGAAATATAACATGATTGGGCATTTGGTCTAGTGGTATGATTCTCGCTTAGGGTGCGAGAGGTCCCGAGTTCAATTCTCGGAATGCCCCAAAATTTATCTTTTTGTTTTTTTCTTTCAATTGGCTTTTATTACCACTGCCGTGTAAATCCTATTTACACGTATTTAGGGGAAATATTTCTTCCCAGCTAAATTTTTTACTTGATGAGGTAATTTATTCAATTTCAACGTTGAGATAATGGAAATTAGCAACAGAAGAGTGCCCCCTTATTAGACATACCATATGAAAACTAGAGACTCAAACGAGATAGGTATCTGTCTCGGTCTTTCTGTGTTTGGACAACGACTTCTAAGATACTTTCAAATACGTATCTTAGAAGTAACCGAATTTTTTATTAGCTTTTCAAAAAATATTTTTAGACATGTTTGGGGTACTTCATGAATACATCTCTGTTGCAATGGAAGCAATAAATTTTTGAAAGTCACTTTAGATGTTTGACAATTTTTCTTTTTTTTGAAAGGAGATGTTTGACAAGTTTATTTATAGATTAAATATAATTTTAAAATATTTAAATTTTACATATTGAAAGGAAAAACTTTCTCCCTTATAAAATCAAAGAGAAACTCGAAAACTCATTTTTGTGTTTGTTGTGCAACGACAACAATGTTAAAATATATTCTAATTTGGACAAAAACTCTAATTTTTGTTTTAGTAGTTTTTTTATTTTTGAGGGTTTTAGTAGTATCTTTTTTAAATTAAGATCATTATTGTTGTATGATGAATTATTAACATCTATTTCTGTACAAATGTTCTACATCCATATAAGTTCTGTCTATTAAATTTTGTTAACATATTTTTGTTGTGTTTGTAACTTGAGGTTCAAAATTTTCTCATATCCGTGAATCAGTGTTGTATCGCACTCATATACGTACTACATATCCGGCTCCATAGGAGACAACTCATTACGATAATTCATGAGTATTAAATAAAATAAAATACTATCCATTCTACATAAAAGTGAATCCTTCTACATATGTCATTCTTTGCATTCATATACATAACAAGAACAAAGAAAAAAACATTTGATAAAATCCTAGGCCACTAAAGATCAATAGCCTTTTCAAACTTGCCATCCATGGTCCATGATATTTGGGCTAACAGCAACTTCTCTAACATCACTGGAATCAAATGCTGGCACTTCATCAAGTGTTTTTGTTTCTGAAACTGGTTTCTCATTTGAACTACTCCCTTTTACATCAATGCTAAGAAAATCAGTCAATGATTTCTTCACACCTACACCTCTCTGAGGAGTTTTGCTGCCATTATTGATGAGTGGAGATTTTCCTCCCTTTGAAGGGCTGATCGCATGTGCAGGAGAGCGTGTCGGCGTTCCGAAAGCTGATTTATATGGAGTGGTTGGAACAGGTACTGAGTAGGGAACCGAAATACTCTTGCGAGTAATTACACCAACTTTTGAATGAGATGAGAATTGATCAGAATTTTTTGTCAAGTCGTCTACGTAGAGCACATCATCAATTCGCGACACCATGTTAAATGCTAAACTTTCGAGTACTCGGGAGTAGCTCTCTAGAATGGCTTTTCCAACATCCTAGACAACAGAATATTTCAAGGACTATTAAGATCAAACTTTTTAATTTCCAAGAAACAAAAAATAAAAGGATTTAATTCATATTTACACTGTCAGTATAAAGAAATTTTAAACTGTCTATCAATCATAATCGTCAAATTATTAAAAGTGTTTGACTTTTATCATAACTACTTCAAAAGTCTCATATAATTGGTTGTGATTTATTAACAATAACTGTACACTGACAACGTATCAAAATAAACTTTTAAGTACTGAACATAGTGAATACAAACCTTGTTATATTGGATTTTGCTCATATCCAAAGCTGTTTGAGGGAGACCGGGAAAACGCTGCTTTAAGGTAAGAAGAAGGGTTTCTGCTCTCTCTGCAAATAGTTCCCTCTTGTCGGCATCAACCATTAGATCCTTGACCATTTCCCATGATGTTCTTGAACTTGATCTGCCACTGACACTAGCTGGCTTTGCATTTGTCTTTTTACGCCAAATATACATGGAAGCTTCTGCTCGGTTTGCAATCTCTATAGCTTGATGTTCAGAAGATAAATCGAGGCAAGCTAGCAAACACTCCGGAGAAAAATGATCTGACGTGATGTATCGATGAATAACATCACCCAAGCTAATTCTAGCATTCTGAAAGAAAGGTAGATCAGCAATTTTACCATTATCGAATTTGTTCTTGCGAATCACGGTGTTTTAAAATTATGAATAGATAGGGATCATTTGTGTATATACCTTTGGAAGAGATTCTAGATAAGACTCGGGAATGTCCATTTCGGCTAAAGTAATACTGTTAATAGCCATTGCAGCTTTTAAGATTTGGCTCGTGCAATCGCGCTTGTGCTGCAATTGCTTTCTTGAATTTTCGTGGAGACCACAAGGAGGGACTCGGGGAACCGGAAGCCACCATTTCTCTTCTTGTCGCTGAAGTGCTTGCCTAAAAGACGATGGACTAGTACCGGCGTCTGGAGCTATAACACCTTGATCTACATACCAGAACTCGGTATCGACAAAACTATCTTGAATTTCCTGTGAAAATAAAACTACCATAATTTAGAAGAACTTCCTACTTGAAAATGGACTAATGAAGTAAAAGTAAACTCATTGATGTAAATCTTACAAGAAGCATGTTATCTAACTTGCGCAGAGCTGGAAGATTGACATACAGATCTGAGCGTGGTCGACAAGTCATCACCTGATTCACATTTCAAAAACATCGCTAACTATCAACAAACTAAGTAATCATCATAATATCAAAATACTTTTCAGCAGGTCTTGGCCTTCAAATGCCAAATAAGAGTTATTGTTTAGGTTTAAAGGGCTAAATAAGCATCTTCAATAGTAAAATATACATTAAAAAAACCAACATAACTCCATATAATAACCGCTAATACACTTACTTCAAGCTTGCTTCCATCAGGAAAAGTCTGCCAATTAGGCGTTAGTTCAACAATATGATCACTAACAGAAATAAGCCACTCCATCTCTCTTCGCCACATTGCTTTCTTCTCTGAACGCAAAGGCTCTAATCTCCAAAGTTGTCCAAATAGAGTAGCTGCATATTCAGTAAAGGAATGAACAAGAACAATCAGAGACAACATTGCAGCCAATCAAACTCACCGCAGCAAACTTAAAGCATCAATTAAGGAAAGATTGATTCTAGGGGCGTAGAATTGATTTTGACTGGTTTCGAAGTTTATGAGTATAACTGAGCTAAAATTTTGAATTTTTTCCTCTACAATGATTTTTACCCTCAAATTTATTGTTCAACCCACTTTTTACATAAATTTATTCAAACATAAATCACTTTCCATTTAACTCATTTTCAACCAAAATCAAATTTGTCACAACAAAACCAAACACACGCTTAGTAAAGCACAAAAACCAAATAAGAACACATTTTTCATACCACATAGATTAGTTATGGCATTTGAGATAGCCAAGGCTGCAGGGACCCCATTTCCACAACCTGACATATCTTCTCCAAGTAACAGTTTTGCAAACCTCTCCTTCATCATCTCAATCTCTACAAAACAAAATCAAATCACAAAAACAACAAAATCACACTAATGTCAAAATTAAAAACAACTTATCTTAAAAATTAAAAAGAAGATTGTGATTTTGTGCAAAAAACACGCTTTGAAATTAATACCTGATAATGCTGAAACTTGTTTCACAAATTCCTTTTCCACCAAATGTTTCTTCTTACCATCTTCACTACCATGAAGACTGATACAATCTGATTCAGAAATTTCCTTAACATTCCATCCCAATGAAGGTGATGAAGATGAATCTACTTCAGTACTACTCATACTATGTTCTTCATTACCAACATTCTCAGATGACAAAAACTCAGAACTAGAACTACTCTCACAACCCTTTTCTTCAATCAAATCACAAAAAGTTTCTCTTTTACCAACACCAATGTCACTTCCACCATCTTCATTCTTCTCAGCTAAACTCAACCCCTCCATTGTAGAACCATACACTACAGTGTTGTTAATCACCATACCATGATAATGAATCTTTTTCAAGCAAAACCCATGTGAGAAATGAACTCTAAAACACAAACTTTTAAGAGATTTGGTAACCCAAATGACCAAAATGGAAAAAGGGTTTGAGTTTGTGGACCTTGTAAGGCTTAACAATGGGGTATAGTGTTTGAGATGTTGTTGGATTTTTTGTTGTTGTTTTAGTTTATGTTTGGTGGAAGTAGTATCCATAGGTTGTAAAACATTGTTTGGTAGTGAGAGTGTGCATAAATTGTGGGCTACACTAAGTTAAGTTAGTTTGGTTACTTATATTTCAAGGGTTAAGTTTAAGCAACTCATCATTACTCATTTTGTTCTTCTCCAACCACATGATGTTGTGATGTCATTGATTTTGGATTTTCTCATATGTTTGGAATCACAATATAAGTATAAGTTAAAAGTGACATGAATGATAAATTTAAGTGTAAAAACATTGTGGTAGGTTGAAATTTCGTCAAACGGATTGTCAATTCAAACATGCACAAAGTGTTTGTTTGATTTTACAACGATGAAAATTAATTTAATAAAATAGATTTGGTTAGAATTAAGTTAAGTGTACGGTGATTTATATCATAATAATTTTATGTGAAAATGATTTTTTTATTTTTACTAAAAATAAACGGTATTTATTTATTTAAATTGATATTGATAGAGTACATCGAAACGGTAAAAATTTGTTAAAAACAAAAAAGGATGAATATGCGAACAAACTCACATCATCCATATTAATAACATAAAACGATAAAGTACATAAGTCTACAAATATGACTATATTCAAGTTTTCGGAATAGTCATGTCTCTGCATCTACAATGTTGACGATGACATAGTCATTGATTAGATCTGCACTGGATCGAAGCTGACTAGTCAAACTGAACCGAACAAACACCTGAACAAGACAAAAAAGACAAACAACGTTGTACAAAGACGACGAACAAAACAAGGTTCCACCAAGACGACGAAATCACGAGAGAAAAAACTAAATAGATATGAAATTCATTTATTTGAATAAAAGGAAAGGAGAATAACGATTTAGAGGAGTGATTTGAGGTCAAAAATTGACCATAAACCACGAAGGAAAAATAAAACTATGGTTTTAGACGACTGACTCACAAAAGATATTTTTAATAAAAAAATTGAAGTTAAATTACAAATATGAAAGTAAAAGTTCCATATTTTAACTACATGTATAATTATGAAGGGAGTATCAATTATACTGGAGAACATTCAAACATGTAAAATATTAATTCTAAACATCGGGAATAAATTTCTTCCTCCAAAATTAAAAGCAAACATGCACAGTTTACTTTTAACAAAAAATGGATTTTATAACCAATTTAATGACACAATAAAAAAAAATAAAAAAATCTTAATTAATCTAACAGACAACGGTTGAGATATGTGTTGCATGGATTATCAGAGTATGTTCATTGCATACATATTGTTTGGAATATTAAAAAGGAGGAAAAAAAGTTTGTTCATAAACTAAAATTTTAAGAAGATTTAAACAATAATTTATTTTTTTAATAAAAAATTAGATAAGAGACGTGCATCTCAATGTAAGGACAGAGATGACTATCACTTCAGCAAGAGTTGAGGATAAAATGAATTAAATATGTTTTTTATTTTTATAAATATACTAACATTTTCGTTTTAGTTCTATTAAATTTTTTTTTTAACTTTTAGTCTTTATAAAATTTTCAATCACCATTTTTGTTATCTATTTTTAATCACTACTTTTAGTCCTATGAAATTCATCAATGTCAACAATGGAAAAAAAATATTATATTTGAACCTAACTCACTTTTTTACACATATCTACAATTGGAAATACTTGATACAACTTTGATGTGCAAATAGCTGACGAGTACTAATGTTAATAATATTGTATTATATTTCAGCTGCTGTATATGTGCACAGTTTGGTGCTAATGTAATGTGTCTCTCATCCAATTTTTTTGCTGATTTAATTTAGGCATGTGGTGATTCAGGATTTGGATTAATCAATTTGTTTTTGACAGTCTTCGTTTCAGATAACAAAGGGAATCAAATTAAACAAGTTTAAGAAATTCAATGACTAAATCGTAAGATAATATAATATAAGGATTAAAGTCGATTTCAAATTCGAAAATGGAATAGGCTATAAGGTTAAATTACTTTATTTTTTGGACAGAAGGTTAGATTACTCTTCAACGTTTCTACGCTTTTTCATAATAAAGTATGGATCCAAAATCAAAAGGTTTAATTAATAATGTCGCTATTCTTTAAGAATATAATAAGTAAATGTTAGAGATCAAATAGCAATTTAGAGATATAATAACACTTGGATAAGATGATAAATGTTCTTTTTCAGTTTAAGCCGAGGTCAAATATTCGAATATATCAATGTTAGATCACTTGAACAATAACTTTACCACTCATTGCGGTTTTATCCGGCTTAAAGGATTTGTCTCTACAGTTGCGGGCAGTTTGCATCCCCTATGAAAATATTAAAAACCAATTTGAATAATATTTTATGTTAATGATTGAATTAACCCGTAATTAATAAGGGCTCTAATTGAATTTTTTTTCTCCCTTCAAAATATAATTCAATTTTTTTTTCTAAAATTTGATTTACAAGGACCCAAGTTCCAAATTGATGCCAATGTGACCAATTTTTTTTTCTTTGAAGGAAATGCGACCAACTTCTTGATGTGTGATATATAAGTACGTCTGTACGTATGGCTTTCATATCTACCAAATGGGATCATATGCTTCATTAGTTCATTTTGTTCATAGTAACTCGCAAGTAAAATTAGTAATTAGTGTTGTAGAATAGGATAATGTCTTCACTTTGTTATGCCTCCGCTCCAATATGTTCAATTCAATCAATATAATTTGTCTTCAAATTTTTGCTTTTCATGTTTCGGTACTCATAAAAAATGTTTTTAGAAGATTTACAAATATGCTTTGGAAATTTGAATTTCACCATGTCAAGAATAAGGTATGAGTGAGACCAAAATGCCGGGTAAAGAATTCATTAAGAACATTTTGTAGCGTTATGACATTTTGCTCCCACAAATTTGTGAATAGGTAAACTAATCTTTAAAATTGAATGACGTAAAATAATCTGGTTCAATTGTTAAATTGTGTTGAGGGGTATGATACTGCACGTTAACTGTATATGTGACACTTCACGTGGATGACACATCAATAACACGTAAAAGAGACTATTTTGCTTGAAATTTATGACTATGTTTAAAGACCATTTTGACATTAATACGTGGAGAGTCATTGTATTTTCTTTTTTATTTTTCTATGCCCTTAACGTTGCGGCACAAATGACCAATGTTAACACGTGTCATCCACAAAATTGATATCAAAGAGTGTTGAATTGTTTGATACACACATTTAAGGTTACAGACATATAATTGAGAAAAATCACTTATATATAAATCCGGTGAAAGCAACAACATTATAGTTTAAGTGTGCTAAGTTGCCATTTCAGTGCCAAAAGGTTGAATCCAATGAAAAGTTGCCATTTGAGTACCAAAAGGGTGAATTTAATGAAAAGGGCTAAATTCTACCGATCATGATGCGTCCATGACTACATAATATTAGGGAGATTGAAACCGTTTAAACAAGATCAGATGATTTATATTTCAAGGTCAAAATTTATATATTAAGAAAGGTCAAAACTGCTTTTGTAAATTAAAACTGCATTATATTTTGAATCGTCTGATTTTGATCGGACGGTTGTGAGTAGTTGGTTGTAACTTCACTACACACAACCTAATTGTACTCGACTCATTTACAAATCCTACAGTACGGCAAACCAAAATTTTAATTTCATTTGGAAGAGTTGTCCACATTTAGAATTTAGTATGCTTCGAATAGGATTATTTTCACGTTTGAGCCATTTGATTTTGATCGGATGACTGTGAGCAACGACTACATACAAAAGGATTGTACTCAATCAATTTTCAAATTCTACAATGCGACAAACCAAAATTTGAATCTCATTCTAAAGAGTTATCCACATTTAATATTTAGTATCTTTCTAATAGAATTACTTCCAATAAAAAAAACACTTTAAAAAGTTGTGATAGGACCAAATCAAACCAATACAAGCCATAATAATAATATTCAATAACATAATTTCAAACTTAGCTTGCAAGACTTTTTTTAGCATATTCAAAACTAACATAAGTTTCCTTTTACTCATGATACCGGTTGTTACAATGGAATATGCAAAGAGAAAAATAAATATATATCTAAGTAACGGCTATAACAACCATATGTTAATGTGGGCCAAATTTTGAAAACCAATGAGAGGGAACAAAGAAAACTTAGGCCTCAAGATTTTTGAGTTCGCATTAAAAGCAAAGTTAGGCTTATTCCTTTCTTGCTTTTTCCTTTTGTTGATTTTTCATCTTTAGTTAACTAGTTTTGAAAACTAAAAGTCATATATGTTTTACAAATGTCTTCTTTTAATTTGAACCCATTTTAATTCATTCTTTTTTTACTAAGCTTCAATTCAAGTTTTGAATGCAGCATAAAGAGTTCAAATTTAAACGATTGCTTTCAGTTCTCTTAAATGTGATGACCACTTCACTGGCACAAGGGTGTGAAACATATGAAAAATTAAAGAGAAATTGGTTACCCTTTGTATTTTGAATTTTGAATTTGAAAGTAAAAGTGACGTATATGGAGCTCTAAAAACATGAACTAATTACTTATATTGTACTATCTAGTATCAGTTTGTTACACTTGTGAATTTCCTAGAAAACTAAATATGGACCAGTGAAAGTGAGCTATGATATTTTCTTGTAAAGGTTGTGTTGGAATATTTTATTATTTAATTATATTTCAATATCATTATGTGAGCAAATATCGTAATAATAATTATATTAACTATTTATAAATTGTGAGCCTTAATTTATTAGTGATCAAATTAAGTAATAGGACTATTAGATTTCTAATTGGATAATTAATTAAATATTTAATTAGTTGATATGGTATATTGAAAAAAAATATTATATTTGAACCTAACTCACTTTTTTTTCGTACAACCTAACTCACTTTTTTACATATCTACCGTTGGAAATACTTGATACAACTTTGATGTGCAGATACCTGACAAGTACTAATGTTAATAATATTGTATTTGCTGAAAAAAAAATTATTGTATTATATTTCAGCTGCTGTATATGTGCACAGTTTGGTGCTAATGTAATGTGTCTCTCACCCGATTTTTTTGCTGATTTAATTTAGGCATGTGGTGATTCAGGATTTGGATTAATCAATTTGTTTTTGACAATCTTCGTTTCAGATAACAAAGGGAATCAAATTAAACAAGTTTAAGAAATTCATGACTAAATCGTAAGATAATATAATATAAGGATTAAAGTCGATTTAAATTCAAAAATGGAATAGGCTATAAGGTTAAATTACTTTATTTTTTGGACAGAAGGTTAGATTACTCTTCAACGTTTCTACGCTTTTCATAATCAAAAGGTTTAATTAATAATGTCGCTATTCTTTAAGAATATAATAAGTAAATGTTAGAGATCAAATAGCAATTTAGAGATATAATAACACTTGGATAAGATGATAAATGTTCTTTTCCAGTTTAAGCTGAGGTCAAAGATTCGAATGTATCAATGTTATATCACTTGAACAATAACTTTACCACTCATTGTGGTTTTATCTGACTCAAAGGATTTGTCTCTACAGTTGCGCGCAGTTTGCATCCCCTATTAAAATATTAAAAACCAATTTGAATATTATTTTATGTTAATGATTGAATTAACCCGTAATCAAATTAATAAGGGCTCTAATTGAATGTTTTTCTCCCTTCAAAATATAATTCAATTTTTTTTCTAAAATTTGATTTACAAGGACCCAAGTTCCAATATTGATGCCAATGTGACCAACTTTTTTTTTTCTTTGAAGGAAATGCGACCAACTTCTTGATGTGTGATATATAAGTACGTCTGTACGTATGGCTTTCATATCTACCAAATGGGATCATATGCTTCATTAGTTCATTTTATTCATAGTAACTCGCAAGTAAAATTAGTAATTAGTGTTGTAGAATAGGATAATGTCTTCACTTTGTTATGCCTCCGCTCCAATATGTTCAACTCAATCAATATAATTTGTCTTCAAATTTTTGTTTTTCATGTTTCGGTACTCATAAAAAATGTTTTTCTAGTCCCCGTGAGCTTAGCTCAGTTGGTAGGGACAATGCATAATATATGTAGGGGTCAGGGTACGAACCACATACATCTCACTTCTCCACATTTGATATATGTGAGTTTCAGTCACTAAACTACTTAACCAAAAAAAAAATGTTTTTCGAAGATTTACAAATATGCTTTGGAAATTTGAATTTTACCAAGTCAAGAATAAGGTATGAGTGAGACCAAAATGCCAGGTAAGAACATTTTGTAGCGTTATGACATTTTGCTCCCACAAATTTGTGAATAGGTAAACTAGTCTTTAAAATTGAATGACGTAAAATAATTTGGTTCAATCGTTAAATTGTGTTAAGGGGTATGATATGACATGTTAACTGTATATGTGGCATTTCACGTGGATGACACATCAATAACACGTAGTAGAGACTATTTTGCTTGAAATTTATGACCATGTTTAGAGACCATTTTGACATTAAATAATTATTTTCAAGGACCATGAAGGAGAGAAGAGTGTCATATATAAGGTTAATGTGCCACATCATAACCCTTAACGACATAATTTAACGGAAATATCAAACTATTTTGAGAAACCACTATACTTATTCACACATTTCAAAGAACAAAATATATCCGACCATTGTAATTTTGAGTTTTCGATGGAAGAAATGACTATTTACAAAATATAGAAATTAAACTTTGGACTTACATTTTTAGACCACTAGTAAATGCCCTTGAAGAAAAAGGATTTGATGGGAAATCACAAGAATTAGAAAGTCATTTGGCAGATGGGTTTTGGGTTATTAATGGTAAAGAAATAGCGATAATCTAGGACTCCAAATGAATATTACTCAATTACTCTTTCTAATATTCATTATTTTATTGGTTTAAATCAATATGGATCTTACACTTTAAAAATTAAACTTGTGTAAAATGATGAAACTTATATCGATATCATCCGGGAAAAAAGTAAATGTGAAACAAATGTAGAACTATACAATGCTTTTGTTCAAGATAGTGCATTGGGATCTAAGCTTAGGCCTTTAATACGTGGAGGAGCTAGTTTGATAATTTCAGGATATTGGCACAGTACAGTTTTGTATTATGTTTATTCTCGGTGGAGAGTCATTGTATTTTCTTTTTTATTTTTCTATGCCCTTAATGTTGCGGCACAAATGACCAATGTTAAAACGTGTCGTGCACAAAATTGATATCAATAGAGTGCTGAATTGTTTGATACACACATTTAAGGTTACAGACATATAATTGAGAAAAATCAATTATATATAAATCCGGTGAAAACAACAACATTATAGTTTAAGTGAGCTAAGTTGCCATTTGAGTGCCAAACGGTTGAATCCAATGAAAAGTTGCCATTTGAGTACCAAAAGGGTGAATCTAATGAAAAGGGTTAAATTCTACCGATCATAATGTGTTCATGACTACATAATGTTAGGGAGATTGAAACTGTTTAAACAAGATCTGATGATTCATATTTCAAGGTCAAAATTTATATATTAAGAAAGGTCAAAATTGCTTTTGTAAAAAATATATTAATCAAAACTGCATTATATTTTGAATCGTCTGATTTTGACCGGACAGTTGTGAGTAATTGGTTGCAACTTCACTACACACAACCTAATTGTACTCAACTCATTTACAAATCCTACAGTACGGCAAACCAAAAATGTTATTTCATTTGGAAGAGTTGTCCACATTTAGAATTTAGTACGCTTCGAATAGGATTATTTTCACGTTTGAGTCGTTTGATTTTGATCGGACGATTGTGAGCAGCTTGACTACACACAAGATGATTGTACTCAATACATTTTCAAATTCTACAATGCGACAAACCAAAATTTGAATCTCATTCTAAAGAGTTATCCACATTTAATAATATTTAGTATCTTTCGAATAGAATTACATCCAATAAAAAAAACACTTAAAAAGTTGTGATATGACCAAATCAAACCAATACAAGCCATAATAATAGTATTCAATGACATAATTTCAAACTTAACTTGCAAGACTTTTTTTAGCATATTCAAAACTAACATAAGCTTCCTCTTTTACTCATGATACTGGTTGTTACAATGGAATTTGCGAAGAGAAAAATAAATATATATCTCAGTAACGGCTATAACAACCATATATTAATGTGGGCCAAATTTTGAAAACAAATGAGAGGGAACAAAGAAAACTTAAGCCTCAAGATTTTTGAGTTCGCATTAAAAGCAAAGTTAGCCTTATTCCTTTCTTGCTTTTTCCTTTTGTTGATTTTTCATCTTTAGTTAACTAGTTTTGAAAACTAAAAGTCATATATGTTTAGCAAATGTCTTCTTTTAATTTGAACCCGTTTTAATTCATTTTTTTTACTAAGCTTCAATTCAAGTTTTGAATGCAGCATAAAGAGTTCAAATTTAAAAGATTGTTTTCGGTTCTCTTAAATGTGATGACCACTTCACTGGCACAAGGGTGTGAAACGTATGAAAAATTAAAGAGAAATTGGTTACTCTTTGTATTTTGAAATTTGAATTTGAAAGTAAAAGTGACGTATGTGGAGCTCTAAAAACATGGACTAATTCCTTATATTGGACTATCTAGTAGTATCAGTTTGTTACACTTGTGAATTTCCTAGAAAACTAAATATGGTCCAGTGAAGGGAGCTGTGATAATTTTCTTGTAAAGGTTGTTGCTGTTTTTTTAACCACATGTAAAGTATATTTAATGAATAGGGGTGACAATTTGATCCAAATCCACAATTCATTCATTACACAAAATGTTTTTAATGGATTGGATCTAATCTATTCGTATCGATCCAACTCATCCAACATTTTTCTAAGGCTATTACTTTTTCCACCTTATGTGTTTCTCACGCGCCCTATTTTTTTTTTCAAAAATACCCTTTGTCCGGATTTTAAAATCTGAACTAAATTGTTATAGTTTTCAGGTTATATTTTCCGAACTGAGTTTTGCCCAGAATTTTAAAGATTGTGTTTATATTATTTCAATGACATAAATATAAATGATGAAAATATAAAATAAATGCAAATATAAACCAAATTAAATGGACAAAATGATACGAAAAAAATCTCATTTTATTAATATATCAATACATTTACAATAAAATAAAGCTTAAGTTTAAACCTTATTACATAAAATATTCAAACCTAATACTAAACTATTAAAAACCTAAAGTTAAACTAGTGGTGCAAGCTGATGGAGGGGGGAGAGGAGAAAGAGATGGTTGGGGGGGGGGGGGGGGGGGGGGTTGGGGAGGTGGCTGGGTAAGGTTTGTTTCCTCTGGGATGTTTTTTTTTTTATTAAATTTTGATTTTTATTAAAACTAAAGATATAAATGTTTGTTACTTTAAAATTATAACAAATCAAACTAACCATGATGATCTATTTCAATTACAGCAACAATATAACAAAAAAATATAATCTAAATTCTTATTATTTTAATGACACCAACAACAATATTTATTATAGAAAAAGTTGTTTAAGGGTATAATTGAGATAATGAAAAAATAAGTATAGATATACTCATCTAATTTGTTACACGTTTTAAAGGAAAAAAAATTGGACATATATCGTGTTTGTTACACTTTTATTTTAATATTTGAATTTACTTTTATCTATTTGTTATATGTGTTATTTGTATTGAAAGTTGATAGTCATTTTGGAAAGAGAAAAAGTCGGTCAAAAGAACCGAACCATGTAACAATGACCTCTGATATTTTGATGATAAAAATATAAGAGAATAAATTATCTTTCGAAGTTTTCTCAAGTATAGAGATAATAGATCACCTAAAGAAAAATCAAGGAGAAAGCAAAGTTCATCTGATGATTTCGGTTTGTTAACCAACATACGGTAAAAAGTGTGTTTGGTAGCTTGAAGATTACACCATCTAATTCCTATTGTCTGCTTGCATATGTGAAACACATTATGCATTTGGTACTTGGAGCTCACACCATCTAATTCGAAGTGTGTATGATACTTATGAAACAATCATCTATTGAATCATCCATCTAGTCTCATTGATGTGTCTAAGTCAAGGGAGAGACACCTACTACAAGAAGGAACACATTAGAGATGTTTCATTTACATTTTGAGTGTTAAAGTAAATCATTTGAAAGGATCAATTTTGAATCACTCAAAATTCGTACATGACATCCTGTAAAGTTGGCCCCACTGTGAAGAAGGGTGAGGGAGAAAAAATTATGAGGGTCGCTGGAGGTGTGAAGGAGGGGGAGGGAGAGAAAAAGGTGTGAGTGGTGAAGAGGCAGGAGGGGCCATGTCCGACGGTGGGGATGGTTGGTGGTGAGGGGAGGAGCGTGCGGTTAGGGGGAGAGGTGGATGGGGGCATGGCCAATGTGGTGAGGCAAGGAGGTGGGGCTATTTCGACGGAGGTTTGGGGGGGCCCGGCTTCTTTTGTGGAGGTGGTTTCGAGATGGAAGGAGGTGTCAATTATTCAGAGGAGTCATGAGGTGCTGCCACAGAAGTTAGTGCGGACGTATCGGTCGGAGAAGGGTGATCTTGAATGGGCACGGAATGGGGTAGTGGCTACTATTTTGCATGGGAAATGTGTTCAAGTGGTTTAGACACGTGTTGCGGATGCTGGATTTGATGATTTTAATATTATTCCGTTAGGTGCCGACAAAGTATTTATTCGAAGTTTGTCGAATGGTGATGTGATGTCTGTTCTTACCGGGGCTTCGGATTTTTTTTAGTCTTTTCTTGACAAATTTTGTCCGGTGGAAGAAGGACTTGGTTGCCATTGAAAGAGGAGCTTGGGTCCGTATTTATGGTATTTCTTTACATGTTTGGAATATTCATTTGTTTTAAATTGTGTGTTATGGATTGTGGTCGGTTCTTAAAAGTGGATGCTAGTACGGTGGACAAGGAACGTTTTGATTTTGCTAGAGTTTTGATGGCCACTTCTTCTTTGGAGGTGATTAATGTCGTTGACAATGTGTTTGTTGATGCAATTTTGGTTGAATTAAAAATCCTGGAGGAATGGGGTTTTGCATTAGGTGATGATGCGTGTTTAGTGGATGAAGATAATGTTTCAAGAGTGTCTCCGTCCGATCACGGGGGGTTTGAGGCGCCTGATGTGAATGATAAAGTTGATGAGCTAGTTAATCAGTTTTTTGGACGATTGGGTTGCAGGCAATAGGAATAATCGAAATGTGGATGTTTCCTCAAGTTCAATCAATCATAATGTGCATGCCGTAAGTTTAGATCACGCTTCACTTGGGCAAGAGAAGCATTCTTTTTCTACCTCAAAGCTTCCCGTTGTCGCGGTGGAATGGCCAGCCTTTGCACCGCCTTCCTTGTTGCTAGCTTCCTTGCTTTGCAATGAGTGGTTAACTAATGTGGAACTTCCTCTTGTTCGTGATGATGTGGTGGTGGCGGTCCGGCCTCCAACCGCCCCGTTAAAAGTTCATGTTGACGGTAGTAAATCTTGTTTGAAACATTAACGCACTATGTCTTGCCCACCGGTAGCATATCAATCAGTGATTTCTGGACCTTGGAGTTTAGAGTGGCTTCATGAGCATAACCATGGAGATGCATGTATTATTTTTTCGACTAGAAAAAAAGGGTAAAAATGTGATGACTGTAAAAGCGCAACATTCTAAGAATTCTGGTGGAGTTAATAACTCAAAGCAGTTAAAAAAGAAATCAACTGGTTTACTTAAACACTTTGTTTCTAGCATGAAGAAAATTGCTCGGTTACCTGGTAAAGATAGAAGAGAGGTTTTTAAGGCCTTAAAAACTAGTGTTCAGAAGCGTAGAGGAATTAATACTGCTAAAGGTTTGGTTGGTGTTTCTAGTGGTGGGTCTCAGTTATCTGCAGCGTCTTCGTCATCTGTTCATAATGATTGGAAAAATTGGGTAGTTTTGCATGGGAATGAGGAGGTTGCAGTTGAGGATGTGTGGGGAATTGGGAAATCAATTGGAGTTAAATTTAATGGTGATAAGGCAAACATGGTTAATGTCTTATCAAGTTCGAGCAAAGAGAAGAGGGGGCGGTTAAGAAGGTGGGAGTGGCCATGAGATTGGTGAGGGTGCTTAGGTTTTGGTGTTGGTTGTGGGTAGAGTGGTGCAGGGTGGGCGAGGTGAAGATGAAGAATATTTCTTGGAATGTCCGTGGTTTGGGTGGGTATGCAAAAAGAAAAGAAGTTAGGAAGATGGTGGAGGAGAAACAACTGTTTATTCTCTGTTTGCAAGAAACTAAGTTGGAGAGCATTGATGACTTGTTATGTGTTACTTTGTGGGGCGGCTCCTCTCATGCATATTCCTATCGTCCTTCTGTAGGGGCGTCTGGAGGGCTGCTCACTATGTGGGATTGCTATGTGGTGGAAGTTTGGGCTTCTTTTAGTGTTGATTATGTTCTGTTGATGCATGGTCGGTTCCTTAATAATAATGAAGAGTTATATTTGTTGAATGTGTAAGCCCCGTGTGATAATGCTGCAAAACAGAAGTTGTGGCAATGGCTGTCTTTACGGTTGCAACAATATTTGGGGAAGAATTTTTGTGTATGTGGTGATTTTAATGCGGTGCGTAATTTTGCCGAGAGGAGGAATACTGGAGCGGCTCCTTCGATGATAACGGTCCTTTTAATGACTTCATTGATAATAATTTCTTGGTGGATTTACTGTTGCATGGCCGGAATTACACATGGCATAAGGGTGACATCAATTCTATGAGTCGCCTTGATCGGTTCTTGCTTTCAGAGGATTGGTGTATGCAATGGCCTAATTCTTTACAGGTGGCTCACTTGCGGGGTCTATCAGATCACTGTTCGGTGGTGTTGTCTGTGGATGAGTAGAATTGGGGCCCTAGGCCTTCCCGTATGTTGAAGTGCTGGTCAGATATTGCACGTTACAAACAGTTTGTGGCAGTTAAGTGGACCTCTCTGCAATTTGACGATTGGGGAGGTTTTGTGTTGAAGGAAAAATTGAAGGCTATCAAAGGGTCCCTTAAGGAGTGGCATCTTACCCATAGCAATAATTTATCAGGTAGGATGGATTCTCTGAAGGACCGTATTTCTACTCTTGATAAAAAAGGAGAGGAGTTTGTGTTATATGAGGAGGAAGTGGAAGAGTTGCATGACCTTACATCTGATTTACACTATCTTTCTAGAATGAATTCTAGTATTTGTTGGCAGCAATCTAGATTGTTATGGCTCCATGAAGGAGATGTTAATTCTAAGTATTTTCATGCTATAATGTCTGGCTAGCGGCGTGGTAATTCGATTTCTACTCTTCTTGTGAATGGCGCAGAGGTGGAGGGGTTGGTGGATGTTCGTTCTGCGGTTTTTTCACATTTTGCGTCTCACTTTAACGCCCATTATGTGGATCGACCGTGTGTGTAGAATCTCAATTTCCGTACTTTGTCTCATGCAGAAGGTGTGAACTTGATTAAGCCTTTTAGTGAGGATGAGGTTAAAGCTGCGATTTGGAATTGTGATAGTTAAAAAAGTACAGGTCCTGACAGCATTCACCTTGGTTTTATAAAAGATTTCTAGCAGGAGTTGAAGAATGATATTATGCGATTCATTTCAGAGATTCATCGGAATGGGCGGTTATCGAAGGGTATTAATAGCACCTTTATCGCTCTCATCCCAAAGGTTGTTAGCCCTCTCCGGTTGAATGAGTTCCGTCCCATTTCTCTTGTTGGTAATATGTATAAGATTTTGGCAAAGGTGTTAGCTAATAGATTGCGGATGGTTATAGGGAGTGTCATTTCTGATTGTCAATCTGCATTTGTGAAGGATCGTCAGATTTTAGACGAAATCTTGATTGCCAATGAGGTAGTTGATGAGGCTCACAAATTGAAGAAGGAGTTGATGCTTTTTAAACTTGACTTCGAAAAAGCTTACGACTCGGTGGACTGGGGTTATTTAGATGTCGTAATGGGGAAAATGTCCTTTCCGGTTTTATGGCGAAAGTGGATTAAGGAGTGTATTGGGACGGTAACCGCTTCTGTATTATTAAATGGGAGTCCTACTAAAGAGTTCACTTTTGAGAGGGGCCTGCGCCAAGGGGACCCTCTCTCTTCGTTTCTTTTTCTCCTAGCAGCAGAAGGATTCCATGTGCTTATGGAAGCCTTGGTGGCAGGTAATTGGTTTACAGGGTATAGTTTGGGTAATGCTGATTCAACTATTATTTCACATCTCCAGTTTGCTGATGACACCTTGATTATGGGGGTTAAGAGTTGGGTGAATGTTAGAGCCTTACGACCCGTTCTTGTGCTTTTTGAAGCTATGTCGGGGTTGAAGGTTAATTTCCACAAAAGCCTATTAGTGGGGATTAACATTAATGATTCTTGGTTATGTGAGGCGGCAACAGTTTTTCATTGTAAGATTGGGAGGGTGCCTTTCTTGTATTTGGGTTTGCCGATTGGTGGTGATGCTCGGCGGTTGTCTTTTTGGGAACCGGTGGTGGCTAGGATAAAATCTAGATTGTCTGAAAGGAAGAGCCGCACTTTATCTTTTGGTGGTCGCTTAATCCTCCTAAAGTCTGTCCTGTCTTCTCAACCTGTCTATGCTTTTTCCTTCTTCAAAGCTCCCTCAGGTATCATCTCCTCTATTGAATCTATTTTTTCAAATTTTTTTTGGGGTGGGTGTGAGGATCATAGGAAGATTGTTTGGATTAAATGGGAGTTTGTTTGTAATAATACGGAGTATGGTGGTTTGGGGTTAGGCGGTTGAAGGATTTTAATATGCTTTGTTAGGCAAATGGTGTTGGAGGATATTAGTTGATAATGCGGGGTTGTGGTTTAAGGTGTTGGCGACCAGGTATGATGTGTTGGGGGGGGGGGGCTGCAGCAGGGAGGACGTCACTGTTCTTCCGGGTGGAGAGAGGTAGGGCGCATATGTGATGGTGCGGGGGGAGAGGGGTCTAGGTGGTTTACGGAGCATGTGAAGAGGAAGGTGGGTAATGGTGCTGATACTCTTTTCTGGGCAGATAGGTGGTTAGGGGGTGTGCCACTATGTAAGACATTTGGTCGTCTTTACCTTTTGTCTGATCATAAGACGAAGTCGGTGGCTGAGATGTGTTCTTTAGGTTATGGGGAAGGTGGTGACGCTTGGAAATGGCGGCGGAGGTTGTTTGCCTGGGAGGAGGAGCTGGTAGAGGAGTGTAGGACTATGTTACTTGATGTATTTTTACAGGTTGATAGTACGGATGTTTGGACGTGGCTTCCCAATCCAGGAGATGGTTACACTGTTCGCGGTGCCTATCAGTTGCTCACTCAGCAGGAGGATCAGCACTTGGTTACGGTCTTGGACAACGTGTGGCACAAGCAGGTTCCTTTGAAGGTGTCTATTTGTGCTTGGCGCCTTTTGCAAAATAGATTACCGACAAAGGATAACTTGGTTCGACACGGTATCATTTCACCAGATGATCACTTTTGTGTTACTGGTTGCGGCAACATTGAGACAGCTCAACATTTGTTCCTTCATTGTAATTTATTCAGCTCTCTTTGGATGCATGTGCGGAGGTGGATTGGTTTCTATTCGGTGGATCCTAATCATGTGATGAATCATTTTATTCAGTTTTCTCACACCGCAGGAGGTTCTCGTGCTCACATGAATTTTTTACAGTTACTTTGGCTTGCATCTGTGTGGGTCTTGTGGTCAGAAAGAAATAATAGGCTTTTTATATTAAAAGAAAAATCTATTTCCCAATTGTTAGAAAAAGTTCAGTTGATCCCTTTTGGTGGCTGAAGGCTAAATATGCTACTTTTTCCTTCGGCTATCATATGTGGTGGCATGATCCTTTAGCTTGTTTAGGCATTGGTTGATGTCGTTGTTGTTTGGCTTGTAATTTTGTAAACTTTTGTAGTCTCTCTGGTACACCTTGTGCTAGAGGGTCTACTTGTTGATTGTTAATATATATCCCATTTTGGCTTGTTAAAAAAAATCCCATAAAGTTATGTCCATAATTTGTATCTCGAATTAGATATTTTTCCCTATAACACCTAAAGTGATCACAACACTAGCAAATATTCAAACGACTCTTCTGTTCAGCTCTTTATATACATCCTTGTAGTCGCAACCCCTTATTCTCTCCGGCCTTGTATTCCTTCACCAAACCATATTGCATTTTTTAAATTTTTAATTATTACGTTATAGAATTTTAAAATATTATATAATTTGGTTATAATTTGATTTTTATACCGCTTAAGTATACAAAAATTTATGAGATGATATGTTGTCACATCATTTAACGAGCATGACAAATTATATAGATTGCATATATCTAATATGACATGAAAATTCAAACATAAACTAGAATGACATACAAGTAGTCTAGATATTTCTTCATAAATCCCCCAAATGCGTATCACATTTAATTAATCTATTTTGAAGCAGCTTTGTATAAAGTCAAAAGAGTTTCTTTAGGAGGGAGTTTTTCCTTGACAATTGGGTGGTTGTTGAAGTTTTGGCTCCAATTGTATAGCTTGGGAAATTTCTCATTAGTGAACAACTTCAATCCCATTGCTTCTTGTAAAGCTATGAAGGCTGAAGTAATGTCAACAATGTCAATCTCTTCTCCACCAAAGAATTTGTCACTCAGCTCATTCTCGAGAAATTGAAAAGCCACTTCCATTTCCTCAATACCGTTCTCACGTTCTTTCTCATCAAGAGTGAAAACAACTTTCCGCACAACATTCAAACACTGCCTCACAAAGTAAACTAACTATTAAAATTATACATGTTAAAAGTAAAAAAAGAAGAAAAAAATTATATGTTATGCACATTCAGTTAGTTGTAGTATAAGTAAATTAATTAATTTATAAATAGGAAGTTTTTATAATTTTTTTTAAAAGAATGACGACAATGATGTGCACACTCATTAATTTTCTACACTCACTCAACAATTCATTTTATTTCTACCTTTTTCTTCTTATCGCATCACCAACTTATCACGTCTATCACACCACCTCATCGTATCTCTTTATCTCTCATGATGTATACACCCCAAAGGATGTACACAAAATATTTGCCTTCTTTTAAAAAAAAATAGTTGCCTATTTGTTATTACTAAGTCATTATCAATAGAATAGTGTTATTTGAACAACTATTTAAGAAAACTTAGTTGACAACTTCTTTTCTCTCTCTTTTTATTGGTCAAAACAATAGAGAGAAAAATAAAGAGAGAATAAAAACATGACGTCAATATAAAAGAGATAATCATCAAAAAGTTGTCATAAAGTGGTTATACAAATATCATTTCTCTTAACAATATAACTGAGTTTTAGCTCAATTTAAGAAACCCTTTTTAAAGGAAAGAGTGATAATTTTTTTTTAATATAAGAGAGAATTAAAAATTAATAAAAAAAATAAATAAAGGTGACAACGAGAGCGATATCTTCATCCCTAAATAAAAAACATTTTTGGGATTTTTTTGTCCCTTTTTATAAGAACTCTTTTATATTTTCAATTACATTAATTATTATTTTTATCAACATACTCATGTTTATTTTACATCTTTTTCATCAATCAACAATAAATATTATGTTAATCCCTAAGATAATTTATTTGGATAAACAACAAGGCCTAAAGACACACCTATGATCTCAAATATACGAACTTGGACTACGAAAACACTTGTGTGATCACAAATTGTTTAGGCCCACACAAAAATGATTAAAAAATGTAAAATAAAAAAAATTAAATAATATATATTAATGGGTTAAATATGTGTTTAGCCTCTTAAAAAATTCACATTTAATTTATGTTTGATTAAAAAATTCTTGGGTTAAATATGTTTTCTGTCCCTATAAATATACCAACTTTTTGTTTTAGTCCCTCTAAAATTTTCCCTCAACTTTTAGTCCCTATAAAATTTTCAATCACTACTTTTGGTCCCTATTTTTAAGTTAATTTTTGTATTTTTTTTAATGAAATTGTGCATAAATGTGTAGAGTATTGTAAAAATCTTTCACAAAAAAATTAGAATTTTTTAACAAAACATAAAATTAAAATGAGTTTTTAACCGTAAAAAATATAAAAATTCATATTTAATTCATGTTTTGTTAAAAAAATCTAATTTTTTTGGGAGAGATTCTTATACTATTATAAATTTTTTTGCAAAATTTTATTCAAAAATATGAATTCTACATGAGTTTACTTTAAAGGAGGGACCAAAAGCGAAGATGGAAAACTTTTGGGGTATTAAAAGTTGAAGAAATTTTTTAGAGAGACTAAAACGAAAAGTTGACATATTTATAAAGACAAAAAATATATTTAACGCAAAATTCTTTTTTCTTAAAAGATTTTTATAATATTTTAAACGTTCATGCAAAAACTCATGACATGACTTAAAAGCAAAGACAAAAATTGTGGACAAAATTTTTTTGGGGAGACTACGAGTAGAAGGAAAATTTTAATGGGACTGAAACGAACAGTTAAAATATTTATAGAAGTCAAAAACATATTTAATCCATAATTAAATAATACATTTTATGTCGATGTCTAAATGGTTTTTATTCGAGGATGTGACAATTCAAATATTTCTCCTTAGATTAGAGTTACAAAAAAAAAAATAGAAGAGCGGAGTAAATATATTTTTTTTATAAAGCAGTTTAGTGGCTAAAAACTCATCTATTAAAATGAATAAGATTTTTGTAAGCAGAAACAATTTGAAGAAGGGAGAAATTACCTTGTCATCTATGAACTTGGTCCAGAAACGAGCCAAGGCTCTTTTTGTAAGGATCAAAAGGCATGATAGGATTTTGTTTCCAAGTCTCATCAATATACTCAAGAATCACAAGGGATTCTGATAGGGGCTTATCATTATGAACTAATACAGGAACTTTCTTATAAACAGGATTGTATTTTTTGTGTATCACTCAAGTTACCTGCCTTTTCTAACTCATATTTGTATTCAACTCCCTTCAATGTTAGAGCAATCTCCACCCTGCTCACAAATGGACTTGCCATCATTCCAAAAAGCTTCACATTTTCCTGATTTGATGCCATCTTAGCGCTTCAATCCTAAACTTAAACAACTGTTTTTGGATCAATGATTGATTCCTAAGATCTACTTGTATATAGAGCCAGGAATTTCTTTTTTGAATATTAGAGACAGAATTTTTATTCAACACAAATGATAAGTCAAACTACACCATATTAATTTAATTACAAATGTGGAAGGAAATGTAAATTGTTTTTGATACGCAAAGATTTATCAGAAGGAAATGTAAAGTGGACGCGTGTGTTGTATTAACTTCATTTGATGTTGATGGTTGAGCCAATAGGAAATAAAGGTAACCAAATATATACATACGAAAATAACATATGAATGGAACGCAAACCACAAACAAGCTGCGCCGTTAAGCCTTTTTGAATGACAGAATCAATCTTTGTAAACACAATATTTATAGACCTAGAAAACATTACATTATTATGCATGACCCTTTGAACTTTGTATAGAAGGTCAACAATCCTTGGTGCTTAGAAGACAAAAGTGTCACACGTATATGGTATAAAAAGATGTTGATTGTGAGAATATATTTTCTTGTGTTCAACCACTTTGCTTGACGCGACTTTGAGGGTTGCTTGTCCCACCGTAAAAGCCTCGGTCCGTAATCCTACAAGTGGTGAAACCCCAATCATGTCTAAACATGTGCTTTCCTCCTTCCCCGCCCGTACACCATAACCTTTATTGGCGTAAGTGTCGATCTTATATTTAGTGGGTCAGACAAGAAGTTCGGCATCATTAATAAATTGATTATGTGCATGTCAATAATAAAAACTAGTCCTCTCGAAAAGGTATCAATTTCCCTTCTAATTGTGTAAGTTGTAACTCCATCTATGAAAATCTTGCATGCACTATTTATGAGTGTCCTTTCTTCGTCCAAGTTTGGCGCGCGTTCGGGTCACGAAATGAAATAAACAAAGTAGTCTTGGATACAAGCACATCGGTCGTATCAATTTTCTTGTTATATGAAACTGAGATGTTTACCTATAAACATTATTGTGAATATGGAACTCAAAATTAAACCAAAAAATTTAGATATGTGGAGCACATATCAAAAGCAACCAACAACCAAACAATCACAAGCAACAAGAACATATCTAGATCTAATCTAGCAACCACGTTTAAAACAAAATCAAAATCGAACCAAAGAACAACATGATAAAATGAGTAGAGAATACAGAACAACACATCAAGAATTGTCCACCTAGTTCGGCCTAACAATGTTCTTTATCAAGAGGAGATAGATCTCTCAACCTAATTAATAAAGAGTTTCTTTACAAAGATATGAAAAAAAGTTACTATAAATTAACTTCAACAAGTCTCCAAGAGCAATCATAATTTCTACCATTTTCCCAAATCTCTTTACGTGACCACTAGACTCAACGATTCCCCTACCCAATGAATTTACAAATTGTTTTCCAACTCTAGATTCTAACCCCAAAATGAACCAACACTTAGCCTTTGATTTTCTAAAGATCTCCTCTTTTGGTCTCCTAAGATTCACCTAAGTTGCTCACAAAGACTCAACCTCTCATGTGTTTCCCAACTTTCCCAAACCACAAATCACTTCCCAAAAGGGACCAACCCTTTCCCAAGATCCCCATCTTTTGGTTCTCCAAGATATTAAATTGTGACATCATTATACAAAAAACAATGTGTCCACTTAAATACAACTCAGTTGATATGAACATTGCAATATGTTGGGGTCAGAGTTCAAACCTCGGATTCACCACTTATTTATCTTAATTGTCCGTTTGATGGTCATGATAAGATAAAGACAAGATATGATATAGAGTTGGATAGAGACATGATATGATATGGACATTATAAACATTAATCCTTCATATGTTTGATGCGCACATGATAACAAATAAGATATCATTATTTTATTTTTAAAAAAAAACATATCATTATTTTTAAAATGACATTTTAAAAACCGCAGAATATCATGATAATAAATAAGAAATGAATTTTTAATCCTATCAAGATAGTTTCTAACTCAGCATATATTCAGGATAAAAATTACAAAGGCAAGTCAGGATAGGAAAATGATTTATTTTAAATATCTCTTTGGTGCATCAAACATGATATTTAAGCATGGTATGATAAACATATTATATTTTGTCTCCCTATCATGATCATCAAACAAGCCCTAAAAATGAATTTTTAGTCATTGGGCTACCAGACAAAAAAAATCAAATCAATTGTTATAAAAGCGACATGTTTATTTTCTCTTTAGGCTTAATTGCAGTTTTGGTCCCCCTATTTTGACCATTTTGCGAAATTGGTCCCCCTATTTTAAAATTCGACAGTTTTGGTCCCTCTATCTAATAATATGTCTAAAATATGGTGATATAACATGTTTTAAATGAAGTTTTTAAGGGAATTTTCTTACGATTTCATCGATGTTGATATTTTTGTCAACTTCAGATCATATACCATGACATTTAAAACATATCACATCACCTTTTTTAGTTAAAAAATATGATGGAGGGACCAAAACTGTCGAACTTTAAAATAGGGGGACCAATTTCACAAAAAGATGAAAATAGGGGGACCAAAACTGCAATTAAGCCTTTTCTTTATTATTAACAAGAATAGTACAAAAGAGGATAAAAGAAGGTTTGTTAAAAGAAGGATAAAACAAGGAGAAATAGTATATCTTGTAAAAAAAAAAGAGAAATAATAGATTGCATATATCTATTTTGACATGAAAATTCAAAGAAAAACCAAAATGAGAAACAAGTAGATTAACATTTCTCCTAAATCACCCAAATAAATATAATCTTAAACTAATTTATTTTGAAGATGCAAGACTTTCAGAACGAGATCTTTGGAAGGACAAAAGGGTTTCTAGTCTAGGAGGCAATTTTTCCTTGACAATTGGATGATTGTTCAAGTCTTGGCTCCAATTGTATAACTTTGGAAATTTCTCACTAGTGAACAACTTCAGTCCTATTACTTCTTGTACAATAGGCAGCCAAAAAGATATGATCACTGCAGTAATGTCAACAAGGCCAATCTCATCTCCACCAAAGAACTTGTCCTTGAGCTCATCCTCAAGAAATTGAAGAGCCACTTCTGTTTCCTCAATACCCTTCTCAAGCTCTTTCTCATCAAGAGTGAATGAAACTTTTTGTATAGCATCCAACCACTAGTCTCACAAATTAAGGTAATAAAATTATTAAAATCATAAATATTAAAATCATATTATATATGTATATGTATGCATGTATATCCTCTAAAAAAATATATATGTGTGTGTGTGTGTGTGTGTGTGTGTGAAGTTCGATTAGAGTTACACAAAGCAAAATTAGAGAGAGAGGTAATTACCTTATCGTCTATGAATTTGGACCAGAAACGTGCCAAGGCTCTTTTACAAGGATCTGAAGGCAAGATAGGATTTTGTTTCCAAGTCTCATCAATATACTCAATAATCACAAGGGACTCTGATATAGGCTTTTCATTGTGAACTAATACAGGAACTTTTTTATAAACAGGGTTGTAATTGATGAGTGTATCACTCAAGTTCTTAAACTTTTCTAACTCATATTTGTATTCAACTCCCTTCAATGTTAGAGCAATCTCCACCCTGCACACAAATGGACTTGCCATCATTCCAAAAAGCTTCACTTCTTCCTTATTTGATGCCATCGTAGTGCTTTAGTTATTTACTC
The DNA here is from genome assembly GCA_018208015.1 of Medicago ruthenica. Lineage (NCBI taxonomy): Eukaryota > Viridiplantae > Streptophyta > Magnoliopsida > Fabales > Fabaceae > Medicago > Medicago ruthenica. The sequence goes on from WNNG01000641.1 coordinate 281,213, forward strand.
AAACAACTGTTTAATTAGGAATACTCTTTGATTGATTCTTATGGTCTACTTTTATACATAGAGACTGGATTTTTTATTCAACAAAAAACGGAAGTCAAATAGGAAAACTATATTCGAGTAAAGCAACCTGATCTTTCGATACACGCGTAGAGACACCATAAATGGCTTGATCACACCCGAAATAATTTTCATATCAACATAGACACAAATGAAAAAAATATATATTGAGCTCCATTATAAAATAGTATAATGTTGGTCCTTGCTATCCACTTAATGTTGGGTGACTTTGACGTGCTAATACTTAATTTGAGACCCTTCGTTTTATAAAAAATAGTTTATAAATCGATCTACTTTTCCTCCTATTAAGAAATTTCTGACTACGTGAATGTCCAGAATAGTGATGCAAGAGATTACGTACAATGAGTGTTGAGAAAGTTTTGGGCAAACAAAACCGTATGAGTTTTATCCTTAGACGCAACTACTCTCTAAAGACAGAGCATCTTCAGTTGAGAGTTTTTTTATCTAATAGAGACTCCATTCTATTAAGAATTTTATTAGAGAAAAATAAATAGATCCTCAGTTACCATCATCTATATAACGATCATTTCTCTTTTCAACAACTAATAGATTCAACGATTGAAATAGAAAAGAGAAAAGATAAAGTTGGTCTCACTATCTCAAATTTATGTAACTCTTGTTATCTTCAATTTCTTAATTTTTATTTATTTTCTATATATAGGCATTAAAGTACATATTAGTGAGATCTATTTAAGATTTTTTTTAGTTTAGAATAAATTACACTACATGTTTTTTAAGTTATTTAATTATAACAAGTTGGTTTTTTAAATTTTTTTCTACCAACTACGTTTTTTAAGTTATTTAATTATAACAAGTTAGTTCAATAATTTTTTTTCGTACCACTTAAATCTTCTAAGTTATTTAATTGTAATAAGTTGGTCATTTATGTTATTAAATTATAACAAGTCAGTCGTTAAATAACTTAAATGCCTTAAGTGGTACGAAAAAAACTTAAACGGTCGACTTGTTATAATTGAATAACATAAATGACCAATTTTTTTATAGATAGATGACTAACTTATTACAATTAAATAACTTAAAAGATGTCTTGTGTAATTTAGCCTTTAGTTTACTATCGTTGGAATTATTGAGTCTATAATAAGTACTTTCATTAAAATGTTATAAATAAAGGATGTGTGTGATCCATTTAAAGACTTTTTTAGTTTACTATCATTGTAAACTTTGTTAGAGTCTTATGTTAGAGTCTTATTTGATAAACACTTTGACTAAGCTTTAATAATACAATAAAAGTTTGTCATATACTATCATTATTGCTTTTTGTAATTCTTTTTTATTTTTCTACATATATTAAGAAAAACAATTAGGTAAGTTCAACATAGATAGTAAAAAATTGCATAGAGACATCTGATATGCGCAGTAACGTGGCTTTTACCTGCAATTTTCTACATCTGAGCATTTATAGTGTGTGAATCTTGCTAAGAGACTTTCTAAAACCTAAAAGAAAAGAAAAAAAGAAAAACATGATGCGTATGTGATATTTCTATTTTGAAAATGAACTAGTATGTATCGCACGTGTAGCTTTATTTGTAATAATTGTTACAAAATACATTTATTTGTTATATTTATTAGGGAAAGACGGGTGTCTGTCAGTTTTTTTTACCACGCTAACCAGGGGCGGCAGCACCCCCCAGCAAGTTTGGGCACATGCCCGGGTTTAACCCATATTTTTTTTTTGTATTTAGCCCGACCCATTAACCCATTTCAACAACAAAAAAAGGGCAAGGCAAAAAATCACAACACAGACTCGTGTTCTGTTTCAACCACAACAACACAACAACTTCTGCCATTCAATTCACAAACGCGTGTTCTGCTTCCTTCACTTCTGCAATTCCGATTCAATTCACAACAACAACTTCTGCGATTTCACAACAACAACTTCTGCTTCAACTTCTGCGATTTCACAACAACAACTTCTGCGTCAACTGACTGTGATTCACTCTCCTCTGCCTCTCCACTCTCCTCCTTCATCCTTCTCTAGTTCTCTTCTGGTATTTTCCTTCCTTCTTTTCTTTTCTTTTCTTGTTATTTTTTCTTTTCTTTTCTTTTAGTTTTAGGGATTTAGGAATTGATAATTATGATTTCTGATTGTTATTAGGGATTAGAGATTATGGATTTTAGGTTAGGATTTAGGAATTGATAATGCTGATTTAGGGATTATGGATTTTAGGTTAGGAATTGTTAAAAATTCTGATTCTGATTCTTTTCTGATTGTTACTTTGGTGTTGTGCATCTTAAATAATCTATCCATTGTAAATCTACCCATCTTAATTTGTGACTATATAAAACAGAATTAAAAAGTGGCATGGAGGTGGCTGTTTTAGCAATAGTACTGCCAAAATTAAATAATCAGAATTGAACTAATGAAGAACTTATATTAGTCACATTTTGAAGAATCTTAATTTGTTGGACGAAAATCATGATTATGGCTGTTTTGAATTTTGATTGTTGTGAATTGTTATTTTTTTAGTGATGAGGAGGTTTTTGGTTGATAGAACAAGAATTGAAAATGTGAATGTTGTGCAACCGGAAGCCGAAGTAGAAGTAAAAGAATCAACGTCTAATATGGTCAATGAGTTTAATCCAAATGAGATTGTATGTGATCCAGGTCGTAGGAAACAAATTCATGCATTTGCTTCGGATATTCAAAACCAAGTGAGGAGGGAGATATTCAAGTCACTTGATGATGTTGATATTATTCGAACATTCACCGCAAAGAGGTCTCGGAAAGAACATTTACCTCCTAATTTTATTTAGCACACTATTGGTAGGTTATGTTTCATCTCTCTTATTTAGCACACTATTCGATTTATGACTATTTATATATATTATGTCACAATGTGAATTTATAGTTAAAATTTTGCCCAGGCTACGTAAAATTCCTGGCTCCGCCACTGACGCTAACGTATGTGTATATTTTATTATATTTGTTTGTATAATTTTGATTACAATTTTTAAATATTAATAGAAACTATTCGCAGATCGATTTATCTACAAATTATTGTCAAAGCATATAACGGAATTATTTATTACATATTTTTTAGTAAAAAAAATCAACTTGGCATATTTTTGTCTATTTGTATATAAAATAAAAATAAAATAACAATTATTTTCTTATTGATTATAATTATAGTGACATATACTTGATGTAGTTTGTTACACTTTTTTTTAAGGATAAAGATAAAAAAACTGGACATATACTCATATCGTGTTTGTTACACGATATATTATGTGTGGTAACAAAAAAAATATTGTGTTTGTTACATTTTTTTAATATTTGAATTCACTCTCATGCATTATCTTTTTTAATGATAAGAAAAAAAATCAGACATATACAATTTGTTACATTTTGTTTTAATATTTGAATTTACTCTTATCTATTTGTTATATATGTTATTTACATTAAAAGTTGAGGGTAATTTTAGAAGGAGAAAAAATCAGTCCAAAAGAACCAAAAATGAGTTTTTTTTTATATATAGTATAGATTAAAAATACATTTAGGAGAGTCTTCATTTTTCCTTATGTGACTCTTTAACTTTGACATTAAGAGAGGTGTGAGTTGACCGGGGTGACGTTCCAAATTGTATATGTCATTCTGGTAAAATTTGTTTGTTCTAAATTATATGTCACTTTACAATATTAAGGAATCATTAATGCTTATTTTTCTATAAAATCAGTCTAAAAAAATATATATGTGTATGTGTGTGTGAAGTTCGATTAGAGTTACACAAAGCAAAATTAAAGAGAGAGAGGTAATTACCTTATCATCTATGAATTTGGACCAGAAACGTGCCAAGGCTCTTTTACAAGGATCTGAAGGCAAGATAGGATTTTGTTTCCAAGTCTCATCAATATACTCAATAATCACAAGGGACTCTGATATAGGCTTTTCATTGTGAACTAATACAGGAACTTTTTTATAAACAGGGTTGTAATTGATGAGTGTATCACTCAAGTTCTTAAACTTTTCTAACTCATATTTGTATTCAACTCCTTTCAGTTTTAGAGCAATCTCCACCCTGCACACAAATGGACTTACAATCATTCCAAAAAGCTTCACTTCTTCCTTATTTGATGCCATCGTGGAGCTTCAATTCTTTACTCAAACAACTGTTTCGACTATCTTTGATTGATTCTAAGATCTACTTTTTTTATATAGAGCCTGGGGTATTAATATTCAATTAATATTCTAAGATATAGAATTTTTATATAACAAAAAACGGAAGTCAACTAGGAAAACTATATTCCAGTAAAAAAAAATATAGAACTGTATTCAATTAAGCAAACTGAGATTTTTGGGTTCGAATTTAGTATTGGGTATACAATAGCGTTAAAACTCTCTCTCTTGTAGTCTATTTAGATTCCACAAGATATGATGATTAGTCTCCGCAGTTGCGCGTGAATGATTTCCGATTTACAAAAAAAAATTAGTGATTTTTAGAAATAATGCTATGGAGCTACTATTTATAGGCGCTCTCTCGTGCGCAGGCTTAGCAGGTCTCGCACGGTGCATGATATTTTGAGAATTTTTTTTTTTTGAAAGAACCTTTTGAGAATTAATGGAAGTCGTTGGATCAGTCCAAGAATAATTGAATGGTTGGGATTGAAAGACACGGTTACATGTAAAATTGAGCTTGTTTATATTTCATTGATAATCAATATGTGGTGGAAAATGGAATGTAATAAAGGGTATTTTTTTTGGAAATAATGCAAAAAATGAAGAAAAAACTAAGAATCACTCAAATGGATGAAATCCAAATAATATCTAAGGGCATTGTTTAAGGAGCTACAAAAAGAAATTTTATCTTGAAAATATAAGTCATAACTATACAATTTCCAATGTAATAGTTACTGCTTTTGAGTATAGACACACGTATAAATAGTAAAAATTATAGACACGTGCATAAATTAAAAAAAATAGGTGCTTGCTTCAATATGAGTACAAATATAAACACATGTATAAATTACAAAAAATAAATTGGTCCCTGTATTAATATGAGTAAAAATATAGACACGCGTATAAATTTAAAAAATTAGGTACCCGTATTGATATACGAGTAAAAATACAGACACATGTATAAATTATAAAAAAAAAAAAATACTTGTGTTGATATATGAGTACAACTATAGACACATGTATAAATTAAAAAAATCGATACCCATATTGATATATGAGTAGAAATATAGACACTTATATAAATTAAAAAAAATTAGGAACTCGTATTAATATATGAGTAAATATAAAGACGTGTAAAAATTATAAAATAAAAAATAAAAAAAATAGGTCCATGTATTGATATATGAGTAGAAATATAGACACGTGTATAAATTTTAAAAAATTAGCCACCCGTATTGATAGGTGAGTAAAAATATACACATATATAAATAAAAAAAATTAGATACTTGTATTGATATATGAATAAAAATATAGACACGTATATAAATAAAAAAAATTAGGTACCCGTATTGATATATGAGTAAAAACATAGACACCTATATCAATTACAAAAATTAGTTACCCGTATTGATATATGAGTAAAAATATACACACATGTAAAAATTAAAAAAAAAAGCTTAAATATGTCATTAGTCACTGCACTTTCAACACTTTCAAAGACTGACTTCCGTTCTATGAGAAATCTTCCAAAGACTCACTTCCGTTCTATGAGAATTTTCCAACGACTAACTTGCGTTCTATGAAAATATTTCAAAGACTAACTTCTGTTCTATGAAAATCTTCTAAATACTAACGTTCTATGAGAATCTTTCAAAGATTGACTTCCGCTCTATGAGAAACTTCCTAAGAACTAATATTCTGTAATATGAGAATCTTCCTAAGACTAACTTCCGTTATATAATAATCTTCCTAAGACTAACTTCTGAATCTTCCTAAGAACTAAGATTATGTTCTATAAGAATCTTCCCAAGAACTAATATTCCATAATATGATAATCTTTCTAAGACTAACTTTCGTTCTATGAGAATCTTTCTAAGACTAACTTCCGTTCTATGAGAATCTTCCTAAGACTAACTTTCTAAGACTCGCTTTTTAAATTTATACACGTGTCTATATTTTTACTAATATATCAATACATGGACCTTTTTTTTTTATAATTTATACACTTGTTTTGTATTTACTCATATATCAATACGGGTTCCTATTTTTTTTTTATAATTTATACAAGTGTCTAATTTTTACTCATATATCAATATGGGTATCAAATTTTTATAATTTATACACATGTCAATATTTTTACTCATATATCAACAGGAATATTTTTTAATAATTTATACATGTGTCTATATTTTTACTCATATATCAATACAGTTTTTTTTAATTTATACGCGTGTCTATATTTTTACTCATATTAATACAAGGACATGGTTTTTTGTAATTTATACATGTGTTTATATTCTTACTCATATTATGCAAGAACCTTTTTTTTTTTTGTAATTTATACATGTCTATAATTTTTAATTTATAAGTGTGTCTATACTTTTACTCAAAAGTAGTAACTATTACATTGGAAATTGTATTGTGATGACATTTACGTGTGTCTGACTTGTATTTTCAAGACAAAATTTCTTTTTATGAGTTCCTTAAACAATGCCCTTAGACATTATTTGGATTCCATCCATTTGAGTGATTCCTAGTTTTTTCTTATTTTTTGCATTATTTCCAAAAATAACCTTTATTAAATTTACATTCCATTTTCTAGAGCATATTGATTATCAATGAAATATAAACAAGATCAATTTTACATGTAACTGTGTCATTCGATCCCAACCATTCAATTATTCTTGGGCTAATCCAACGACTTCCATTAATTCTCAAAATGTTCTTTAAAAAAAATTAATTTTCAAAAGTCATGCACCGTGCGAGACCTACTAAGCCTGCGCATGGGAGATAGCGCCCTATTTATATCTACTTGGAAGTTTCGTCCAAAAATCTACTCGAAAGTTGATACTTGCGTGATGTCGACATTACTCATTGATGAATTGAGGATTACTTACCATCCACGTAATGTTGGGTGACTATTTAATTTGAGATTTTTTTTTATAAAAATAGTTTATAATTAAGGGTCTTGTTAACGAGTGTCCCCGAGACACTCTTTAAGCATTCCAAAAGAAGAAATTATTCTATAAAAAAGTTAAATATTTCAATTTCCAATGCATTAATTACATAAGTTTTCAAAATAAGTTACCTTTTAAAGGTTTTAAAGAGTGTCCGGGGGCACTCGTTAACATTTCCCTATAATTAAGGACAGATATAAATTTAAGGTTTTTGTAGGGAAGATATAAATTTAAGGTTGTTATATTTAAAAATAATTTTATAATAAAAAATACTTATATTTAGAATCAGTGGTAATATTGCCCAAGTCAAGAGGTGTAGAAATCGATCTACTTTTCCTATTAAGAAATTTCTGACTACGTGAATGCCCAAAATAGTGATGTAAGGGATTACGTAACCACTAGCAACGTGTTGCGAGAGTTTTGGGCAAACAAAACCGTATGAGTTTTATCCTTAGAGCAAGCACATTCATGCCACCCATATGGGTGGTATAAATAGGTCTCACATAATACATTATATTACTTCACACTTTCTAATTATTTAAATCACTCAACTGTATTTTCTAAATATCTATACTGAAGCGGCGGGAAAAATGCGCGGGCGGAAAACGCTCGCTAGACTGTAAAGTCGCCACCGAAGTTTTATTTTTGAAAAGGGGAACGTCGATAAACCCCTTTGAGAACGAGAACAAGGTCATCGCAACCAAATTCGAGTTCGGGAATCGGTTATGTGAGGGGTCCCCTCACATCCGTTGTACTCAACGGGAACCATTAATTAGTTTAGCATTTAATTAAGTGTTAGCTTTATGTTTGTTGCCTTATTATTAAAAAAATGTTTGTAAAGAATAAAAAGAAAGAAAAATGATTTAAAGACAAAAAAATGAGTTTTTTTATTAGTGTGCTTGACAAGAGTTAGATCTTGCTCCTACGTATCTCCTGGTACGATGGAGAATTCAAAGCTATGTAGTTCTAGGTAGAAAATGTTTGTGTGTTGATTGATTTTATTTATAAAAACGATTTGGTCGCGCTTGGGCGAAAAGATTTGCTTAAAAAATAAAATACGGACTCGCACTTGGGCGATGATATCTGTTTGAGAAAGAGGAAAAAATTAAACGCACATGGGCGTGAATAAAATAAAGTTTGGTTGGTTGAGATTGGTTTTAAACGGAGGACGAATATCCGACCGAAAGCGAGGTGTCTACCTCGTTTTCGAATATTCGGGGAAGCGTCGGGTGTCTACCCAAGTTTTCCTTTTTCACTCGTACAAGAAAAAAAAATTGTTTTTATTATTTTTTGTTTTATTAAGAATTTAATCGAAAGACGAATACTTTGAACGTGATCGAGATGGGGATCTCGCGTTTCGCATTCTGGGAAGCATCGGGTGTCTACCCAAGTTTTCTCTTTTTCGGTCGATTAAACCCTTAATATTTATTTTTAAGTGTTTAGGATATTTTTACCATCAAATTAATCCCATAAAAAAAAACGTTTTTTTGTTGCGATGATTAAAAAAAATTGCTAATTTAGAACTTTAAACAACTTAATGTTTTTGGTTTTGAATTATTTTTACTAAAGTGTAATAAAAATATGGTTTAAAATTTAAGGATGTTGAATATTGTCTAGACAAATAAACAACTAACATTTAAAATCTGTCCCCAAAATAAATAAATAAATAAATAAAGCAGATAAAAACAAATAAAAATAAAATAAAAGGGGAAGGGCCACATGGATGGCTCCTATTGGCTGTACAGCCAATGGGCCCCAGTGGCCCAAAACTATTCTCTAAACACAACAAACAGCACGGGACAGAAGAAAGAAGGAAGGGAAAATGAAAGAAAAGAGAGGAAAAGGAGAAGGGGAAGAAGAAAGAGAGAAAGGAAGAAGAAGGAAGAAAAAGGGAAGAGGGGAGGGGGCGCCGGCGCTGCCGCCGGCGAGAAGGGAAGAGGAAGCAGCGGCGCGGCTGCCGGCGAAAGAGACAGAGGGGAGAAAGAGAGAAAGAAATAGAAAGAGAGGGAGGGAGAGATACCTTGGAGAGAAGTAGAAGAGTATTGTTTACTGATGGTGGTTTTGGTGGTGGTAGTGTGGGGGTTTTGATGGTGGTGATGAAGAAAAAAAAAATGCCAAGGTTGAAAGGAATTGCAGTGTTGTTGTGCTGTGTTTTTTTTGGCTGATGTTGAAGAAAAAAATGCTAAGATTGAAGGAGATTATAGTGTTGTTGTGCTGTTTTTTTGTTGGCTGATGTTGAAGAAAAAAATGCTAAGATTGAAGGAAATTATAGTGTTGTTGTGCTGTTTTTTTGTTGCTATTCCTCCTGAAAATTTTTCTCTTCTTATCTTTTGATTTTGGTCCTCAATTTATAGAGTTCATTGTTGCATTTTTGTGACCATGGGACATGTTTGTGAGTGGTTTCTTTGAGGCTATGGCAAAAGTTTTGGGTTTAATAGAGATGAAAAAAGGAAAGAGTGGCTGCACTTTACCTTTGTGTGTGTAATTAGGCAAGCTTTTAGCCATTTTTAGCAAAACAAAGAGGAGTGCAAGCAAGCTTATGAGAAGGGAAAAGAGTGATGGGAAGGAAAGAAAAAAGATGGTTTTGCTGAAAAATTCAGCAAGAGGGGCGCCCCCTCCTTTCCAACTTTTCATTTTCTTTTTTAATTTTTTTTATGGCTTTATTATATATTTATTTATTTTTCACAATTTTTGTTGGGATAAAATTGTACAATTGACCATTGGACATTTGGACTTGGCTAAATTAATTGAACCAAATAAATTAATTTTTATCTATGTCTTTTTTTGTAAAAATAAATTAAAATGTTATCACTCATTATTATATATATTTTTTTTAAAAGACTTTAAATTTGTCTGGACAAAATTAAGGTACTACATATACCACTCCTCCAAAACTCTAAATTGGGTCCCACTTAATCACACAACCCAACTCAAATTTATAGTTTAAAATCATATTCTAATTTTATATTATTTTTTACATCAAAAAAGTAGAAAAGAAACGGTGGCCATGCAGTACCACAACACTTGTTGGACAAAGTAAAATAGTGGTAATACTCTGACAGTGTCATATAAATTTGCAAAGACACTCTAAAAAGTAACCGATATTTATGCTCTTAGACGCAACTACTTTGGGTAAAAACTAAAGAACATATTTAATTTGGAGTCTCTTATCCAACGGAGATTTCATTTTAACAACGGTAATTTAACAAATATAATATAATTATTTATCTTTTTTAATTCGCCAACAATACATTATTAACATAGAAAAATGTGTTAGTGAAATATTTCTTATTTTAAAGTGATTTAATTTTTTAATTAAAATTTAAAATAATATTATTAAATGATAAAATAGTTTAAATGAAAGGTAAAATAAGTACTGAAAAATTCAGCCCAAACTGATATTTTAAGCCTATTTTCTTTACATATAGTATAGATTCATCAGTTATCATCATTAATATAAGGATCATTTCTCTTTCAACAGCTAATAGATTCCAAAGTTAAAATAGAAAAGATATAGTCTGTCTCACTAACTCAAATTCATCTGACTCTTGCTATCTTCAATTTCCTTTTATTTCTTTTCTAAATGTACGCATTAAAATATATATTAATGTGATCTATTTAAGGACATTTATAGTTTACTATGATTGTAATTATTGAGTCCTTGATAGATATTTTCATTAAAAAATTATAAATAAATTATGTGTGCATGAACCATTTAAGGCTTCTTTTTAGTTTACTACCAATGTGGATGCTCTTAGGGTCTCATTTGATAAACACTTTGATTAAGCTTTAATACAATCAAAGTTTATTATATACTATGTTTATTGCTTTTTATATAAGTCCTTTTTATTTTTTTCTATATATATTAAGAAAGCCAATCACACAAGTTCAACTTAGAAGTAAAAAATTGCATAGAGATGGAAGGTGAGAAAAATACAAGGGGGAGGGTGAATTTTGTTTTCTTTTTCAAAACATTTTCTAAATGTTTCGTAATATAGTTCAAAGTCTAAAGCAAAAACACCAAGCAATTTATGCTAGTTGCTCTCACAAACCGAGAGTAGTCTGATCCCCATGCACTTTCAAGAGATTTTCACTATAATCACTAAGATTACAAAATGTTCAAGTACACAAACAAGAGACTTCTATAATCTAACTTACTCAAATAAAAGATTGTTTGGTTTTACACTTGATATACACTCACAGATGTAATATAGTAAAGTTCAGATAAACTCTGAGACTTAAGAATTTCTAAGATATGAAAGTTTATAAGAAATTCTCTAAGTGTTGTGTTTTCTTTTTCAAAACTTTTTCTAAATGTTTGGTAAAACAATTTAGAGTCTTAAGCAAAAACACAGGGTAATTTATACTAGTTGCTCTCACAGACCGAGAGTAGTATAGTCCCCATGCACTTTCAAGAGATTTTCACAGATTACAATATGCTCAAGCACACAAGTAATATACTTCCCTTGCTCAATTTCACAAGAAAGAGACTTTGAATGCTCAAGCACACAATCAAGAGACTTCTATAATCTAACTTAATCAAATAAAATATTGTTTGGTTTTACACTAGATATACAATCAGAGGTGTAATACAATAAAGTTTAGATGAACTCTGAGACTTAAGAATTTCTAAGATATGAAAATTTATAAGAAATTCTCTAAGTGTTTGTGCTCAATTGACTTTGACAGAGTAAGGACACTTGTAAAAAATTCAAAGAGTTATATATATTTTTCAAGTCTTCGGCTCCTTTTATATATGGAAAGATATGAGAGACATTGGAGAATGTCAGCGCATAAATTTGAGTCCTTGAGAAGCTTGATCCAAGACATTTGAATATTACTTGATTTGGATAATGTCGTTGAGTAGTCATTCAAAATTCTTTTGCATCAATTTGAATTATTTGTTTCATTCCCTTTGTCCTTGAATTCCTTTGTTTGTTTCTGCACGTGGTCAGAAGAAGACAAATATTACTATTCGAGTCTGATAGTGACTTTCCTTCAGAAAACGACAAAACCAGTCAGAGTCCTCTGATGCTGACGTGCCTTCAGAGTCTGAATGTCTTCAGATGCTTGGCTTCTTTCAGAGTCTTCTGACCTATAGATGCTTGACTTCTTCAGAGTCTATTCCAAATCTTCAGCTTCTCACAAGTTTCAGATGCTCTTAAATGTGCTCATAACTTTGTTCTTTAAGAACCAAAACTTTATTTAACAATTTAAATTTAATTCTATGGTCCTGCATACTTGAACACATATTAGCATATCTAATTGTTCTTTTATACTTTGTTATCATCAAAACTTCAGAGGCATCGGACACAACCCATTTTGATTCAACATAGACATTTGATAGACAGTAACATGGGTTTTATCTGCAATTTTTCAGTTCTCAGCATTTATAGTGTGTAAATTTCGCTAATAGACTTTCTAAGACCTAAGAGAAGAGAGAAAAAAAAGAAAGAAAAACATGATGTGTATTTGATATTTCTATTTTGAATATGAACTAGTATAGAACACGTGTCTCGAACACGTAACTTTATCTGTAATAATTGTTACATATAAGAGAGATGTGGGTTAACTGGGGTGAAGACTTAAAGAAAATTGCTCTTCTCACTTATGAAATTGCTCATTCTCTTAAATTCAGCGTGAGTTAACTTATGCTCAGTATTTTCAGCTTGAGTTAACATCGGTTGAATCGACTTAAAAAGTGATTGAACCAATCTTAAAAGTGTCAACGTGAGTTAACTCACGTTGAAAAATGTCGAGTGTAAGTTAACTCACGTTGAATTAAGGAAATGAACAAAACAAAAGGGAGAACATCAATTTTCAGACTTAAAAAGGAGGTAAATCCGTTAGATTGGTATGGAGTTGAATCTACAACCCCTTATTCTCTCCAACCTTGTATTTCTTCACCAAACCAGAATATTGCATATTTGTATGATTTTTTTTTTGTTCGTATTGAAGTTGCAAGAGGAAGCTCTTACCACTAAGCTAGTTGCATGGTTTTAGTTTCTTGTGAAATTTTTTTTTTTTAGCAAATTATTATTATTTTTTATAACTTCAAATGTTATGAAATTCGGTTACAAATTAATTTTTATACACCTTAAATGAATATGATAAATTATATATAAGTTTTAAATTCATTAATGATATTCTCATACATCATTGTACATGTTTTATACTAATAACATATACAAATTAAATTGATTTTGTTATAAAGTGGTGTGTCATTTTCATGGGAATAAGGATTTGTAACTAAAATAGTATTAAGAAGAAGAACAAAATCCTAGAATTTCTTAACCAAGGAGAAATCCTAGGTTGCATATATCTAGTATGACATCAAAATTCAAACAGAAACTAAAATGACAAACAAGTAGTTTAGACATTTTCCTTAAATTTGACAAGTACATATGGCCTTAAATTGATCTATTTTGAACCAAAATGACTTTCATAACGAGCTTTGTAGAAGGCCAAAAGGGTTTCTCTAGGAGGCAAATTTTCCTTGACAATTGGGTGGTTGTTGAATTCTTGGCTCCAATTATAAAGCTTGGGAAATTCCTCACTAGTGAACAATTTCAGTCCAAATGCTTCTTGTATAGGAGAGAACCAAAAAGCAATGATCACGGCAGCAATATCAACAAAGCCAATCTCCTTCCCACCAAAGAATTTGTCTTTGAGCTCATTCTCAAGAAATTGAAGAGCCTCTTTTGTTTCCTCAATAATCTTCTCACGTTCTTTCTCATCAACAGTGAAACAAGCTTTCCGTACACCATTCAAACACTGGTCTCACAAATTAAGGTAGTTATTAAATTATCCATGTTAACAGTAAAAAAAAAATGTTACACACATAGTAGTGTAAGTTAATTAATTTGTTTTTATATAGGAAGTCTTCTATGTAACTTTCATGTTCATAAAAAGAAGTTTAGAAGAAGGATAACTATTAAAATTTGAAGTATGGTCACCCAAAGTTAACTTTTACTAATTAAGTTATGTTTTGAAGTCTTCTATGGCAATTTACCCTTAATGCTCTGTTTGAGAGTTTGGAGGAGAGGGGAAGAGATTGAAGAGTTTTGGAGGGATGAGATTAAAGGAAAAAATAGAGAAATCTTTTAAATTTTTTGAGAGAGTGGTTTTGTAGAGAATGACAAATAAATATTTATGATTAATATATTTTTACCTTTGAAAGTATTATAACAACATACTCCCTCCGTCCCTATTTATAGGAGTAATTTACAAAAAAGTTTTGTCCCTAAATATAAGATCATATACAAATTTCTAGATGCATTGATTACTCTTTTTTCAAATATACCCCTTATTAATACTATCAATTTGTCTTGGTATATGAAAAGTTAACCTTAAATATATATTTAATTAAGGGTAATCTAGTAATAGTCACACTAATTTGAGACAACTTTATTACTCCAACAACTTTTCTTAATACACGTGATTTTTATAAACTACTCCTATAAAAAGGGACAGAGGAAGTAGATTGGATTTGAAAAACTCATCAAAACTCTCCGAAAATCTTCAAACTTCTTCTCCCATACAATTTTTTTTAGTTCCTCAAATTATGATAATTTTGTACGAAGAACTAAACTCTTCAAAGTCCTCTACTCTATCTCTCCATTCTTTCCACTTCTTCCTTCCTTTTTTTTACAAACTCTCCCCTCCCCTCAAAACTCTCAAACAGAGCCTAACAAACATATTTAATGCTAACTAAAGTTGGATATATGAGCTTGGACCAGAGTTACACAAAGAAAACTAGAAGAGGAGAAATTACCTTGTCATCAATGAAATTGGACCAGAAACGAGCCAAGGCTCTTTTGTAAGGGTCAGAAGGCAAGATTGGATTTTGTTTCCAAGTCTCATCAATATACTCAAGAATCACAAGTGACTCTGAGATGGGCTTATCGTTATGAACAAAAACAGGAACTTTCTTATAAACAGGGTTGTATTTTTTGAGTGTATCACTCAAGTTCCCAACCTTTTCTAACTCATATTTGTATTCAACACCCTTCAATTTAAGAGCAATCTCCACCCTGGTTACAAATGGACTTTCAACCAATCCAAAAACCTTCACCTCTTCCTTATTTGATGCCATTCGTAGAGCTTGATCAATTCTGTACTCAAACAACTGTTTTTGGATCGTTGATTGATTCCTAAGATTTACTTTCATATATAGAGCAAGGATTGTTCTGTTTGACTATTAGGAGCAAGGACTATTTTTCAACAAAAAAAACGGTAGTCAACTATAGAAAACTAGTAAGATAATACTAGAAAACTATAATGACTTTAAGTCCTAGAATTTTTGGTTGGACTAACACAACTCCACAAAATTGATTGTAACGTGAGAACTATCCATACTTATAAACATTTATTAAGATCATATCACTTTATTGTTGAACGTGATTTGAATGACTCTATAGCAGAAACATGTCAAGACTTAGGTGTTTAGAAATTTCGAAAGTTTGTTCTAGTGATAAAAGATAGACATTAGATCTAGTGATTTTGCATTCTAGCTCTGCTAGTATTTTTAGATGGAGATAAATGCAAATACACTGCGAGTGTTTTTTATGGTTATTGAAAAACGAGTAAAGATCCTCTCGATTTTTCTCAAAATAAATGAAGAATGTTATTTAAAAAGAGTTAGATACAAAAATAGTGAATGAATCCTATCATTAATTGAGTTCTACAATCATTATTTTTTTTTCAAATTTCTTTATATCTATATTTTTTTAAATGAAAGAAATAGTGATGATCCTACTCCAAAGAAACTACCCCTCACCTTAAATTTTCTTAAAGGATTAAATATGCAAATAGTCCCTGCAAATAGGGTTCGTTTTGCTTTTGGTCCTTGATAATTTTTTTTTTAAAAACACCCTTGCAAAATTTTCTGTCTTTTTAAAAAACCTGGGCCCACTTTTGAGGTGAGATGACATGGTTTCGCCCACGTCGTAGTTGTTGATTGTGCAACTTTTGCCACGTGGCGCTGACGAGGCATGCCACATAATATTAAATTTTAAAAAAATTAAATTCTAAAAATTATTTTTAAAAATTAAAAAATAAAAAAATCATAAAAAAAAAGTTCCAAAAATTTTCCGATTATATAGTTATAGAAAAAACTAAATTTTTGAAATATTAAAAATTATATAATTTTTTAAAATCTGAATATAAATATTTGAAAATTAAAATATGAAAATTAATTTTTTAAAAAATTATATAATCTGAAAAATAAAATTTTTGGAAATTTTTGAATATATAATTTTCACTTTTTTTTCAAAATTTTTAATTTCAATTTTAGATAATTTACTCAGATATTTTTTTTAAAAAAAAATTTCATATTTTTTTTTCAAAATTTCAGATTATATAATTTTTAAAAAATTTAATTTTAGTTTTTTAAAATTATATAATCAAATTTTTTTTGGAAATTTATTTTATGATTATGAAAATTATTTTCAGATTTTTAATTTCAAAAAAGAATTTTAGTTGCTTTTTTTATTTTTTAGGATTTTTAAATTTAAATTCAGATTTTTTTATTTTTTAGGATTTTTAAATTTAAATTCAGATTTTTTTATTTTTTAGGATTTTTTATTTTTTGGAAATTTGATTTCAGCTTTTTAAATTTTTAAATATATTTTCCTGGTTTTTTATTTCTAATTTTTAATTTCGAAAATAATTTTAAGAATTTTTAATTTGTTTTTTATTTTTAAAATGTTTTTTTAAAGTTTTTAATTATGTGGCAAGCCACATCATCACCACGTGGCAAAAATTGCACGGTCATCAACTGCCACGAGGCCAAAACCGTGCCAAATCAGCTGTTAAGTCGGACCAGAGACTTTTTTAAAAGACAAAATTTTGCAAGGTTGTTTTTTGAAATTTTTTTTTATCAAGGACCAAAAACAAAACGAGCTCTATTTGTATGGACTACTTGCATATTTAAGTCTTTCGTAAATGAAAGTCATGGCCTAGAGAGTTCACTTTTCCTATTAAAAAATGTATGACAACGTGAATGTCCAAAAAGTGATGTAAGGGGTTACGTAACTATAAGCAATGAACATCTAGAAATTTTTGGCCAAACACAAGCACAAGAGTTTTTTCCTTACACGCAACTAATTTTGGTGAATTAGGGAAAAAAAATTGGGGTAATAGTTTTTTTTTTACAAGGCAAAATAAAATATATTACCACAAGAAAATAATATGCTCCCTAACACAAGATGTGCAAAGAAGAGCAAAAAATATTACAACAATAGCATCTCTATGAAAAATAGAAAAAGTAAAATCAACCGATACCCAAACAGAGAAGGGGTCGCTGCCACCACATATAGTGACCAAAAGGAGAACTAGCATTTTTAGCTTTCAACCACCAAAAGAAGATACTTTTACTTTGATTCATGAATGTGTAACGAGTAGCCACAATAGTCTTTGAAAGCATCAAAATTCCAAAATAGCTCCTGATTGTGCATTTTGTTAATCGAAATAGTCACTCGAGTTAAAATGTTATGTTAATATTGTTATATCAGTCCCTCAATATACTTACTTATTGTGATATTAATTCTTATAAAACGAGAGTTATTGTAAACATTGAGGGACTATTTCAATATCAAGGACTATTTTGATCACCAGATTGCACAATCAGAAACTATTTTGATACATTGAAGGACTATTGTAACTACTCTTTATACATTTAGGGACCAAAACGACTATCACCTCAAAAAATTTATACATTGTGATTATGTTTAGAAAGTCATACGTTAAAATACATTTGATTACAATTTTTTCCATCTAGCTTATTTACTTTGTTTTTAGAATTTTATATTATTTTTTGATAAGTTAGTTCAAATAATGTTTGAACTTATAAGTTTTATCTATCAGTTGTGAACCAAATTGAAAAATATTTAAATATTAACTAAAAGTATATTTTATGTCATTTTATATTTATCAACTAGTTTAACCGTTCCCTTAAAAAAACTAGTTTAACCGCTTCTTTAGAAGAAGAAAAAAAACTAGTTTAACCGCTATTTTGTCAAACATTATAAATTTCATCTTCTAACTTATTTGCTATCAGCTAATTAACTCATTTGTTATTCGTTATAAATTCATTCTTCGTCAACTAATTTATCAGTTATTTGCTATCAACGGTTTATGAGCATAGTCTTGTGCTAATTTTTTTTTGTACAATTGATGGATCTAGTTATGGGGTCATTTCAAGTATTGGATTGGGGCTAAAATATTTTGACAATGGCTCTCTAGGCACCTCAAATTCCCTCGCGATCGGATTGTAATTTTGATTAACTATTTGTGTGTGTAAAATTTGTTCTGGTCGTAATTTCTGATGGGAAAACAACTATTATGGTCTCTGTCATAATCATTTCTGACTCAGAAAAAACACAAAAAAGCATTTGGCTCCAAAATATGCTAACCACTTTGGTCCCTTGTGTGCGCTCTCGTTAAAAACGCGCAATCTTCCGAGACGTGTGCGAACGCTCGGAAGGCCTTGTGAAGTCGCCACCAAAGTTTTTGTGTAAAGGGAACGTTGATAAACCCTTAAGTTTTTTGTTTGAAGGAAAACGATAATAAAACCCTTTGACGATGAGGAAAAGGATTGGTCATCGCAACCATTGTCGGGTCCGGGAGTCGATTACGCAAGGGGAAGGTATTAGCACCCCTCACGTCCGTTGTACTCAACGGGAACCTTCTATTTGGCTAAAGCTTAAAACGTTTTTAAATTTTTTGCGCGCATGCTTATCTATGTCAAAAGGAAAAAGAAAAAATATGATGCAAGGGGAAAAGAAAGTTTTATTATTATTGTGCTTGACAAGATGTCGATCTTGCTCCTACGTATCTCCCGGTAGTCGGAGAATTCAAAGCATACGTAGTTCTTTGGTAGAAAAACGTACATATGTTGGTTATTTTTAAATGAACGATGTTTTAGCCGTATTCTTGCGATTAAACGTAGCTTTTATGCTCGCGTATGGGAGGCTTAAGCGTATAGCTTGTATGCTCGCGCATGGGAGGCTTAAGCGTTTGTTTACGAATCGCGCTTAGAATAGGTAAAACATGTTCGTTGGGTAAGAGGGTTTGATTTGGTCGCGTTGGGACCAAAAGGGGTGCAATGGACTCAATCGAGTCGATCATTGACCGGAGTGACTCCAACGAGTCGGGGAAAAGTTCGATTGATCCAACGGGATCAAGAACGGGTACAATGGACTCGATCGAGTTGAACATTGCCCGGAGTGACTCGAATGAGCTGAGGGATCGAATCTAGTGGCCACGGGGGACCAAAAGGTTCGGATTGACCACAAGGGGCCAAGAATTGGTTTGGTATGGTCGGATACGTTGAAAATGGAATGACGATTGTCCGAACGACGAGAAATACGTCACGCATTCGTACAAACGGGGCAATGGAGAGACATACGTCACACCATCCCTTTTTCATTCAAGTTTTTGGTTGAATTTCTTAGAAATCCCAAAGTTTATCAAAACATTCGGTTTGAAACCCAAAAATGAAGAGGTTTTAACAAATTTGTGAAAAACGCACAAGTTCGGCTCGTTTTGCGAACGGTTTTGAAAAGCGAACAAATTCGGCTTATGTTCACGTTTGGTTTTGAAAATCATGAACAATGTTTTTGTTCAAGTTTGGATTTGAAAGTGATGAACATAGCTGGTTTGTTCAAGTTGTTTTGAAAGTTTGTGGACATAACTTGTTTTGCAAGTTATCCATCAAAGTGTTACCCGAACTTGCGAATTTTCCAATATTATGCAAAATCCTTGAATAGGTTTGAGTAAAATGAGTTTTAAACCTCCTAGGTTCTGAGCTCTTGGGCTAGAACCTCAAAAATTGGCCATTTGGGAGCCTAAACTCAGATTCTGAGTTCTGTCATGGTCGCTCTGCGACCATGACTTCGCACTACGAACAATGCGAAAAATTGAGTTCAGAAGCTGTTTCTGAACTGTTGTTCAGAAACAACTTCTGAACACACTCAGGACCTTTTAGGAGAGTGAAAAGCTTTGAGTTTTTCAATGAAAAGGGCTGGACAAACCAGTTTTGATGTTTTGCAAACCTTGGGATTTCTTTTGAAATTCAAAAGGGGTTTTTAGAACAAAAAGGTTTTGAACCAAAATTGATATGCAAACACAATTGTAAATGCAAGATAATGACTTAGAAACTTACAAAGATCCTTAGCAAAGCTCCTGCTGCAATGAACTTGGATTGGTTGAAGGTTCTTGCAAAGGTTTTGAATGTTGGATATGGAGCAATGAACTTGGTAAAGCTTTGTGTTGGAATTGGTTTTTTGCTAGTACTTTGTGTTGGTTTTCTCTGGTTGTTTGTAAGTGTTTCAAGTGTTTATGAGTAGTGTTTCTTTGTTAGAATGATGCTTTATTTCCTCTTGCCTTGCATCTCTATTTATAGGCCAAAATGCAATCCAATGCAATGATGGAAAATCCATAGGACCTAGCTGATTTGTGGGCTAAATTCAGGCTAAATGGCTTTGCATTTAATGCTAATTGATAGAGGTAACCTTGCCTTGTGCCAAGGGTTAAAGCCTTGACTGATTTCAGCCACAAATTCAATGGTCTTTGGATAGAAATGATGATGAAACATGGCTGGATTGCAATTGGCTATGCTTGGGGATTAATCCTTGCAATCTCAATGGCTGGGCAATGAAAACGTGCACTGTGATGTGCAGAGGTTGGTGGAAGCCAAAGGCAACATGTGGGCTGGTGTGAGAGGGATGAAAAGCTGCTGAAAAACAGGGCAAGCAATCATGGTTTTTGCAAGTGAAAACCAGCTGGGTTTGACTGGTTTTGGGGGAGAAAGCAGGAAGAAAGTCCTCAAGCTGGTGGCTGGCAACCCTAGGGTCAGTAGCAGGTCACTTGGGAGGGACAAGAGCTGCCCAAGGGCAAGCCCACTTGCTTGCCACATGCTAGGTTGGAAGAAAAAGCTTCTTTCCTTGGCATTAATGACAAGTCTCTCAACTCTGGCTTTGCTGAGCCCAATTAGCCATGAATGCTGATGAAAATAATAATGAAAATGATGTGTAACAAAAACTGGAATTAAATCAAAGAAACCAAAAATCTGCAGAAAAATCGCAGACTTCGCACTGCGAAGTCACCATTTTTGAAATGTTGACCTTTTTGGTTGACTTTTGTTGACTTTGACTTTTTCCTCCCTTTGATTTTTTTTGATTTTTGTTTTAAAAGGCTTAGGACAAAATTGGGGTACTACACCTTGACTATTTTTAGTACACTTAACGGCCAAATCTAACGTCGGCGACCAAAATGGCCAACTGATTTTGGAATCGAGGGTTTTTTATGTTTTTTCCTGAGTCGTGGACCATTATAACCGTGAGGTGCACATCGAGAGACCAAAATGATTGTTTCCTAATTTCTGATAGACTATTTTCACGAGGGTGAACAATTTTAAGGTTCTTAAGGAGCAATCATACAATTTTTCACCCTAAACGGAGCCTTCAAGGCCCGGCCCAACTAGAGATACTGAAGACAAGAATAAGATATAAACTTTTCCTTGATTTTCCACTCAATGGCTTGCTGTAAGAGAATTGAAAAAGTATTATGTTTGACAACTCTCTCATACTCAAATTATGTTCTTATTCTATTTTTTTTTCTCTCTATTGTTTTTGACCAATAAAAAAAGAGAAAAATGAAGTTGTCATCAAAGTTGTCTCAAATGGTTGTTCACATGTTACTCTTCTTTTTTTCTTCTAGGAGAAGCATTTGACTAAGTTGTATGCTAATAACATTATCATACATATACTTTTTAGTATCAGTTGATTCTTTGATTAAGTCATCTTAAATTTTAGTTTAATTTAGAGCTATTTGAATAAAGGCTTAGTTGTAGTTTTGGCCCCCTAAGTATCACGAACTTACGATTTTGGCCCCCTATAAAAAACAATAACAAATCAGCCCTCTAAGTTTACCCCCTTTTGCAGTTTTGGCCCTCTGGTCCAATTTTGACCCAGTCAATGCACACGTGGCACCTCACTTAAGTGAGTAGGATGCCACGTATTAAATTTTTAATTTAAAAATAAATAAAAAAGCCACGTAGGTATTTCATTAATTAAAAAAATAAAATAAAAAAGAAATGAAAAAGGAAGGACACTATGCTGGAAAAACAAGGGATTGGAAGAACGTGATGTTAATACCCATAAAGAATCAAAGGGATTTGAAGCTTCATAACATCAATTAAGCTAAATCAAAAACTGAAAACCAAACATCTTCAAATATCATAGAAACTCAAAAAAAAAAAAAAACAATCACAAATAAGTAGCAAACACAGAACCAAATGATTGTTGTTGTTCTATAGATCTTGAACAATCAAACCATGAGGAAGAGATTGTTTCAACTTATCAGCTTTTTCGGTATCAGACACACAGAAGGAAATCCTTGATCTCGTGGATCTGCTTCTCCCATACTCACACCAATCAAACCGGTCCCTTCTCATCTCTCAAAAATTCAATCTTTCTTCCACTCCCATTTCTAACATCAACAAAATCTTAATTTTTTTTCATCTGGGTATTTACAGAAAAACCGAAGAAAGATGCGATAATAAAAGCAGAAAACGGATAAAATGGTCGTGGATGAGTTTTCCGGCACGACCATAGCAGTTTCCGGTGCGGTGGTCGCCGGCAAAATTGCTCCGATCGTAAAATAAATATAGGGCTTTTGATGTGAACCTCATGAGGATGACTATGGTAGGTTTAATTTTTTAAATCATGGCTCGTGGTGGCCGGAAAAGAAGAGAGAAGGTGGTGGTTACAAATTTTCAACATCTTAGATCTTAAAAATTAAAATAATGGTTGTGTAGAGGAAGAAGAGAGTTTCAATGGTGGAGATAGTTTGGCGAAAGAGTATGAGATGATGGAAGAATGATGGTTGAAACTTGGTGTTGATAGTGATGGTGTAGAAGAAGAATACAGTTCTTCATGCATGAGAGGAAGAGAAATTATCAGGCTTACCCCTATTTTGGCTCCTTCCTTTTTTTATTTTTATTTTAATTAATGAAATACCATTTTTTTAAGCAATTAATAAATGAAATACCCATGTGGCTTTTTTTATTTATTTTTAAATTAAAAATTACACATGTGGCATCCTACTCACTTAAGTGAGGTGCCACGTGTGCATTGACTGGGTCAAAAATGGACCAGGGGGCCAAAACTGCAAAAGGGGGTAAACTTAGAGGGCTGATTTGTTATTGTTTTTTATAGAGGATCAAAATCGCAAGTTCGTGATACTTAGGGGGTCAAAACTGCAATTAAGCCTTGAATAAATTATCACGTTGTAGTCTTTGT
This sequence comes from Medicago ruthenica, assembly GCA_018208015.1. Taxonomy (NCBI): domain Eukaryota; kingdom Viridiplantae; phylum Streptophyta; class Magnoliopsida; order Fabales; family Fabaceae; genus Medicago; species Medicago ruthenica. The sequence goes on from WNNG01000641.1 coordinate 304,687, forward strand.
TTTTAAAATCATTTAGAGCTATTTTGATTCTTTGTTTTTATTTCAGTTGTTTAGGTAAGTAGGTTGAGCATAAGTTATGAAGTTGTTGATGCATAATCTAATGGTAGAATTCTACTCTAACTTTATCTTTCTATTGCTTTGATTTTTGTATCAATACCTACATTTCTTTGTATATTTTGATTATCTCAAGTTGTCCCAAAAAATAATTGTTCAAATAACACTACTCATAATTTTTGTTGTTGTTGAGGGTGATGGCTCAACACAGTAAGATATAATATGAAAATATATTTTGATAAATTATATCATACAAATTTTAGATTTAATTGTGCCTTTATTAACTTTAATATATACTTTTAGAGCTTATTTAATTGTGTTTGAAATTGTTTGGTGAAATTCATGACATTTTATAAGTGTCATAATTTTTTTTATAGACTTGAGTTATCCAATTTAATTAAGTTTAATACATATACACATTTGATATAGAGATTGGGTCGCTTGTTCAAATCATCCGATTAAATCCGGTTCAGTCATGCAGTTCAACCAATAATTTAATGGTTGGACCAATGACCCGATGTCTTGACCGATTCGATCACCGGTCCGGTCTTTAAAACTATGAACAGAAAGATTCAAAATTTCTTTTTTGTTCAGTTGGTCTCGCCTGGCAAGTAAGTCCAAATTTTGGCATGCTTTTCTGTCCAACTTCACAAGGTGAAAATTGTATCACCGGGCGAACAATGTAAATTTTGGGCTTTGATTATGAAATACAGTATGTATGAATCAACGATACACCCACATAACAATATCATTTGAATGAAAGAAAAAAAAAACTATATAACTATTATTCCATCTGTCTCATAAAAAGTGTCACATTTTAATATTTTTTTGTCTCAAAATAATTGTAAAAAATGCAAATGTGACACTTTCTATTTCAAAATAATTGTCACTTTAAAATATCAATGGTTCGCTTATTATTTTTTCACTAATACATTGCTTACACCTTGAAAAAAATGTTAGTTGAAATGAGCAAATAGATGATTTAAGTCGGGAAAATTCACACACTACTCACGTAAATAACCAAACAAGGCTAATTTATATAGACCACATCATTTTGATTAGTACGATTATCGTTGGCCTATAAATTACTAGACTTGCACATTTTTCTAAATAAGCCACAGATCAAACAATCTATTTTACGTATTTTTATTCATTTATTTTTTAGCTTTTATCTTTCACTTATGTATTTCTTAGTTTAGTAGCTCAAACACCCAGAAAATATTGTATTTAAGGCTCTTTGGAGTAATTAAGAAATCTACAGCCGAGGAACATAGTTCTTTCCTTAGCATAATCGCTTGAAGGAAGGAAATTAATGTTGAGAGCTACTCCATCCGTTCCTTTTTAAGTGTCTTTTTTGAAGAAATTTTTTGTTTCTATTTAACTGTTACTTTCAAAGTTCAATGCAATATTAAATGTTGTTTTTACCAATATTACCCTTAATTATTTATTGCGGAGAGAGAAATATATGAAATGAAATATTAAATGAAAAAAAATTATTATAGTAAAAGTATAACTTATTGTATCAAAAGTAATAATATTTATTGATTGTCTTGATTTGTGTAAAATGTCAAAAAGTGACAATTAAAAAGGAAAGGAGGTAGTATTAGTTAATATTTTTTGACTAACTTTCAAGTTTATCAACATATATTATTATTTATTGAATTTACTTCACTTAACTACTCCATTAACTACAATTAATAAGTGTCATTTAAAAAACTACAATTAATAAGGGTGTTTGATAAAAGATATTAATTTTATCATTGAAATCAATTTAACTAATCATTTTCTAAAGTACAACACACAATCCAAATGTGACATTTGATCTCAGATAGAGGAATATACATTACAACATTGTCTAATTGGTTGACATCTTTAACTTACTAACAATAACTCATTGTCATTTCCAAATTATGATTATCTATATATTTTTTTAGAGAAGGATCTACGTGTTGTATCTATCTCTTACTAAAAGACATTCTCCATTTATTTTAAGTAAATTGGGAGGATCCTTACTCTCATTACTTAGCCTATACATATTGATTAATGATACATTTTGATTACTAAGAACATCACTCTGGGCTACTACCAAGAACATCACTCTTTTGCAGGATGGGGACTCTGTTATTACTGATCCATCTGATATCGACATCACGCGCTTGCTTACTTTCAATCTATTTTTTGTGTTGAGAATAGTTGCAGTCAGAATAATCTTGTGGCCAGACGATCCCCTCCTTGGTGTCTTCTGAGGACAACCACGCACTTCTTCGCTTGCCTTTGCGTGAGGAGATTAGAGCTGCAGTTTTTGCCCTTAATGGGGATGGGGCTCCTGGTCCGGACGGGTTTGGTGGACATTTTTACCAATTTTTTTGGGACATTGTGGAAACAGATGTGATTCAGTCAGTGCAAGAGTTTTTTATTTCTAGTGATTTGGCACCGAATATAAATTCCAACCTACTTGTGCTTATTCCGAAAGCTCCTGGGGCGAAGGTTATGGGGGACTATCGCCCTATAGCTCTAGCCAATTTTCAATTTAAAATTGTTACTAAAATCCTTGCTGATCGGCTGGCTCCTATCACTATGCAGATTATTTCTCCTGAGCAGCGCGGTTTCATTAGGGACCGACAAATCTCTGATTGTGTTATTCTTGCTTCTGAAACTATTAATTTAATTGATAAGCGGCAGCTCGGGGGTAATGTTGCTCTTAAGGTTGACATCTCTAAGGCTTTTGACACTTTGGACTGGAGTTTTTTGCTTGCGGTGTTGAAGCACTTTGGTTTTTCACCTGTTTTTGTTGATTGGATTTTGGTCATTTTGAAATCGGCTAGACTTTCTATCTTGGTGAACTCCAAGGCTGTTGGGTTCTTCTCTTGCTCTCGGGGCGTCCGTCAAGGGGACCCATTGTCTCCGCTTCTTTTTTGTCTTGCTGAAGAGGTTCTCAGTCGAGCTCTTTCTATTGCTCGTAATGCCGGTCGAATCACACCTATGTCGTATTCCCGTGGGGTTTCCTTTCCAACGCATGTTTTATACGCTGATGATGTGATGATATTCTGTACAGGGACTAAGACTAATATTCGCCGGCTTCTCAGAATTTTTCATGCTTATTCAGAGGTTTCCGGACAGGTTATTAATACTGCCAAAAGCCGTTTTTTCACTGAATCCATGACAGGTGCTCGTGCTCAGATGATTGCTCAGTTGCTGGGGTTCAGTGTGGGCAGCATTCCTTTTACTTATCTTGGGTGTCCTATCTTTAAGGGGAAGCCTAGGAGTGCTCATTTTCAGAACATAACAGAAAAGATTAAGGCGAAGCTCGCTACCTGGAAAGGAATTTCTCTTTCTATCATGGGTCGTGTTCAGTTGATTAAATCTATTATTCATGATATGCTTGTTTATTCCTTTCATGTCTATATGTGGCCGAGGAAACTCTTGCGCTTGATGGACACTTGGATCAAAAATTTTATTTGGAGCGGTGACATTCTTACTAAGAAGGTTTGCACGGTTTCTTGGAAGATTATGTGCCTTCCGTGGGCTGCAGGGGGTCTTGATATTAAGCCAACTCGTTTGATAAACAATTCCTTAGTTTTGAAGTTAGCTTGGAGCCTTGTTTCAACGGAGTCGCAATGGTCGGTCCTTTTTCAGAAGAGATTTTTTCAGAATGGGAAGCCGATTTCTCACTATTTTAAATTGTCGGTTTGGCCAGGTATTAAGCTTCACATTGCCACAGTTCTTGCTAATTCTTTGTGGATTGTGGGCACAGGTACTAATATGCAGTTTTGGACTGATAATTGGCTGGGGGAATCACTTGTTGATTTGCTGCACATTGATCTGGTTTTTCACGCAAATTTTCTTGGCACGGTGGCGGATGTGATTGTTGATGGTGAGTGGAACTTCCCTGCGGCTCTGCTGTCCTTTCCTGTTGTGAAGGAGCGTTTCGAGCTGATTGTTTTGCCTGTAACTCCTCTTCCCGATACTTTGGTTTGGTCGCAGACTGCGGATGGTAAGTTATCGACGAAGCAAGCATTTGATTTTCTTAGGCCAGAAGCTGTTTTACTTCCATGGGCCGAGACTATTTGGAGATCTTGTATCCCGCCCTCTCATTCTTTTATTTTTTGGCGGATTATTGTTGAAGCAGTATTTCATACAACAAAAGTAAGTATTTTCAATTATCGTCTCCTCAGGGATTGGTGCGTTACTTCGAACCGTTCAACAATCGGTATCGTTTTGAGTTAAGGTTTTGTACAACTGGTTTCATAAACTAACGGAATGTAAATGCGGGAATTAAAACGACAAGTAATAGGGAATAAAAGCATTGGAATTAAAGTTCATCAATCTTGCAAAGAATGTAATAAATAAATCATGCATATGAATTTAGCGTTTTAGCGAAAATATCACGTATCGCTCTACAATATCATTGATTTCCCAAATGACATCGTGAAATCGATCGTATCGTTTAATCGACGATTTCCCAATCAATCAAACGATCTGAAAGCATTACGATCCGAAACTTTGTGCAATTATCAAAACCCAAATCCATTTCTAGATTTTCTTATTTTGATAGAAGATTATTCTTAAACATAGATTCAAAAGTATTTGTCAATATCAATTGAATCAATTATGTGAGTGAAAAGCAAGAATAACTTCATAAACACTTAAATTGCTAAATCATATATTCACATAATCATTTGTTACATCAAAGCTAGAAAGATTACCTCTAATCCCAACAAAGGGATGTTAGTTGCTCATTTTCATGACAACTATACAAAAGATAAGAGAAAAGATGAAGATCATGACCCAAAGTCTTGATTTCCCAAAGCCCTTGGTGGATTTCCACAATTCAATCCTTTTGCTCCTTGAAGATCAATACTTCTAGCCCTAATTACTTAGTCCTAAACTACTACTAAAGCAATCCTAACAATTGGAAGAAGAAATTCTCAAAGTTCTCCAACTGATTATATATGAAAATGAGCCAAAAATGCTTTTAATATCTGAATTTTTGCACGCTCGCTACAAGCGATGAGCTGGTCGCTTGTAGCGAGGAAGTTTGCTGGCCAATGGGGATCCTCCACGTCAGCATGGAGCCTTAAACCGCCCTTGGTCGCTTGAAGCGACCAGTCCATCGCTTGTAGCGATGAACCTCTGGAAATCCCTGCCTAGGCTCGCTTGAAGCGTGGCAACTGGCGCTTGAAGCGATGAAGCCTTCAAATTCCCTGCCTATCCTCGCTTGTAGCGAGGATGCGTGCGCTTGTAGCGATGGCTTTGATAAAAACTTCATTTCTTTGCTCAGCATGATCAATCATAAATTTCCTACAATAAGAACATGGGGTAAGGCATAGGATCACAAATATAGCATTTGAACCATAAATATGGGCTTATCCTATGATAACTTGTGAAATAAGTAACATAAGTGCCTTAATTAAATGAACAATTTAACCACTTTCAGGCACTTATCACACTCCCCAACTTAAATCTTTGTTTGTCCTCAAACAAAGGACACAACAAATAAGGAAACAAGCTTTAACCATGGCTTTGAGCAAGAATGCAAAAGTATTAAAAGTTTGAAACCAAAAAGTGTCAGATGAATGATTCAACGTGATTGCGCAAACTAGGGTTAAGTTTCTCATAAAACGAGATACATACTATGAATGTGAACTAGTTCTAAACACAAAGCATCTAATCACACAATTCTTAACAAGCAACATGTTTAAATTTGAACCAAACCTAACACACTTCTATATAAAGTATATGAACAATTGAAATCTGTTGTGAGGATATGAACACTCATCCAACAACATGATAACATTCCAATTAAATTATGTGTCCATCTAATTATCATTTCCAAAAGCATAAAAGGCATTGATCAAAAGGTCTTTAAGGGTTGTAATTGGGCTAGGTTACAAAAGAATTGTCATATGTGGGATATTTGAATTCTAATGGCCAAGCAAGAGGAACATTCAATCTAATTACAAACTTCCTCCTTTTTCCAATACAACACTTGGTGAATTTCATACTTTTCTATTCTTGATTGATCTTTGACAACTTTTTCTTTGAATTCTTGCAAACCTTTTCATTTTTCTCTTTTCTTTTTCTTGGTTTGCTTTTCTTTCTTTTTTTCTTTTTCTTTTCTTTTCTTTTCTTGTTGTCAAGATCAAATATCATCATTCACCCTTACATTGACTTAAATATAACCTCCCTTTCTCCCCAACTTATTTCAATGATACCCTAATCGAATGTTCCTTTATCATTATGGCAAAGGTCAATAAAAACGATGGATAAGGGTTCAAAAGAAAACAACTATCAGAATTTAATAAAGAGTTAACTATGAACTGAATTTTTTTACAAACTCCGGCAATTTAAATAAGCAGATGAACTTATTAAATTGACAGTCCACAGTTAACAATTCTGATTCAAATAGGCTCAGATGGGTTAACAGATACTCACACATCTCACAGGGTAGGTTCATTTGGTCAAGTATTTCACTCAATTTCAAAAAAAATTGCCTTGATCACTTCAATGCTTTTATACAAATTAAAACAACAAAAGATTTAACATAAAATAACTGAGTTAAACATGATATTGGTCTCCTGCATATATACAATGGTTGAGGATTCCTCACATTTTAGCTAGTTCTATATTGGTTCAAAACTAAACAAATGCTTGCTTAAAAAATGAATAAATTAACTTGTGTGTGTAAAGAACTTATTCACATTCAAGAATATTCCTAGAAAAACAAGAAAACGAGTACCTTAGCTGCGCGCTTTAACACTCATTCTATCATTATCACTCATTTGATTCTAAGCTCAAGCACTGGCTTTGAATCTTTCATCTTTCTTTCAACATTGTTGGGATAATTTCAAAAAATTTTACCAAAAATAAATACTAAAGCAAAAATAAAATATAAACTATACTAACATGTAATACCCAAAATAAATAACATAAACATAATGTAACATCATCCATGGTACAAAAGAAACATAACCAAAGTACAAAGCATAAATAAAAATGTTATAAAAGTACAAAGCTGAATAAATAAAACGAAAGAGATGACAAAACAAAATCTGCAGCTCTGCATCATCAGTCTGAATCTGAATCCATGTCCTCAGAGTCTATCAGGTCTGCTGCCATGCGGTCAATGCTATTTGTAGCTGCTGAGGAGTCATCACCCAGATCGTCATCAACATCAGCGTCGTCGTCACCCTCATCACCGGCATCCTGATCACCAGCATCCGCTGCAGCTGCCCCTCCTGGAAAGAAAGGCCTGTCCCCAGGCCAAGCTATGTGCTCAGAGAAGAAAGCAGGCGTCCATGGGCTTTGGCCACTGTCATGCAGATGACTCTGAATAGTCGTCAGTGCCCGGTGATTTGACGCATTCTGCGCCAACAGAAAAGAGCTCACCGTAGCAGAGTCCCAACTCGAGAAATCCAGTGGTGGAATGGTCGGGTGGCTAGGGTGGCTAGTATGCTGAGGTGGTGGTGGTGGTACATGAGAAGGACCGGCTGATGTGGATGGTCCAGCTGAGGAAGGAGGTGGGGCTATAGGTGCGGGAGTAGAGCAGTACCTATTGATGTACCTGTCATCAATAGGGTTCTTAATTTCTTCATCTACCTGATTTGGCATGTGTACCCTAGCCCGTCTACAGAGTCCCATAATCAATCCGGGAAAAGTCAGTGGGCATTTGGGTTTGCCCGGGGGTAAAATGCCGCTCTCAGCTACTACCCTCATCTCATTCGCTATAAGCCTAGCAACGTCAACCTGACGCTGAGTAAGGATATAATGAACAAGAGGTGTAACGTCTAGGGTGGTAGAAGAGGTATGAGATTTAGGGCGGATGTTATACAAGATAAGGGTAAGAACTACCTGAGCCGGAGTGGTCATATCCTCCCTGAAGGCTCGGAAAGGCTTACCCGAAGCCCTACTCAAATCATAGCTCTTCCCCTCCTGGAAGATGTCTCGTGCAATCATCTCATGATCCCAAGTACCGCTCCTCTGATGCTCACCAAAGTCACATAGTGCAGTTGTAGTATAGTGGTAAGTATTCCCGCCTGTCACGCGGGTGACCCGGGTTCGATCCCCGGCAACGGCGCCATTTTGTTGAAGCAGTATTTCATACAACAAAAGTAAGTATTTTCAATTATCGTCTCCTCAGGGATTGGTGCGTTACTTCGAACCGTTCAACAATCGGTATCGTTTTGAGTTAAGGTTTTGTACAACTGGTTTCATAAACTAACGGAATGTAAATGCGGGAATTAAAACGACAAGTAATAGGGAATAAAAGCATTGGAATTAAAGTTCATCAATCTTGCAAAGAATGTAATAAATAAATCATGCATATGAATTTAGCGTTTTAGCGAAAATATCACGTATCGCTCTACAATATCATTGATTTCCCAAATGACATCGTGAAATCGATCGTATCGTTTAATCGACGATTTCCCAATCAATCAAACGATCTGAAAGCATTACGATCCGAAACTTTGTGCAATTATCAAAACCCAAATCCATTTCTAGATTTTCTTATTTTGATAGAAGATTATTCTTAAACATAGATTCAAAAGTATTTGTCAATATCAATTGAATCAATCATGTGAGTGAAAAGCAAGAATAACTTCATAAACACTTAAATTGCTAAATCATATATTCACATAATCATTTGTTACATCAAAGCTAGAAAGATTACCTCTAATCCCAACAAAGGGATGTTAGTTGCTCATTTTCATGACAACTATACAAAAGATAAGAGAAAAGATGAAGATCATGACCCAAAGTCTTGATTTCCCAAAGCCCTTGGTGGATTTCCACAATTCAATCCTTTTGCTCCTTGAAGATCAATACTTCTAGCCCTAATTACTTAGTCCTAAACTACTACTAAAGCAATCCTAACAATTGGAAGAAGAAATTCTCAAAGTTCTCCAACTGATTATATATGAAAATGAGCCAAAAATGCTTTTAATATCTGAATTTTTGCACGCTCGCTACAAGCGATGAGCTGGTCGCTTGTAGCGAGGAAGTTTGCTGGCCAATGGGGATCCTCCACGTCAGCATGGAGCCTTAAACCGCCCTTGGTCGCTTGAAGCGACCAGTCCATCGCTTGTAGCGATGAACCTCTGGAAATCCCTGCCTAGGCTCGCTTGAAGCGTGGCAACTGGCGCTTGAAGCGATGAAGCCTTCAAATTCCCTGCCTATCCTCGCTTGTAGCGAGGATGCGTGCGCTTGTAGCGATGGCTTTGATAAAAACTTCATTTCTTTGCTCAGCATGATCAATCATAAATTTCCTACAATAAGAACATGGGGTAAGGCATAGGATCACAAATATAGCATTTGAACCATAAATATGGGCTTATCCTATGATAACTTGTGAAATAAGTAACATAAGTGCCTTAATTAAATGAACAATTTAACCACTTTCAGGCACTTATCACACTCCCCAACTTAAATCTTTGTTTGTCCTCAAACAAAGGACACAACAAATAAGGAAACAAGCTTTAACCATGGCTTTGAGCAAGAATGCAAAAGTATTAAAAGTTTGAAACCAAAAAGTGTCAGATGAATGATTCAACGTGATTGCGCAAACTAGGGTTAAGTTTCTCATAAAACGAGATACATACTATGAATGTGAACTAGTTCTAAACACAAAGCATCTAATCACACAATTCTTAACAAGCAACATGTTTAAATTTGAACCAAACCTAACACACTTCTATATAAAGTATATGAACAATTGAAATCTGTTGTGAGGATATGAACACTCATCCAACAACATGATAACATTCCAATTAAATTATGTGTCCATCTAATTATCATTTCCAAAAGCATAAAAGGCATTGATCAAAAGGTCTTTAAGGGTTGTAATTGGGCTAGGTTACAAAAGAATTGTCATATGTGGGATATTTGAATTCTAATGGCCAAGCAAGAGGAACATTCAATCTAATTACAAACTTCCTCCTTTTTCCAATACAACACTTGGTGAATTTCATACTTTTCTATTCTTGATTGATCTTTGACAACTTTTTCTTTGAATTCTTGCAAACCTTTTCATTTTTCTCTTTTCTTTTTCTTGGTTTGCTTTTCTTTCTTTTTTTCTTTTTCTTTTCTTTTCTTTTCTTGTTGTCAAGATCAAATATCATCATTCACCCTTACATTGACTTAAATATAACCTCCCTTTCTCCCCAACTTATTTCAATGATACCCTAATCGAATGTTCCTTTATCATTATGGCAAAGGTCAATAAAAACGATGGATAAGGGTTCAAAAGAAAACAACTATCAGAATTTAATAAAGAGTTAACTATGAACTGAATTTTTTTACAAACTCCGGCAATTTAAATAAGCAGATGAACTTATTAAATTGACAGTCCACAGTTAACAATTCTGATTCAAATAGGCTCAGATGGGTTAACAGATACTCACACATCTCACAGGGTAGGTTCATTTGGTCAAGTATTTCACTCAATTTCAAAAAAAATTGCCTTGATCACTTCAATGCTTTTATACAAATTAAAACAACAAAAGATTTAACATAAAATAACTGAGTTAAACATGATATTGGTCTCCTGCATATATACAATGGTTGAGGATTCCTCACATTTTAGCTAGTTCTATATTGGTTCAAAACTAAACAAATGCTTGCTTAAAAACTGAATAAATTAACTTGTGTGTGTAAAGAACTTATTCACATTCAAGAATATTCCTAGAAAAACAAGAAAACGAGTACCTTAGCTGCGCGCTTTAACACTCATTCTATCATTATCACTCATTTGATTCTAAGCTCAAGCACTGGCTTTGAATCTTTCATCTTTCTTTCAACATTGTTGGGATAATTTCAAAAAATTTTACCAAAAATAAATACTAAAGCAAAAATAAAATATAAACTATACTAACATGTAATACCCAAAATAAATAACATAAACATAATGTAACATCATCCATGGTACAAAAGAAACATAACCAAAGTACAAAGCATAAATAAAAATGTTATAAAAGTACAAAGCTGAATAAATAAAACGAAAGAGATGACAAAACAAAATCTGCAGCTCTGCATCATCAGTCTGAATCTGAATCCATGTCCTCAGAGTCTATCAGGTCTGCTGCCATGCGGTCAATGCTATTTGTAGCTGCTGAGGAGTCATCACCCAGATCGTCATCAACATCAGCGTCGTCGTCACCCTCATCACCGGCATCCTGATCACCAGCATCCGCTGCAGCTGCCCCTCCTGGAAAGAAAGGCCTGTCCCCAGGCCAAGCTATGTGCTCAGAGAAGAAAGCAGGCGTCCATGGGCTTTGGCCACTGTCATGCAGATGACTCTGAATAGTCGTCAGTGCCCGGTGATTTGACGCATTCTGCGCCAACAGAAAAGAGCTCACCGTAGCAGAGTCCCAACTCGAGAAATCCAGTGGTGGAATGGTCGGGTGGCTAGGGTGGCTAGTATGCTGAGGTGGTGGTGGTGGTACATGAGAAGGACCGGCTGATGTGGATGGTCCAGCTGAGGAAGGAGGTGGGGCTATAGGTGCGGGAGTAGAGCAGTACCTATTGATGTACCTGTCATCAATAGGGTTCTTAATTTCTTCATCTACCTGATTTGGCATGTGTACCCTAGCCCGTCTACAGAGTCCCATAATCAATCCGGGAAAAGTCAGTGGGCATTTGGGTTTGCCCGGGGGTAAAATGCCGCTCTCAGCTACTACCCTCATCTCATTCGCTATAAGCCTAGCAACGTCAACCTGACGCTGAGTAAGGATATAATGAACAAGAGGTGTAACGTCTAGGGTGGTAGAAGAGGTATGAGATTTAGGGCGGATGTTATACAAGATAAGGGTAAGAACTACCTGAGCCGGAGTGGTCATATCCTCCCTGAAGGCTCGGAAAGGCTTACCCGAAGCCCTACTCAAATCATAGCTCTTCCCCTCCTGGAAGATGTCTCGTGCAATCATCTCATGATCCCAAGTACCGCTCCTCTGATGCTCACCAAAGTCACATAGTGCAGTTGTAGTATAGTGGTAAGTATTCCCGCCTGTCACGCGGGTGACCCGGGTTCGATCCCCGGCAACGGCGCCATTTTGTTGAAGCAGTATTTCATACAACAAAAGTAAGTATTTTCAATTATCGTCTCCTCAGGGATTGGTGCGTTACTTCGAACCGTTCAACAATCGGTATCGTTTTGAGTTAAGGTTTTGTACAACTGGTTTCATAAACTAACGGAATGTAAATGCGGGAATTAAAACGACAAGTAATAGGGAATAAAAGCATTGGAATTAAAGTTCATCAATCTTGCAAAGAATGTAATAAATAAATCATGCATATGAATTTAGCGTTTTAGCGAAAATATCACGTATCGCTCTACAATATCATTGATTTCCCAAATGACATCGTGAAATCGATCGTATCGTTTAATCGACGATTTCCCAATCAATCAAACGATCTGAAAGCATTACGATCCGAAACTTTGTGCAATTATCAAAACCCAAATCCATTTCTAGATTTTCTTATTTTGATAGAAGATTATTCTTAAACATAGATTCAAAAGTATTTGTCAATATCAATTGAATCAATCATGTGAGTGAAAAGCAAGAATAACTTCATAAACACTTAAATTGCTAAATCATATATTCACATAATCATTTGTTACATCAAAGCTAGAAAGATTACCTCTAATCCCAACAAAGGGATGTTAGTTGCTCATTTTCATGACAACTATACAAAAGATAAGAGAAAAGATGAAGATCATGACCCAAAGTCTTGATTTCCCAAAGCCCTTGGTGGATTTCCACAATTCAATCCTTTTGCTCCTTGAAGATCAATACTTCTAGCCCTAATTACTTAGTCCTAAACTACTACTAAAGCAATCCTAACAATTGGAAGAAGAAATTCTCAAAGTTCTCCAACTGATTATATATGAAAATGAGCCAAAAATGCTTTTAATATCTGAATTTTTGCACGCTCGCTACAAGCGATGAGCTGGTCGCTTGTAGCGAGGAAGTTTGCTGGCCAATGGGGATCCTCCACGTCAGCATGGAGCCTTAAACCGCCCTTGGTCGCTTGAAGCGACCAGTCCATCGCTTGTAGCGATGAACCTCTGGAAATCCCTGCCTAGGCTCGCTTGAAGCGTGGCAACTGGCGCTTGAAGCGATGAAGCCTTCAAATTCCCTGCCTATCCTCGCTTGTAGCGAGGATGCGTGCGCTTGTAGCGATGGCTTTGATAAAAACTTCATTTCTTTGCTCAGCATGATCAATCATAAATTTCCTACAATAAGAACATGGGGTAAGGCATAGGATCACAAATATAGCATTTGAACCATAAATATGGGCTTATCCTATGATAACTTGTGAAATAAGTAACATAAGTGCCTTAATTAAATGAACAATTTAACCACTTTCAGGCACTTATCACACTCCCCAACTTAAATCTTTGTTTGTCCTCAAACAAAGGACACAACAAATAAGGAAACAAGCTTTAACCATGGCTTTGAGCAAGAATGCAAAAGTATTAAAAGTTTGAAACCAAAAAGTGTCAGATGAATGATTCAACGTGATTGCGCAAACTAGGGTTAAGTTTCTCATAAAACGAGATACATACTATGAATGTGAACTAGTTCTAAACACAAAGCATCTAATCACACAATTCTTAACAAGCAACATGTTTAAATTTGAACCAAACCTAACACACTTCTATATAAAGTATATGAACAATTGAAATCTGTTGTGAGGATATGAACACTCATCCAACAACATGATAACATTCCAATTAAATTATGTGTCCATCTAATTATCATTTCCAAAAGCATAAAAGGCATTGATCAAAAGGTCTTTAAGGGTTGTAATTGGGCTAGGTTACAAAAGAATTGTCATATGTGGGATATTTGAATTCTAATGGCCAAGCAAGAGGAACATTCAATCTAATTACAAACTTCCTCCTTTTTCCAATACAACACTTGGTGAATTTCATACTTTTCTATTCTTGATTGATCTTTGACAACTTTTTCTTTGAATTCTTGCAAACCTTTTCATTTTTCTCTTTTCTTTTTCTTGGTTTGCTTTTCTTTCTTTTTTTCTTTTTCTTTTCTTTTCTTTTCTTGTTGTCAAGATCAAATATCATCATTCACCCTTACATTGACTTAAATATAACCTCCCTTTCTCCCCAACTTATTTCAATGATACCCTAATCGAATGTTCCTTTATCATTATGGCAAAGGTCAATAAAAACGATGGATAAGGGTTCAAAAGAAAACAACTATCAGAATTTAATAAAGAGTTAACTATGAACTGAATTTTTTTACAAACTCCGGCAATTTAAATAAGCAGATGAACTTATTAAATTGACAGTCCACAGTTAACAATTCTGATTCAAATAGGCTCAGATGGGTTAACAGATACTCACACATCTCACAGGGTAGGTTCATTTGGTCAAGTATTTCACTCAATTTCAAAAAAAATTGCCTTGATCACTTCAATGCTTTTATACAAATTAAAACAACAAAAGATTTAACATAAAATAACTGAGTTAAACATGATATTGGTCTCCTGCATATATACAATGGTTGAGGATTCCTCACATTTTAGCTAGTTCTATATTGGTTCAAAACTAAACAAATGCTTGCTTAAAAACTGAATAAATTAACTTGTGTGTGTAAAGAACTTATTCACATTCAAGAATATTCCTAGAAAAACAAGAAAACGAGTACCTTAGCTGCGCGCTTTAACACTCATTCTATCATTATCACTCATTTGATTCTAAGCTCAAGCACTGGCTTTGAATCTTTCATCTTTCTTTCAACATTGTTGGGATAATTTCAAAAAATTTTACCAAAAATAAATACTAAAGCAAAAATAAAATATAAACTATACTAACATGTAATACCCAAAATAAATAACATAAACATAATGTAACATCATCCATGGTACAAAAGAAACATAACCAAAGTACAAAGCATAAATAAAAATGTTATAAAAGTACAAAGCTGAATAAATAAAACGAAAGAGATGACAAAACAAAATCTGCAGCTCTGCATCATCAGTCTGAATCTGAATCCATGTCCTCAGAGTCTATCAGGTCTGCTGCCATGCGGTCAATGCTATTTGTAGCTGCTGAGGAGTCATCACCCAGATCGTCATCAACATCAGCGTCGTCGTCACCCTCATCACCGGCATCCTGATCACCAGCATCCGCTGCAGCTGCCCCTCCTGGAAAGAAAGGCCTGTCCCCAGGCCAAGCTATGTGCTCAGAGAAGAAAGCAGGCGTCCATGGGCTTTGGCCACTGTCATGCAGATGACTCTGAATAGTCGTCAGTGCCCGGTGATTTGACGCATTCTGCGCCAACAGAAAAGAGCTCACCGTAGCAGAGTCCCAACTCGAGAAATCCAGTGGTGGAATGGTCGGGTGGCTAGGGTGGCTAGTATGCTGAGGTGGTGGTGGTGGTACATGAGAAGGACCGGCTGATGTGGATGGTCCAGCTGAGGAAGGAGGTGGGGCTATAGGTGCGGGAGTAGAGCAGTACCTATTGATGTACCTGTCATCAATAGGGTTCTTAATTTCTTCATCTACCTGATTTGGCATGTGTACCCTAGCCCGTCTACAGAGTCCCATAATCAATCCGGGAAAAGTCAGTGGGCATTTGGGTTTGCCCGGGGGTAAAATGCCGCTCTCAGCTACTACCCTCATCTCATTCGCTATAAGCCTAGCAACGTCAACCTGACGCTGAGTAAGGATATAATGAACAAGAGGTGTAACGTCTAGGGTGGTAGAAGAGGTATGAGATTTAGGGCGGATGTTATACAAGATAAGGGTAAGAACTACCTGAGCCGGAGTGGTCATATCCTCCCTGAAGGCTCGGAAAGGCTTACCCGAAGCCCTACTCAAATCATAGCTCTTCCCCTCCTGGAAGATGTCTCGTGCAATCATCTCATGATCCCAAGTACCGCTCCTCTGATGCTCACCAAAGTCACATAGTGCAGTTGTAGTATAGTGGTAAGTATTCCCGCCTGTCACGCGGGTGACCCGGGTTCGATCCCCGACAACGGCGCCATTTTGTTGAAGCAGTATTTCATACAACAAAAGTAAGTATTTTCAATTATCGTCTCCTCAGGGATTGGTGCGTTACTTCGAACCGTTCAACAATCGGTATCGTTTTGAGTTAAGGTTTTGTACAACTGGTTTCATAAACTAACGGAATGTAAATGCGGGAATTAAAACGACAAGTAATAGGGAATAAAAGCATTGGAATTAAAGTTCATCAATCTTGCAAAGAATGTAATAAATAAATCATGCATATGAATTTAGCGTTTTAGCGAAAATATCACGTATCGCTCTACAATATCATTGATTTCCCAAATGACATCGTGAAATCGATCGTATCGTTTAATCGACGATTTCCCAATCAATCAAACGATCTGAAAGCATTACGATCCGAAACTTTGTGCAATTATCAAAACCCAAATCCATTTCTAGATTTTCTTATTTTGATAGAAGATTATTCTTAAACATAGATTCAAAAGTATTTGTCAATATCAATTGAATCAATCATGTGAGTGAAAAGCAAGAATAACTTCATAAACACTTAAATTGCTAAATCATATATTCACATAATCATTTGTTACATCAAAGCTAGAAAGATTACCTCTAATCCCAACAAAGGGATGTTAGTTGCTCATTTTCATGACAACTATACAAAAGATAAGAGAAAAGATGAAGATCATGACCCAAAGTCTTGATTTCCCAAAGCCCTTGGTGGATTTCCACAATTCAATCCTTTTGCTCCTTGAAGATCAATACTTCTAGCCCTAATTACTTAGTCCTAAACTACTACTAAAGCAATCCTAACAATTGGAAGAAGAAATTCTCAAAGTTCTCCAACTGATTATATATGAAAATGAGCCAAAAATGCTTTTAATATCTGAATTTTTGCACGCTCGCTACAAGCGATGAGCTGGTCGCTTGTAGCGAGGAAGTTTGCTGGCCAATGGGGATCCTCCACGTCAGCATGGAGCCTTAAACCGCCCTTGGTCGCTTGAAACGACCAGTCCATCGCTTGTAGCGATGAACCTCTGGAAATCCCTGCCTAGGCTCGCTTGAAGCGTGGCAACTGGCGCTTGAAGCGATGAAGCCTTCAAATTCCCTGCCTATCCTCGCTTGTAGCGAGGATGCGTGCGCTTGTAGCGATGGCTTTGATAAAAACTTCATTTCTTTGCTCAGCATGATCAATCATAAATTTCCTACAATAAGAACATGGGGTAAGGCATAGGATCACAAATATAGCATTTGAACCATAAATATGGGCTTATCCTATGATAACTTGTGAAATAAGTAACATAAGTGCCTTAATTAAATGAACAATTTAACCACTTTCAGGCACTTATCAATTATGTATGGTAAAATGCCTACAGATGACAATCTCAGGAACCGGGGTTGTGTTATTGTTTCGGTTTGCCCCTTCTTTTTTAAAACCTCTGAAACTTCGGATCACTTGTTCCTTCAATGTTCTTTCGCGTTGGGTCTTTGGTCTTGGCTCGGAGGCAAGCTCAATTGCGTGATGGAGTTAGACTCAGTTGAATCTCTTCTTTCTTGTGTTACGCAGCGTTGCTCTTCTCAAGTCTCTGATATGTTTCTGGCCGCGGTGATACATACTTTGCACACTATTTGGATTTCTCGAAACACTCTTCGTTTCACTTTGAACTCGGCCAGCCTTCATGCAGCTAAGGTTCGTATTCATTCCTTGGTCGCTATGTCTGGGATGGTTTCCGCAGGCAAGTGTTTAGCTTCGGACTCCACTTTTCTTGACTCCTTCTCTGTTTCCCCTCATCACCGGCGTGTCAAGGACATCGTTATGGTCTTATGGAAGGCGCCTTCCTCTCCTTGGTTGAAGGTTAATACTGATGGCTCGGTCACTGAAGGTAATGCGGCTTGTGGTGGCTTATTCAGGGATTCTATGGGAACTTTCCTTGGGGCTTTCACCTGTAATCTTGGTAACTCGTCTGTTTTCCTTTCGGAGATTCATGGTTTCATCTTTGCCATGGAGTATGCGGCCCTCCATGGGTGGACTAACGTTTGGTTAGAAAGTGACTCCACCAGTGCTTTGTTGCTTTTTAGAAATGTTTCTCTTGTCCCGGTAATTCTTCGCAACCGCTGGCATAATGCCCGTAATCTTGGAGTTCAGGTTATTTCTTCTCATATTTACCGCGAGGGTAACTGCTGTGTGTAACACCCCAATTTTTAATCTTAGTTATTAGTAATTAGTATTAGATATTATTATTATTATTATTATTATTATTATTAGTTTTGGTTTGTTTGATCTTATTTATTTAATTGGTTGTGTTTATTGAAAAATAGATGAGTTGGTTGACTTGTTAAAAGATGAGAGAAAATAATTTTTTTTGAAGAAAATAGCCTTTTTGGTGAGAATAGGGGAGTGGGGTGCATATAGTAAATATGTCTAAATTTATGTGAAAAAAATAAAAATAAATAAAATATGAATTTGTTAAAAAATAAGAGATAGAGTTTCAGAACAACTAAAACTTAAATAACCTCTATAAATAGAGGAGAGCATTAGAGAATTAGGGTTACAACAAACAGAGAAAAGATTAGGGATCAAAGAAAAACTAGGGTTGTGGAGAGAAGAGACAGGAAGGGATAGCGAGAAGAACCTAGAGAAAGATTTCACAGAATTCATTCAAATTCTGCAAACTAGAGGTAGGGGGAGTCTTTATTCACCATAAGGGTTGTATGAACATATGAGTAGTGAAGGATTTGAATATATTTTTATCTTTAAATTCATGATTTTGATGTACTAAATTTATGATTGATATTCGGTTAATTTTTCTAATTCCTATATGAACCCGTATTAGAATCGCTGCCATGGTCTAGGAAACAACGCGAATATGTTTTACGATAATTGCTACTAAAATATATGTTTGATTTAGTTTTTCCTTATTCCTTATCAGTTCATGAACTGAAGTTATTTATGTATTATTTTTTCTAATTATTGACATGACACGTGTTTAATTCTTGTCTTATTTGAATTGGAAGTAACAAGATCATGTCTATAAAATCTATGTAGAAGGGATTTTATTGTTATTATTTTATTCAAAATTTGATGGATCCAGTATAACTTGATTTCATGCGTTACTACATTATTTTAATGTCAAGAGGTTTGGGATTCATGAAGTTAGGCAAAGTTGCATTCAATCTCTAATATTTTAGTCTATTCCATTATATGATTAGATATGAAGTAATTAGTATAGCATCCATATGAGTTTTTACCGTGTAGCAATGTTCATGATAGGAAAAATCAACTATGATCTAAAGTTAGGCTAAATATCTACCTGTGAAATTATGTCTCCTTTCTTTTAGACCCTTTAGTTGCCAAACATGGTATTTTCATAAGGTTAAGTCTTGCCGCTAGATAGATATTTTTTTGGGAATATTCCTGTGATACAATTTTGATTGTTCAATTTCTTTGGGGTTGTCTCCAACAACAAGTAAATAATAGCCAGAATGAGAGGAAGTAAAGTTATTAATTTTGTGTGGCATTTGTTAACCTTGATGGTAGGACCTTTGATATCCAATGTTCTCTTAAATATTTAGGAGTGATAAAAAAAATAAGGTTATTAATTAGTAGTTACAAATGAGGGAGTATAAAGGTAGAAAAAGTATTTGATATTTTAGATGACAGATTGAATTGATTAGATATTAATTGATGAGCAAAGATGTAATATTTGAATATGTGTTATATAAAGATGTGTGATTTAAAAATGTCTTATATAAAGATGTGTTATTTGAAGATGTTTGATTTAAAGATGTGTTATTTTAAGATGTGTGATTTAAAGATGTACTATATGAAGATGTGATATTTGAAGATGTGATATTTGACGATGATGCTATTTAAATATGTGTAATTGTTGAGTCATACAAAAATGTGCATTGTTGAGTCATTATTTGATGTTCATGCATTCATGGTCGAGTCTATTTAACGATGTTGTATTTGACGATGGTGTGGACAAAATCAGTAACATACCTCTGATGTCCAAAATATTTGACGATGGTGTGGACAAAATCAGTAACATACCTCTGATGTCCAAAATATTTGACGATGGTGATAGGTTTGGTACCACATGCATATAGAGTCGAGTTAGGGACATTGCATACATAGTTGCAAGTTTATCTGAAGATGTGTAATTTGAAGATGTGCTATTTATAGATGTGATATTCGATGATGTGTTTCTTTATGATTATGTGTGAATAGTTGGTGTTTATATTAATGTCCACTTAATGTTATTACTTGTTTTTGAAGCTTCCTTGTTATTATAAGATGTTGAATTGATGCCTATTGATTGTATTTTAATGAATGTACATGTTATGAATGTGAATATTACATGACTGTAATGTATACAAGCCTAACTGCAATTGATGATTATTTTATATGAATCTATACATGTGTTTGTACCTCTCTTGTGTTGGATATATTCTCACCCTCTTAAATTTGGACTGTACTCTCGCCGGGTACAGATTCACATGAAAGATATAACTAGTAGCAGTGAGTCTCAAAGGATGGCGTCGGAGCCTTCCTGTTTATTTATCGTTTTTGGGAGTTTTATCAAGTCGTCGCTCTGATTAGTAACACTAGGGATTGGGAGCTTATTTTTATTTAAGACTTTGTTTTAGAATTCATTTTGAATTCAGTTTTGATGTTGATTTAATGATGTGACAATTACTTTGAATGCTTTGAAATTTATTCCGCTGCGACATTTTTAATTTAAATGAAGTCTTTTTGTTTTGATCAAGATGTGTGACACCCTTGCGTGTTTAATTATTTATTGAATTTTATTAGAAAATAAAATGTGGGGTTTAGGGTGTTATACTGTGCTGATAAGTTGGCAAATATGGGTCATTCGGTTCAGGGTTCGGTTTGGTTGACATCTTTACCGCAGGAGCTGCACTCTGATTTCTTTCGTGAGCAGTGTGGGTGGCCTAATTACAGATTTCCATAGTCTGTTGATTTACTTTTCTCTGTTGTTTTTTGGCTTTGCTTTGTTGTTTCTGAGGGTTTTGGCCTAGTCCCCCCTCTTGTATTTATTTTTCCTTTTTTAAAAATATTTTCTTTGAGTTAGGCGGCATAGGATGGAGGTCTCGCGGGGTGCCAACCTAGTTGGGATGTCGTTGTTTCCTCTTGATGCTTGTCCTAGCTCCTGGCTTACCAAAAAAAATTACATAATTAGTTTCAACATTTTTTTTAAGAGACAAAAGAAAGCATATTTTATTTAAATAAGGAAATATACCGAAAGAAACAGAAATCATAACAACTTATCAAAGCCAAATCCTTTGTAGAAAGAAACAGAACAATTTATAATTATGCATCTACTAAGTAGTCTTAACGGATTAATATCTTTCTTCTAATTGATAAACAATGAATTTATCATATAGTATTGATTTCGGACCCGTTTGTTATAGTTTTTTTTTTAAAATAGATTTTTGTAGTGTAATATGTTTTTGTTATAATTTTTTTAACAAAGAAATTTTTAAGGAAAACTGCAAATAAAAAATCGGTTTGAATAGCTTATCTTAAAATGTCATTTTACGTATTTTATCATTTTGTTATAATTTTTTTTGGATTCTAAAATTTTAAAAAAATCTCTAAAAAAAACTATTTCAAATAGCTTTTCATAAAAATCATTTTTGGAAAATGTCATTTTGAAAAAACATGTGATTTTTACTATGTAAAATCTCGAACAATGAATATTTAAGTTAGTTAACGTCAAAATCTGTTTTTTAACTTATACCAAATGAGTTTGAAACAACTACTGTTTTTTGAGTAAATTTCCAAAAAAATATATTTTTAGAAATCTAATTGGTTAAGTATCAGGGTCAAATACACCAATTTTCGTCTATCACTTTTATGTTTTAACTATGTCGCACATGTTTAACAAAAGTAGACA
The DNA here is from genome assembly GCA_018208015.1 of Medicago ruthenica. Lineage (NCBI taxonomy): Eukaryota > Viridiplantae > Streptophyta > Magnoliopsida > Fabales > Fabaceae > Medicago > Medicago ruthenica. Next base: position 326,653 of record WNNG01000641.1, read on the forward strand.
CGACTCTTCTACATGACTTCTTTTTGTAATGATGTGAATACACGAGACCTTAAAAATGTTACTATTTGTTTAATAATTTAGCTGTGTAATCTTTAATTTAACATAACACTTTTTTTTAGGGGAGTTTAAAACAACACACATTTTTTTCTTTAAAAAAAAAACAACATAACACATTTTTTTGAAGCAAAAAAATTTAGCATAAAATATTAATAAGCATATATATAAGTATATTCGGTCATAAAATGTGCAAAATACATGAAATCATACCCTCTCATTATACTTCCATGAGCGATAAGCCCCCTGAAAATTTTATTACAAAGCGAAATCCAAGGTTTAATATATTTAATTTGACATGAAAAATCAAACATAAACAACTAAATAACAAACAAGTAGTTCATCAACCAAGTACATATTTCTATAAAATTAATCTATTTTGAAGCAACAAGACTTTCATAATGAGCTTTGAAAAAGGCCAAAAGTCTTTCTCTTGGAGGCAAATTTTCCTTGACAATTGAGTGGTTGTTGAATTCTTGGCTCCAATTGTAAAGCTTAGGAAATTTCTCACTGGTGAACAACTTTAGTCCTGTTACTTCTTGTATAATAGGAAACCAAAAAGCTATGAAGACAGCAGTAATGTCAATAAGTCCAATCTCCTCTCCACCAAAAAACTTGTCCTTGAGCTCGTTCTCAAGAAATTGAAGAGCCTCTTCTGTTTCCTCAAAACTCTTCTCACGTTCTTTCTCATCAAGAGTGAAAGCAGTTTTCCATGCAGGAATCATACACTGGTCTCACAAATCAAGGTCATTATAAAAATTAGGCATGTTAAATAAAAGGAAGAAAAAAAATGGTATGTTCATTGAGTTGGTGGAATAAGAAAATTAATCTGTTTATGTATAGTAAGTAATTATAATAATTTGTTTACGATAAATGTTAGTAGTTTGTTAGATTAATAGTTTACTCATTCCTTTAGGTTTGAATACAAGACCTCCTACTCATTTTCTCTTAACTCAAATTTGTTGACTTACTCAACCCTTCGTAAAAACTATAAACTATTAAAATAACTTACTTTTCTTAGTTTATCCCGAATGAATTAATCTTTCAGGAGAAATGTTGGACCCTTTTTCTAATCAAAATTCAAATATTGATTCACAACTTTGTGGAAGTCTATCCCTTTCATTAGAGTAGAACTAACTCATATCGGTTATGATAGCTTATTTTACAAAACACCTCTTAGTTCGATCAAAGAATCTTATATAAACTTATTAAATAAATAATAAGTTAGAAAAAAATTATACTTATAACAATATTTTCATTTTTTAAAAGTATATCTAAATTAAGATAAAAGTTTATTTATATAAAATTTTGAAGATAGATTTTTACGCAATCAAAATAATTTTGTTAATTGAACTCAAGCAAAAATGGACCTAAGATCTCAAATTAACCTCTTTCTGTTTCCTCAATACCCATCTCAATCTCTTTCTCATCAAGAGTGAATGAAACTTTTTGTATAGCTTCCAACCACTAGTCTCACAAATTAAGGTAATAAAATTATTAAAATCATAAATATTAAAATCATATTATATATGTATATGTATGCATGTATATCCTCTAAAAAAATATATTATGTGTATGTGTGTGTGTGTGTGTGTGTGTGTGAAGTTCGATTAGAGTTACACAAAGCAAAATTAGAGAGAGAGGTAATTACCTTATCGTCTATGAATTTGGACCAGAAACGTGCCAAGGCTCTTTTACAAGGATCTGAAGGCAAGATAGGATTTTGTTTCCAAGTCTCATCAATATACTCAATAATCACAAGGGACTCTGATATAGGCTTTTCATTGTGAACTAATACAGGAACTTTTTTATAAACAGGGTTGTAATTGATGAGTGTATCACTCAAGTTCTTAAACTTTTCTAACTCATATTTGTATTCAACTCCCTTCAATGTTAGAGCAATCTCCACCCTGCACACAAATGGACTTGCCATCATTCCAAAAAGCTTCACTTCTTCCTTATTTGATGCCATCGTAGTGCTTTAGTTATTTACTCAAACAACTGTTTAATTAGGAATACTCTTTGATTGATTCTTATGGTCTACTTTTATACATAGAGACTGGATTTTTTATTCAACAAAAAACGGAAGTCAAATAGGAAAACTATATTCGAGTAAAGCAACCTGATCTTTCGATACACGCGTAGAGACACCATAAATGGCTTGATCACACCCGAAATAATTTTCATATCAACATAGACACAAATGAAAAAAATATATATTGAGCTCCATTATAAAATAGTATAATGTTGGTCCTTGCTATCCACTTAATGTTGGGTGACTTTGACGTGCTAATACTTAATTTGAGACCCTTCGTTTTATAAAAAATAGTTTATAAATCGATCTACTTTTCCTCCTATTAAGAAATTTCTGACTACGTGAATGTCCAGAATAGTGATGCAAGAGATTACGTACAATGAGTGTTGAGAAAGTTTTGGGCAAACAAAACCGTATGAGTTTTATCCTTAGACGCAACTACTCTCTAAAGACAGAGCATCTTCAGTTGAGAGTTTTTTTATCTAATAGAGACTCCATTCTATTAAGAATTTTATTAGAGAAAAATAAATAGATCCTCAGTTACCATCATCTATATAACGATCATTTCTCTTTTCAACAACTAATAGATTCAACGATTGAAATAGAAAAGAGAAAAGATAAAGTTGGTCTCACTATCTCAAATTTATGTAACTCTTGTTATCTTCAATTTCTTAATTTTTATTTATTTTCTATATATAGGCATTAAAGTACATATTAGTGAGATCTATTTAAGATTTTTTTTAGTTTAGAATAAATTACACTACATGTTTTTTAAGTTATTTAATTATAACAAGTTGGTTTTTTAAATTTTTTTCTACCAACTACGTTTTTTTAAGTTATTTAATTATAACAAGTTAGTTCAATAATTTTTTTTCGTACCACTTAAATCTTCTAAGTTATTTAATTGTAATAAGTTGGCCATTTATGTTATTCAATTATAACAAGTCAGTCGTTAAATAACTTAAATGACTTAAGTGGTACGAAAAAAACTTAAACGGTCGACTTGTTATAATTGAATAACATAAATGACCAATTTTTTTATAGATAGATGACTAACTTATTACAATTAAATAACTTAAAAGATGTCTTGTGTAATTTAGCCTTTAGTTTACTATCGTTGGAATTATTGAGTCTATAATAAGTACTTTCATTAAAATGTTATAAATAAAGGATGTGTGTGATCCATTTAAAGACTTTTTTAGTTTACCATCATTGTAAACTTTGTTAGAGTCTTATAGTCTTATTTGATAAACACTTTGACTAAGCTTTAATAATACAATAAAAGTTTGTCATATACTATCATTATTGCTTTTTGTAATTCTTTTTTATTTTTCTACATATATTAAGAAAAACAATTAGGTAAGTTCAACATAGATAGTGTACTGGCTGAGAGTACGATATGAGAAAACTAGGGTTTTCCCAGTCTGTTTTGGTCATCCCCCCTTTGGGATTGATCCCAAGGTTGGGCCTGTCCATCCATGATTTTGGGCCCAGATCATAAAGGGCCAAAACTATGGTTAGGGCGCCCTTTCAAGCTGCTGAGAGCGCCCTCAGGGGGTGCCTTTAGGAAGGCTCCCTAAAATTATGTGACTGTCAGGTGGGCCTTGTACCCTTCTGGAGAGCGCCCAGCCTGATTCTAAGGGTACAAGCCCTTGTTTGTGGGGCCTAAAGGCCTAGATGGTAAGATCTACAGTCCACAGCCCAACAAGCACGAGCTTTGGGACAAGGCGAAGTGATTAAACTGTTGCCAGGGAATTATTTGTATACGACTTCTTGCCCAGCAAGTGAGACTTACTGGTTGTGAAACTATGAAAGTTTTTGAATTACGAGGTGCTAGCCCAACATGGGTGCAAGCCCAACACGGGTGCTAGCCCAACACGGGTGCTAGCCCAACATAGGTGCTAGCCAAACACGGTTGCTAGCCCAACACGGGTGCTAGCCCAACATGGGTGCTAGCCCAACACGGGTGCTAGCCCAACACAGAACACGGGTGCTAGCCCAACATGGGAGCTAGCCCAACACGGGTGCTAGCTCCATGTTTCTGTTTTGAGTGCTTTAATGGGCGCTAGCTCAACGAGAGTATTCATAGCCCAACAAGCACGAGTCTTGGGATAAGGCGAAGTGATTAAACTATGTGTAGAAACGGTACCTTTGAGTAGACTAGATCGCCACGCCGGAAATACCCAAACGTGGGCGTGATCCCTTTTGAAGGTTCAGGTTGAGGACGCGCCTTAGTGGGATCCGACGGCTGATATGAGGCGACCTTTCGCTCTCGCTGACGTGTTCAGGCTCAAGTCGCCCTTCTCCATCCTGGCGTCGAGATTTCCGCCCTTGATTCCTTTAAGATTGTTGTAGACGGCGCCCTGGTGGACGAACCGTAATTTTTTGTTGTAATTGTTAATTTTACTTTGATCTTAGTGAACTCTTTGAATTCGTAGTGATGCATTATTTTTACTATGTTGCTTGAATTTCTTCATTTTAATGGCAATGCTAACGATGTTTCCTGGGCGGTAACTATTATTTGTCTATTTCGCGACTTGCTAAAAATTGTCAAACCGTTTTAATCTCAGCGTTGTTGTTTTGTTAGGGCATCCTTTTACATGAACCCTTCTATTTTCGCAACGTCTTATAGTTCCCCTTTTGGGGGTAAGGAGTTAGGTGGCGGTCTCATTTTCGGCTCGCGACGTCTTAGAGCCCTCTTTGGGCTTAAGGAATTTAGGCGGCGATCTCAGAAGCTTAGCACACGACGTCTTAGAGCCCTTTTTTAGGGTTAAGGAATTAGGTGTGCAACCCTCGCTGGGGTTTGGCGATCTCATTTTAGCACACGACGTCTTAGAGCCCTTTTTTAGGGTTAAGGAATTAGGTGTGCAACCCTCGCTGGGGTTTGGCGATCTCATTTTAGCACACGATGTCTTAGAGCCCTTTTTTTAGGGTTAAGGAATTAGGTGTGCAACCCTCGCTGGGGTTTGGCGATCTCATTTTAGCACACGACGTCTTAGAGCCCTTTTTTAGGGTTAAGGAATTAGGTGTGCAACCCTCGCTGGGGTTTGGCGATCTCATTTTAGCACACGACGTCTTAGAGCCCTTTTTTGGGGTTAAGGAATTAGGTGTGCAACCCTCGCTGGGGTTTGGCGATCTCATTTTAGCACACGACGTCTTAGAGCCCTTTTTTAGGGTTAAGGAATTAGGTGTGCAACCCTCGCTGGGGTTTGGCGAGTACAAGCTTCATTTTGTCTCCAGATATTGCCGGATTGTGTCGCTATCTTTTACTTCAAATCTTTAAATTGCGACACTCCGTATCTCACCTCTGCAAGAATTCAAACTAGCACAGTAAAAGCATGTAGAGAGTAATAGGGCTATTAATTAAGCATGTGAGTATAATAACAACTAACAAGTACTTGCGCCATGTTGACAAATAACAATTTTTACGGATTTTGGTGTTAGAACGCGTGGTATCATGTGATATATTCATGATCCACAATATAAAATAAAGTATCATCAAATAAACAAGGATATGAATCCGGCGGCTTTGATATGTCTTTGCCACCTAGAGAATTATGCATGAGAGAGAGAATAAGATCCTGTGCTTGAATTAGACTGGGCGCCTTGTGTTAAAGTTACGAGTATCCGTTCGCTTTGCCTTGGACGTATGCCCGAATTTGCCATATGGTTTACCTTCTTTCCCTAAGTCAAATCCAAACAAATAGAGATCATTTGTTAGGATCGATTATCCTTGCTTTGAAGCCGTTATGCGATTTCACAAATCTGTCGTTTCGATAAATCTTTAGATTTTCAAGAAGAATAATGTTTTGAGGAACAATATATAATATCAATGAGAGAATCATTTCATATGACCATTGATCATGAGAGAAAGTAGAAAGGGATTTGCACTTATCTTTATGTTTGTGGAGTTTGTAAGATCTTCCACTTCTTAGGCGGCATTTGGATGCCTTGCACTTGATTTAGGAATTTCTCTATGTTGGAATAATTCACCACTTTGTTGTAAATTTTCCATTTGCTTTGATGAACATTTTGCCTTGCCCCCTCGCTTCTTTTTTGAGGAGTTCGCGCGTCCGGATTTTGGCAGGAACGATCATAAAGTGTGTCGGGCTCGAAGGTAAGCGGCTAGAAATAGCATTAATGTGCCTGTGACATTTATCTCAACAAATTCTACGTTCTTTATGTTAGAACAGTTTGTTAGTAAATTATGGGTAACTCAAGTTTCAGCAACCATAGAGAAGTCATGTAGGAAGTGGCATTAATATGCTCATTTTGAATAATTTTATAATATGCTTTAGATATAGGGATGAGGTTTGGAGAGACGAAAAATGCAATGTTCATGCATCGCTTTGTCTAAATAAAATAGCAAAAGTAGGGATTTGATACCGTCTTATGTGTCACCACCTTGGATCTACCTCATTTCAAGTCGTCACCATTCTTCGGCGTCCTCCCTTCTGGACTGCAGCACTTCATAGGCGAAAGCCTCTCAGGAGCCTTCAACGCGGGAACTTTTCAGGGCAGAAGTCTTTATGGGCTCATAAGTTTCGTAATTGCTCCGCGCATAACACGGTTGACACCTTCACCGTCTGATGGTCTTTGCCGGACTCAATTTGTCTTCGGATTTTGTCAGACTGTGTCGCTATCTTTTACTTCAAATCTTTAAAATGCGACACTTTATATCTCACCTGTATAAATTCAAACAAGCACGGAACAAAATACATAGATATATGGTGACAGATTATCATTGCTCCCAATTTTATAGTGCTATCAAATATCACTAAATATGGGTGCTACTGTTGTGTGATGGATTTCCCAAGCCATGCCTTTACTTTCACTTCCACGTGGGCCATTTGTGTTTGGACAAACACACAACCACTTGCAATTCCGCCGTTAGATTGTTGCAGTGTATGGTATAATAGTGTATTGAAGTAACATATAATAACTGGAGATTTCAACCTCACGAAGAGAAACCACACACCAGTACACGAGACTTTGACCTTCAACACCATGTGGACAACTAAAGGCGCCAGTCATTCGCATTCCCCGTGCCAGAGATGTGTGTATAAGCTTCTCGTGTGATCTGAACCTGCAAAGAGCTCGTCAGTATATAGAGAAGGATGAGAGTTTCACCTCTTGTGGGCCGGTTCCTTTGTGGGAGGCTTATTCGAGTCACGAGTTTGTTGTATTGTTGTCGGACTCGGATACGAAGGCAGACTCATTTGTCGCTGCGCATGAGAGCACCTTCATACTCAATTGTTGGGCGGCCTCTCCTTTCCCGGGTTGGAGGACGATTTCACTTCGGAATGTTACCTTATGGGCGGCCACTTCTGGTTCGCCTCTTACCAAGGGCGCCCAGCTTCGCGGTGGTGGTGCAGGCGGGCTTGGTCGTGAAGATGATGATTCTCCATCTACTTTCCCAAATGAAACGATTTCGTAACCGTTTCAATTTGCAAACTGTTCATCTTCTCGTGAGAACTTGAAGAAAACGATTCAGAAACCAGAAGTGAATAATTCAGTTTCAGGCGTTTTTTGCCATTTCGTTGTGATTCGTCAAATTGTGATGGATGTTCGTATCTGTGAACAAACCTTCGGTCTCTATGGATGATAATTTCTGTTTTGGATTACATCTCTGTAACCGTTTTTCAACTTACGCGTTTTGGATGAACCTTCGTTCGTGAAGATGAACATTGACGACCTTCGGTAACCGTTTCCTCCATTGATGAATCTTGATGAAGATTCAAGATGCGAACCTTAATTATTGAATTTTGACAAGGACCTTCATCAGATCATATGAATTCTTTGCTGAATATGTTGAATATTGTTGAATTGGATGAGTTTTTCTCCAATCTGTCGCGTGAGAGTGAAAACTAGGGTTTCCCCCTCCTTCTAGCGCAAACTGTACTGGCTGAGAGTACGATATGAGAAAACTAGGGTTTTCCCAGTCTGTTTTGGTCATCCCCCCTTTGGGATTGATCCCAAGGTTGTTATTTATAGTCCCAATATGGGTCTGTCCATCCATGGTTTTGGGCCCAAATCATAAAGGGCCAAAACTATGGTTAGGGCGCCCTTTCAAGCTGCTGAGAGCGCCCTCAGGGGGTGCCTTTAGGAAGGCTCCCTAAAATTATGTGACTGTCAGGTGGGCCTTGTACCCTTCTGGAGAGCGCCCAGCCTGATTCTAAGGGTACAAGCCCTTGTTTGTGAGGCCTAAAGGCCTAAATGGTAAGATCTACAGTCCAGATAGTAAAAAATTGTAGAGAGACATCTGATATGCGCAGTAACATGGGTTTTACCTGCAATTTTCTACATCTGAGCATTTATAGTGTGTGAATGTTGCTAAGAGACTTTCTAAAACCTAAAAGAAAAGAAAAAAAGAAAAACATGATGCGTATGTGATATTTCTATTTTGAATATGAACTAGTATGTATCGCACGTGTAGCTTTATTTGTAATAATTGTTACAAAATACATTTATTTGTTATATTTATTAGGGAAAGACGGGTGTTTGTCAGTTTTTTTTACCACGCTAACCAGGGGCGGCAGCACCCCCCAGCAAGTTTGGGCACATGCCCGGGTTTAACCCATATTTTTTTTGGTATTTAGCCCAACCCATTAACCCACTTCAACAACAAAAAAAAAAGGGCAAGGCAAAAAATCACAACACAAACGCGTGTTCTGTTTCAACCACGACAACACAACAACTTCTGCCATTCAATTCACAAACGTGTGTTCTGCTTCCTTCACTTCTGCAATTCCGATTCAATTCACAACAACAACTTCTGCGATTTCACAACAACAACTTCTGCTTCAACTTCTGCGATTTCACAACAACAACTTCTGCTTCAACTGACTGTGATTCACTCTCCTCTGCCTCTCCACTCTCCTCCTTCATCCTTCTCTAGTTCTCTTCTGGTATTTTCCTTCTTTCTTTTCTTTTCTTTTCTTGTTATTTTTTCTTTTCTTTTCTTTTAGTTTTAGGGATTTAGGAATTGATAATTATGATTTCTGATTGTTATTAGGGATTAGAGATTATGGATTTTAGGTTAGGATTTAGGAATTGATAATGTTGATTTAGGGATTATGGATTTTAGGTTAGGAATTGTTAATTCTGATTCTGATTCTTTTCTGATTGTTACTTTGGTGTTGTGCATCTTAAATAATCTATCCATTGTAAATCTACCCATCTTAATTTGTGACTATATAAAACAGAATTAAAAAGTGGCATGGAGGTGGTTGTTTTAGCAATAGCACTGCCAAAATTAAATAATCAGAATTGAACTATTGAAGAACTTATATTAGTCACATTTTGAAGAATCTTAATTTGTTGGACGAAAATCATGATTATGGCTGTTTTGAATTTTGATTGTTGTGAATTGTTATTTTTTTAGTGATGAGGAGGTTTTTGGTTGATAGAACAAGAATTGAAAATGTGAATGTTGTGCAACCGGAAGCCGAAGTAGAAGTAAGAGAATCAACGCCTAATGTGGTCAATGAGTTTAATCCAAATGAGATTGTATGTAATCCAGGTCGTAGGAAACAAATTCATGCATTTGCTTCGGATATTCAAGACCAAGTGATGAGGGAGATATTCAAGTCATTTGATGATGTTGATATTATTCGAACATTCACCGCAAAGAGGTCTTGGAAAGAACATTTACCTCCTAATTTTATTTAGCACACTATTGGTTGGTTATGTTTCATCTCTCTTATTTAGCACACTATTCGATTTATGACTATTTATATATATTATGTCACAATGTGAATTTATTGTTAAAATTTTGCCCAAGCTACGTAAAATTCCTGGCTCCGCCACTGATGCTAACGTATGTGTATATTTTATTATGTTTGTTTGCATAATTTTGATTACAATTTTTAAATATTAATAGAAACTATTCGCAGATCGATTTATCTACAAATTATTGTCAAAGCATATAACGGAATTATTTATTACATATTTTTTAGTAAAAAAAATCAACTCGGCATATTTTTGTCTGTTTGTATATAAAATAAAAATAAAATAACAATTATTTTCTTATTGATTATAATTATAGTGACATATACTTGATGTAGTTTGTTACACTTTTTTTTAAGGATAAAGATAAAAAAACTGGACATATACTCATATCGTGTTTGTTACACGATATATTATGTGCGGTAACAAAAAAAATATTGTGTTTGTTACATTCTTTTAATATTTGAATTCACTCTCATGCATTATCTTTTTTAATGATAAGAAAAAAAATCGGACATATACAATTTGTTACATTTTGTTTTAATATTTGAATTTACTCTTATCTATTTGTTATATGTGTTATTTGCATTAAAAGTTGAGGATAATTTTAGAAGGAGAAAAAATCACTCCAAAAGAGCCAAAAATGAGCTTTTTTTTATATATAGTATAGATTAAAAATACATTTGGGAGAGTCTTCATTTTTTCGTATGTGACTCTTTAACTTTGACATTAAGAGAGGTGTGAGTTGACCGGGGTGACATTCCAAATTGTATATGTCATTCTGGTAAAATTTGTTTGTTCTAAATTATATGTCACTTTACAATATTAAGGAATCATTAATGCTTATTTTTCTATTACGTCTCTTACTATTTATTACTTTATCTTTTTTCAACTTTTTTTATTTATATTTTTTATACCTTTAATGAAGAATATTTTTGCAAAATAACTCACAATTTCTTTTTTTATATAACATTAACTATATTTCTTAATTTATGTGAAGTTGTTAAAGTGACATATAATTTAAAACGGAGGGAGTAAATCCGTTAGAATGGTAAGGAGTTGAATCTACAACCCCTTATTCTCTCCAACCTTGTATTCCTTCACCAAACCGCATAGCACTTTTGTATGATTTTTTATTTATTTTTTGTTTGTGTTGAGGTTTATAAGCTCTTACCACTAAGGTAGTTGCATGGTTTTAATTTCATGTGAAATTTTATTATTATTTTATATATTTTTCAAATGTTATGAAATTCAGTTATAAATTAATTTTTATACACCTTAAAAAAAAATATTTACGTTGCATCTAATAATTTGTTGTCACGTCATTTTATGAATATGATATATTATATATAAGTTTTAAATTCAATAAACGATATTTTCATATATAGTTGTACATTTTTTTTATACTAATAACATATATAAATCAAGTTGATTTTGTTATAAAGTGATATGTTATTTTCATGGGAATAAGGATTTGTAATTAAAATAGTATAAACGAAAACAACAAAATCCTATAATTTTTTAACCAAGGAGATATCCTAGGTTGCATATATCTAGTATGACATCAAAATTGAAACAGAAACTAAAATGACAAACAAGTAGTTTAGACATTTTCCTTAAATTTGACAAGTACATATGGCCTTAAATTGATCTATTTTGAACCAAAATGACTTTCATAACGAGCTTTGTAGAAGGCCAAAAGGGTTTCTCTAGGAGGCAACTTTTCCTTGACAATTGGGTGGTTGTTGAATTCTTGGCTCCAATTATAAAGCTTGGGAAATTCCTCACTAGTGAACAATTTCAGTCCAAATGCTTCTTGTATAGGAGAGAACCAAAAAGCAATGATCACGGCAGCAATATCAACAAAGCCAATCTCCTTCCCACCAAAGAATTTGTCTTTGAGCTCATTCTCAAGAAATTGAAGAGCCTCTTTTGTTTCCTCAATAATCTTCTCACGTTCTTTCTCATCAACAGTGAAACAAGCTTTCCGTACACCATTCAAACACTGGTCTCACAAATTAAGGTAGTTATTAAATTATCCATGTTAACAGTAAAAAAAAAATGGTACGCACATAGTAGTATAAGTTAATTAATCTGTTTTTATATAGGAAGTCTTCTATGTAACTTTCATGTTCATAAAAAGAAGTTTAGAAGAAGGATAACTATTAAAATTTGAAGTATGGTCACCCAAAGTTAACCTTTACTAATTAAGTTATATTTTGAAGACTTCTTTGGTAATTTAGCCCTAAGGCTCTGTTTGGGAGTTTGGAGGAGAGCGGAAGAGATGAGAGGGTTCTGGAGGGATAAGATTAGAGAAAAAAATAGAAATTTTTTAAATTTTTTGAGAGAGTGGTTTTGTAGAGAATGACAAATAAATATTTATGATTAATGTATTTTTAACTTTGAAAGTATTATAACAACATAGATTGGATTTGAAAAACTCACCAAAACTCTCCGAAAACCTTCAAACTTCTTCTCCCATACAATTTTTTTAGTTCCCCAAATTATGATAATTTTGTATGAAGAAAACTAAACTCTCCAAAGTCCTCCACTCTATCTCTCCATTCTTTCCACTTCTTCCTTCCTTTTTTTTACAAACTCTCCCCTCCCCTCAAAACTCTCAAACAGAGCCTAACAAACATATTTAATGCTAACTAAAGTTGGATATATGAGCTTGGACCAGAGTTACACAAAGAAAACTAGAAGAGGAGAAATTACCTTGTCATCAATGAAATTGGACCAGAAACGAGCCAAGGCTCTTTTGTAAGGGTCAGAAGGCAAGATTGGATTTTGTTTCCAAGTCTCATCAATATACTCAAGAATCACAAGTGACTCTGAGATGGGCTTATTGTTGTGAACAAAAACAGGAACTTTCTTATAAACAGGGTTGTATTTTTTGAGTGTATCACTCAAGTTCCCTACCTTTTCTAACTCATATTTGTATTCAACACCCTTCAATTTAAGAGCAATCTCCACCCTGGTTACAAATGGACTTTCAACCAATCCAAAAACCTTCACCTCTTCCTTATTTGATGCCATTCGTAGAGCTTGATCAATTCTGTACTCAAACAACTGTTTTTGGATCGTTGATTGATTCCTAAGATTTACTTTCATATATAGAGCAAGGATTGTTCTGTTTGACTATTAGGAGCAAGGATTATTTTTCAACAAAAAATACGGTAGTCAACTATAGAAAACTAGTAAGATAATACTAGAAAACTATAATGACTTAAGTCCTAGAATTTTTGGTTGGACTAACACAATTCCACAAAATTGATTTGTAACATGAGAACTATCCCTACTTATAAACATTTATTAAGATCATATCACTTTATTGTTGAACGCGATTTGAGTGACTCAATAGCAGAAACATGTCAAGGCTTAGGGGTCAAGGGTTTAGAAATTTCGAAAGTTTGATCTAGTGATAAAAGATAGACATTAGATCTAGTGATTTTGCATTCTAGCTCTGCTAGTATTCTTAGATGGAGATAAATGCAAATACATTGCGAGTGTTTTTTATGCTTATTGAAAAACGAGTAAAGATCCACTCGATTTTTCTCAAAATAAATGAAGAATGTTATTTAAAAAGAGTTAGATACAAAAATAGAGAATGAATCCTATCATTAATTGAGTTCTACGATCATTATTTTTTTTTCTTCAAATTTCTTTATATCTATATTTTTTAAATGAAAGAAATAGCGATGATCCTACTCCAAAGAAACTACCCCTCACCTTAAATTTTCTTAAATGAAAGTCATTGCCTAGAGAGTTCACTTTTCCTATTAAAAAATGTATGACAACGTGAATGTCCAAAAAGTGATATAAGGGATTACGTAACTATAAGCAATAAACATCTAGAAATTTTTGGCCAAACACAAGCACAAGAGTTTTTTCCTTACACGCAACTAATTTTGGTGAATTAGGGAAAAAAAATTGGGGTAATAGTTTTTTTTATTTTTACAAGGCAAAATAAAATATATTACCACAAGAAAATATTATGCTCCTTAACATAAGATGTGCAAAGAAGAGCAAAGAGTATTACATCATTTTGATTAGTACGATTATCGTTGACCTATAAATTACTAGACTTGTACATTTTTTTAAATAAGCCATAGATCAAACAATCTATTTTACGTATTTTTATTCATTTATTTTTTAGCTTTTATCTTTCACTTATGTATTTCTTAGAGTCTGTTTGACAAGGCACAAAAACAAGCTTATGTCTTATAGCTTATAGCTTATAAGTTTGTATGACAAAAAAAGACTTGTTTGGTAACAGTCTTTTCGTCAGGAACTTATAACTTATTTCAGGAGCTTATAGCTTATTTTTAAGACGCTATTTCAAGTAGCGTTTGAGTTTATAACTTATAGCTTATTGTTTTTTCTTCCTCTTTTACACTTACTATTTTATTTAAATACCAGTTTTACCCCTTATGTTTTATTATAATTTAAAATAAAAAATAAATGTATTAAATACAGGGAATACCAACGATCATGCAAAGAGAGATAAAAATGGGTTCTACTGCTTCTTCATTCTCTTTGTATTGTCATTCTCCTTCTCCACCATTCCTCCATTGTTTCTTCTCCTTTCTTCATCCAGGTTTGCGATTTTTCCTCATGATGAACTTCCGGATATTGTTGATGGTAATCAATGTAGTGAAAGACCAATTGGGAGATCAACAAAGACAAAGGAAATTTGTAACAATATTGCTGCTTTATTATGGAATATTAGGCGATAGACTTATTATTATTATTATTATTTTGGATTAATATAATTGTAGTTAAGATTATCTTAATTCGTACTTAAATGACAATGATATTGTTGTTGTTGTTGTTATTATTATTATTATTATTATTATTAATGTATGTTGTTCTTGTCTTCATAAAAAATTGAATGATATAAAAATGTCCTTTTATGTCATTTTACATCTATTAGCTAGTTGAGCCGCTAATTTTACCAAACACTTCAATTAACTTATCAGCCATAAGTCATCAGCCATAAGCTATAAGCTATCAGCTATCCGCTATTTTTGTCAAACAGACTCTTAGTTTAGTAGCTTAAACACCCAAAAAATATTGTATTTAATGCTCTTTGAAGTAATTAAAAAATCTACAGCTGATGGACATAGTTCTTTCCTCGGCGTAATCGCTTGAAGAAAGGAAATTACTATTGAGAGCTATTAGTCAATATTTTTCGACTAACTTTCAAGTTTATCAACATATATTATTATTTATTGAATTTACTTCACTTAACTACTCCATTAACTACAATTAATAAGTGTAATTTAAAAAACTACAATTAATAAGGGTGTTTGATAAAAGATATTAATTTTATCATTGAAATCAATTTAACTAATCATTTTCTAAAGTACAACACACAATCCAAATGTGACATTTGACCTCAGATAGAGGAATATACATTACAACATTGTCTAATCGGTTGGCATTTTTAACTTACTAACAATAACTCATTGTCATTTCCAAATTATGATTATCTATATTTTTTTTTAGAGAAGTATCTACATGTTGTATCTATCTCTTACTAAAAGACATTTTCCACTTATTTTAAGTAAATAGGGAGGATCCTTACACTCATTACTTAGCCTATACATATTGATTAATGATACATTTTGATTACATAATTAGTTTCAACATTTTTTTTTAAGAGACAAAAGAAAGCATATTTTATTTCAATAAGGAAATACACCGAAAGAAACAGAAATCATAACAACTTATCAAGCCAAATACTTTGTGGAAAGAAACAGAACAATTTATAATTATGCATCTACTAAGTAGTCTTAACCGATTAATATCTTTCTTCTAATTGATAAACAACGAGTTTATCATATAGTATTGATTCCGGACCCGTTTGTTATAGTTTTTTTTTTTAAATAGATTTTTGTAGTGTAATATGTTTTTGTTATAATTTTTTTAACAAAGAAATTTTTAAGAAAAACTACAAATAAAAAATCGGTTTGAATAGCTTATCTTAAAATGTCATTTTACGTATTTTATCATTTAGTTATAATTTTTTTTGGATACTAATATTTTGAAAAAATTCTAAAAAAACTATTTCAAGTAGCTTTTCATAAAAATCATTTTTGGAAGATGTCATTTTGAAAAAACATGTGATTTTTACTATGTAAAATCTCGAATAATGAATATTTAAGTTAGTTAACGTCAAAATATCTTTTTTAACTTGTACCAAATGAGTTTGAAATAACTTCTACTATTTTTGAGTAAATTTCGAAAAAAATATATTTTTAGAAATCTAATTGGTTAAGTATCAGGGTCGAATACACCAATTTTCGTCTATCACTTTTATGTTTTAACTATAGTCGCACATGTTTAACAAAAGTAGACACCACACTTCTACGTGACTTCTTTTTGTTATGACGTGAATACACGAGACCTTCAAAATCCTACTATTAGTTTAATAATTTAGCCGTCTAATCTTTAATTTAACATAACACTCTTTTTTAGGGGAGTTGAAAACATAACACATTTTTTGGAAGCAAAAAAATTAAGCATAAAATATTAATAAGCATATATATAAGTATATTCGGTCATAAAATGTGCAAAATACATGAAATCATACCCTCATTATACTTCCATGAGTGATAAGCCCCCTGAAAATTTTATTACAAAGTGAAATCCAAGGTTTAATATATTTAATTTGACATGAAAAATCAAACATAAACAACTAAATGACAAACAAGTAGTTCATCAACCAAGTACATATCTCTATAAAATTAATCTATTTTGAAGCAACAAGACTTTCATAACGAGCCTTGAAAAAGGCCAAAAGTCTTTCTCTTGGAAGCAAATTTTCCTTGACAATTGAGTGGTTGTTGAATTCTTGGCTCCAATTGTAAAGCTTAGGAAATTTCTCACTGGTGAACAACTTTAGTCCTGTTACTTCTTGTATAATAGGAAACCAAAAAGCTATGAAGACAGCAGTAATGTCAATAAGTCCAATCTCCTCTCCACCAAAAAACTTGTCCTTGAGCTCGTTCTCAAGAAATTGAAGAGCCTCTTCTGTTTCCTCAAAACTCTTCTCACGTTCTTTCTCATCAAGAGTGAAAGCAGTTTTCCATGCAGAAATCATACACTGGTCTCACAAATCAAGGTCATTATAAAAATTAGGCATGTTAAATAAAAGGAAGAAAATAAAATGTTATGTTCATTGAGTTGGTGGAATAAGAAAATTATTTTGTTTGTGTAGTAAGTAATTATAATAATTTGTTTATGATAAATGGTAGTAGTTTGTTAGATTAATAGTTTACTTATTCCTTCAGGTTTGAATACAGACTTCCTACTCATTTTTTCTTAACTCAAATCGGTTGACTTACTCAACCCGTCATAAAAACTATAAACTATTAAAATAACTTATTTTTCTGAGTTTATCTCGAATGACTTAATCTTTCAAGATAAATGTTGGACCATTTTTCTAATCAAAATTCAAGTATTGATTCACAACTTTGTGGAAGTCTATCCATTCCATTAGATTAGAACTAACTCATATTGGTTATGATAGCTTATTTTACAAAACACCTCTTAGTTCGATCAAAGAATCTTATATAAACTTATTAAATTAATAAGTTAGAAAAAAATTATACTTATAACAATATTTTCATTTTTTAAAAGTATATCTAAATTAAGATAAAAGTTTATTTATATAAAATTTTGAAGATAGATTTTTACGCAATCAAAATAATTTTGTTAATTGAACTCAAACAAAAATGGACCTAAGATCTCAAATTAACTTACTCAAATATTTCATTCAAATTAAAGTTGGATATAAATTACAAAAAATAAAAGTTGATATATATATATATATATATATATATATATATATATATATATATATATATATATATATATATATATATATATAGCAAGAAAAAAGATCAGAAGATACTCAGATAGGAGTTACCTTATCATCTATGAACTTGGACCAGAAACGTGCCAAGGCTCTTTGATAAGGATCAGAAGGCAAGATAGGATTTTGTTTCCAAGTCTCATCAATATACTCAATAATCACAAGGGACTCTGATATAGGCTTTTCATTGTGAACTAATACAGGAACTTTCTTATAAACAGGATTGTATTTGATGACTGTATCACTCAAGTTGCCTAACTTTTCCTCCTCATATTTGTATTCAACACCCTTCAATTTTAGAGCTATTTCCACCCTCGTTGAAAAGGGACTCCCCACAAGTCCAAAAAGCTTCACCTCTTCCTGATTTGATGCCATCTTAGTGCTTCAACTATATTTGCTTTAGCAACTGTTTTTGGTTATTTGATTGATATATAAGATCTAGTTATATATAGAGCAAGGAATTTTTTTTTTGTTTGACAATTAGATGCGCAGGATTTTTTTTTTTGTACAAGGACCCAACATTTTTTTTTGTCAAAAAAAGACTGTTGAGTACAAATTCTTAGGATTATGTTTTACCATTTCACAGATACGAAGTTTTTAATGTCTTTTAGCGATGACTAGTCTCTATAAATAAAACCTTGTGGATGCATATAAGATGCTTACTTCTTTCTAATCAAACATTCTCCATACGCATGTAGAGGTTAGAGATCGAGCAATCGACCACTTCTTAAGGAGTTTAAGTTCCTAACCATTTGAATCAATCTGTTGTCGGTAGATTCTTAAGTTTTTTATTCAATGCAAATTGAAAGTCAATCTAAAAATCTATAAAATTCCGTTTGTATGTAAACGAAACGACAAACATCATTTAAAATTCATACACAACTGCAAAATCGTATATTTGAATTCAAGTGAAGGTGTTCATGTTTGAAATATTGACATTGTTAGTTGACTTGATCTTTAGTCACAAAAAATATAATATATGATTACAAGTGTGGAAGAAAATGTAAAATGGACCCATTACTAATTTTTATTATCCCCAGATAAATTACTCATTTTCAAAGACAATCAAAATAAACTAATTTTACTATTTGACGAAGATGATACAACCACGACAACAACCAAGTTTTATCACACTAAGTGATATTGGCTATATGAATCAAACAACATCACATTTTTCTATTAAAAACTATGTCTTTTTACATTTAAAATTAATAAATTGATTTAATGCAAGTTATAAAAATTAGGCTTATTCAAACCACCGGTCCCTTAACTTAATTGTTTGTCTCAAAATGGTCCCCTAACTTTTATTTGTCTCAAATTGGTCCCCTAAGTTTTCATCTGTTACATGTTTAAGTTCTTTCTGTTAGTTTCCATGAGAAAACGTTAAGTTATGACCTCAGACTCTGACTTCAGACTCAAGTCACTAACGTTTTCTCATGGAAACTAACAGAAAAGACTTAAACATGTAACGTATGTAAACTTAGGGGACCGATTTGAGACAAATAAAAGTTAAGGGACCATTTTGAGACAAACAATTAAGTTAAGGGACCGGTGGCTTAAATAAGCCTAATTTTTAGTACTTCAAATTAAACTTATATCTAGAGATATTTTAATTTCCAAAAACTTATATTATGATGTGTTGCACAAGGCAAGGATTCTAGAAAATTCAGTAATACCTTTCTCCTTCCTAAAAAAAAAAGTAATACCTTTCTCCTATTAATAAATCTTTGACTACATTGTGCCAAAAAAAATATCTTTGACTTCATGAAAGCCCAAAAATTTGATGTAAGTGATGACGTACAGCAAGGAATGAGTATACGGATATTTTTGGGCAGAAACGACACGTAAGATACATACGCGCTTTAACTACCATGAACGAACGGAAATAGTGGCCCCCACCTCTTTCCATTATCCTTCTTCCACCTCCACGCTATATTAAGTTCGGTTTGACCAAGTCAAAATTATGAACAATTATTCATGGGTAATGATGACTTTCGTCATGTATGTGTAATGAGCGGTCACAATAGTTCATTAATGTATAACATTTTTAAAATAGTTATTGATTATGCAATTTATTAGTCAAAATAATCTTTGATGTTAAAATACTTCATTAAGGGGGCGTTTGTTTGACGGTTGAAAATTTCATTCTTGAAATAACTTTTCCTGGGAAATAATAATATGCATCTTATTCTTGGGTATCTTAAAAAAATTGTGTTTGGTAAATAATTGTCAGATTCATGGGAATTATTTGTGATAGCGGGTATATGAGTAGTTATTTCAATTTTATTACTATTTACATGAGAACCTTTTATTCCCACCCACTTTCTTTGGGAATAAAATCATGGGTAATTAGAAGTTATTAGTTTCCTAGGAATTTTTTATTCTTGTAAGTTATTTTATTAACTTTGTAAGTTATTTTATTAACTTTGTAACAAACATAGGAATCTATAATTGCAACCTCCACATTCTAGGGAATAATTTTTTAAACCAGGAAACAAACACACCCTAATATTGTTATATTAGTTCTTCAATATACTGACTTATTGTCATATCAGTTCTTATAAATACTTACATGTTGTCATTTTAGTCTTTATATGAAAAGAGTTAATGTGACCATTGAAAGATTATTTTAGTTCCAGAGACTATTTTGACTAACAGAATACACAATCAAAAACTATTTTGAAATTTTGATTACTCATTACACATTTAGCAACTAAAGTGATCATTATCTCATTATTCATTCACACCCTTTTTTTCCACACCTCCAATATACACCCCCATGTGGCACTAGGGTTATTTTGGTAATTTCACCTCACCAACACACTCTCTTTCATCCTCTTATCGCTTCTCTCTCAGTGAACATGTTGCCCTTCCCAATCACCTCACCACCACCGTGCCCTCCAGCCACCACCACCACCCTCAAACCCTTCCCTGCGTTGTTTCTTCTCTCTCTCTCTCCCTATTCCCTCAATTCTCTCTTTCTTTCCCTATGGCATGATCTCTTTTTCTCTCTTCTCCCTCAGTTCTCTCTCCATTGCATGTGGTATGTCGGATCACGATTTCGATTTCGTTGATGGAGATCTTACCTCCGCCATTTTGGGTCGAGGCTATTGAAGAGTGGTGAGAGTATTGGATCCGGGTTTGGTTTGAGCGTGAGGGTGGTGACGTCGTCGATTTCTGGGTTCTTTGCCGCCGTTGCCGTTTCTCAGCGCGATTTCTAGGCTTTCTGATTTTTCCGACGTTGTCGCCGGATTCTGGATTTGGTTGTGGTTTTGGTGAAGAGAGAGAGAGAGAGAGAGAGAAAAGGAGAAGGGGAGGTTGATAGAGCGGCAGTGTGACAATAGATCAGATAGCAGAGAGAGAATTGAGTTTGTATTATTTTAAATTAAATTATGCTACCTAAGGGGTGTATAAGGGAGGTATTGCCACATAAGGTGGTCAACCTATCAATACTCGTATACCAGCTTAAAATTTAACTCTAGTTTGACATAAATTTTTATTTCAACTCAAACTTGATGACCCGACTCAATAGATTTAGCTTGATAGTTGGAATCAAATGAACCAAAAAAATGGAAAAAAAAACTAACTGTAGTCAAAGATAGACAAAACCACTTATATTGGTCACAAAATCACATAAAATTATGGGAAATGCTAATGAGTGCCCTTAGAGCATCGATTAAGGAGATAAAAATAGAAATATTATATTGAAAAATGTTAAAAAGTGATGAGTTTAACTTTTAAAATCAAAATATTATTAAATCTAATGAAAACTTACTACTTTTGGTTTTATTAACAAATGCCCTTAAGACACTAATAAAAAACCTATTTTCCATCGCACCAGGAGATACGTAGGAGAAAGATCTCACTCTTGTCAAGCACACTAATAAAAAACCTTTTTTCCCCTTTCGTTTTTCCCTTTGAAATATTAAAACGTAGCAAGCAAACTTTTAAAACACTTTTAACCCTAACTAACTAGGAGGTTCCCGTTGAGTACAACAGATGTGAGGGGTGCTAATATCTTCCCCTTGCATAATCGACTCCCGAACCCGTTAATGGTTGCAATGACCATTCTTTCCACATCGTCAAGGGTTTTATCAACGTTTCCCTTTAAAAATAAAACTTTGGTGGCGACTCCGTAGTCATTCCGAGCGTTGGTACGCTCGAGTGTTTTTTAGAGAACCCACAGAGGGATTAATCTTATGGGGTTCAAGTGAGCTTTAAAAAAGAAAACTAACATGTATGGAAAGATTCACACATATGAGGCATGACCAGTTGCTAAGGGTTTTAAGCAAATTTATGGTGTAGACTATGATAAAACTTTTTCACCAGTTGTAACGCTTAAATCTATTTGGATTTTACTTGTCAGTGATGTAAACCATGACTATGAAATATGACAAATGGATGTAAATTTTTCTTTCCTTAATGAAAATCTCCTTGAGTATGAGTACATGACACACCCCGAAGGATTTAACACTTCAGATAATGCCCAAAAGGTATAAAGTTACAACATTCAATCTATTGATTGAGGCAACCTTTCAAAAGTTAAAATCTTTGTTTTGATGAAACTGGAAAACAATTTGGATTCATTAAAAGGGAATATTAACCTTGTGATTACATAAAAGTGAGTGGCATCATAGTTGTATTCCTGGTGTTCTATGTGATGACATATTACTCAACGGAAATAACATCCCTACTTTGTAACAAGTTAAGACTTAGCTTTGGAATTGATTTTCTATGAAAGATTTGGGTGGAATCATAATATTGATCACAATGATTGCTTCGCGTGACTCAAGGTACATACATAGACAAGGTCTTGAGACGCTTTAAAATGCATAGTTTCAAAAAAGGATTTGAAATTCCTGGCAACCTGACTGAAATATGCTGTGCACAATGTTGGCACAACTGTCCGAGCGCGTGTCTGCTCAGAACAACAATTAAAATAGCGCAACGCAACAAAGCACAAATTAAAAGGAACACAGCGGAAATAAAAAGTACACAGAGTTTGTTAACCCAGTTCGGAGCAACTCTCCTACTCTGGGGGATACCAATCCAGGAATGATTCCACTATTATAGTTCTAGTGAAAAGACCAACGTAGACACACTACTAGACTTTGCACCTAGACCCTACCAGTGGCAACTCTATCTAGGAACTCCTAGATATGAGACCCCGTCTCAATTCCTACGAACAACACACACAGTATTGTTATCAAACACACAAAACATAAAACACAACCAAGAGAAACACACGCTAATAACACATACTCACTCCGTACTTAAAAGCTTAGGAGTAGCTTACAAATTACAACTCAAAACAAACTCAGTCCTTAGCTTGAATCAGGGAGATACAAGCAAGGCTCACAATTAACAAACAAAACCCTAAAAACCTTAAACACACGCTTTGCTAACACACACGGTTTTTAGTTACCCTACTAGGGTTTGCCTTCATGAATATATAGTACTGAGATACCACGGGTCTGGGCTTCGAAATAGAGCATGGACATTGACCGGTCCAGCTGAAACAATCTTCTAGAAATAATAAAAAGCTTCCAAATATAGAACAATATCTTGTGGAGCAAATAGCAAGGCAAATAAAACTTCAAACAAATCTTCAATCAGATACACGCGCCTTGATCAGCAAGCTAGAGGAAAATAAATCTTCAAGCAAATCTTTGGAAGATTGCGTATACAAATATAAAGCGCTAGCTTGCGCGAAAACACAACTCACGTAATGCTGTTCCATATGCTACCACATCTGTCCCAGCATCTGGCTAGTAGATGTTTTTGCAAAATGTAGCCAATCTACAAAAACCCTACAATCTCCCCCTTTGGCAAATTTTGGCTAAAACACTCTAGAGCCAGTACTTTGGGAAACACACAGATAAGATTCCTTCACGTCAACACAGGCACACAACACGGAAAGAAAAAATCGTAGCATAGAGTGAGATTACTTCAAAGCGAGAAATAGTCAAAGATGGCTTGCAAGTAGAATCAGAGGCATGCACCAGATAAACAAACATCTAGCCTCATAGGAACAACCAGAGAGAAATAAACTCTCATATAGTGGAATCACATAGATAAGGAAAAAATAAATTTCCACACACCAAGAAAAAAAACTTAGAATAGCTCCCCCTCAAAACATGCATGTACCAGTACTCCCCCTCAACATATACTACACTCCCCCTCAACACCCCTCAACATATACTACACTCCCCCTCAACACATGTAGCCATAATATAAGCTTCAAATCAGATAGGGCATAAATCAATGACATAATCAAATTCTACTCCCCCTTTTTAGCCAAAAATTCTGACAACCAACAGATAGGGCAAACTCATAGAAAGTGCATAGAGCCATAAAGTGTGCAGAGAAACCACATAGAGTGCATATTACAGACCAGAAGCACACAAGGTGCATAAGAATTCAGGGCAGAGCCCAGTCACCAACAAAATACAAAAGAGTACAGCAAAAGAGATCAGAACAAAACAAGAAAATCAGAAATCCTCAGAATCATCAGAGGCATCTTCAGAGTCACCAGCAGAAGCAACAGCCTTATCTCCTCCTTCTTCCTCATCCTGCTCACCCTCAGCATCAGCTTCAGCCTTCAAAGCTGCAATGATCTTATCAATCTTCACCTTCCTAGCTCCAAGAGCCACACTAGTCTCAGTAAGATCAGCAATCATCTGCTTTCTGGAGAGCGCACCAGATGTCCGGACAGAAGTACCAGCTACATCAGCATCATGTGTCTCAGACAGCAGACTGCAATCCAAAGCCATAGGACCAGGCCTCTTGCAGGGCTCATCACTACTAATCAAAATATCAGGGTGCTGCTGAAGAATAATTCCACACAGGAGGGTAGGAAAAGCAATTGGAAACTTAATAGCAAAAGATTTAGCATGCTCCAAAACTTGATAATAGATGTAGGCTCCATAATCAAAGGAAGACTTGGTTCCCACAGCATAAATGAACTTGGCCAACCCAGATGCAACAGAATTTGAGTGAGTGGTTGGAGTCCAATTTTGAGCACAGATCCTATTCAAAGCAGCATACAAAGGAGACAGTTGAGCAGAAGACAAATGCTTTGGCCAATGTCTAAGCTTGTTATCAGTGATTGTCTTGCAGATAGTGTCCTCAGTGACCTCAAGCTCAGGGGTCTCCTCAGTAGACCTCTCAAGGTATGCATTGATCACCATAGGAGAAAAATTGACACACTTACCACGAACAAAAACCTTCCTATACTCAGGGTTTCTTGTGTCATCACACTCATCAGAAACATTCACCAAAAACTCCCTGACCAGCTTATCATAGCATGGACCCAGATTCCTCACCGTCTTCATCAGACCAGCAAACTCCAACAAATCAACCAGCTTTTGACACTTGAACACATCTTCTTTAAGATTTCTTTCAAGACCCAGTCTTCTGTGGTAAATAAACTTCCACCTAGAGGAACCATTTTCCAAATGAAAGGAAACATTATCAAGAGGGGCAGGAGGGATGGTTAGAGGTATCTTCATTCCCTTCATTGTTTTTCTGGAAGCCCCACCAGATGTCGCAGCTTCCTGCTCAGCAACCTCAAACTCAGAGTCACTAGAGGGAGGGTCTTTTCTTTTAAGGCTCTTCTTCTTGGGACCACTTTGAGCCACCTTCTTGCTCCCAGCCTTGGGGGGACCATACACAGGCCTCTTCCCAGCCTTGACAGTTTTCTTCTTCCTATCTTTTTCTCCTTCACTGACAACTGCAGCAATTTTGTCAGCTTTGCTCCTTGTCCTGCGAGCAACACCAATAGTACCAGTTTCTTCCTGAGGTCTTTCTTCAGGCACAGCTTCCTCAACAACAATAGTATCAGCACAGTCTAAACTAGCAGTCTCAGTATCATTTACACCATCTTGAGTCTCAGTCCCTTCATCTTCAGACTCTGAGGACTCACTCTCAGGGACACTCACAGAACCAGAAATATTAGGAACTACCACATCAGGCTCCTCGTGAGCTTGTGACAAAGATGCGGAAGCATCTGTCACAGCATTCTTTGTTGTGGCAGGGGAATCAGCAGGTGTCTCAGACACGGCCGTATCAACATCATTCTTAGTACCAGAATCAGTAGTAACATCTTTCTCCATAGGAGAATTCGAAGAATCCCCAACTAATTTTTCATCTACCTTAGGATTATCAGAACCTAGGGTTTCGGGCATGGCTACAGTACTCTCAACAGCGACATTTTCAGATTCAGTGACAGAAGGTTCAGCATGTGGTTCAACGACAGTCGATACAAAAGGGTTATCCTTAAGGTACAGATCATCCATACTAAGACCTACTCTTTTAGCAGCAGGAGTGGTAGAGGATTTACCTTTTGATTTTGATCTGGTGTTTACAGCGGTGGAGGAGGCAGCCTTGCTAGATTTGGCAGGTGTCTTCCTTCGTGGTGCAGATGCCCTAGTTCGACGCTTCTTTGTAGGAGCGCTAGGGATAGTGGTGAGGGGTTGCGCATCAGTGATGACGGTTTCAGCAGCTTGATCTTGTGTAGTTGGATGAGAAGATGAATCAGCCATGGCGGTGGTTTTGAATGTGAAGGTATGAGAAGTGGACGATTTTTGAATGAAGATGTGCGCGGTAAGAGAGGCAATGAGAGGTTGAGAGAAGTTAAGACAAAGATAATGATGATAACGTGCAAGAGTTTTGAAAAAGGCAAGTGTGCAATAACCTCCTTGAGTGACGTGCAATAAGCGGTTGACAAGGGAAAAAATAATAGCTGCACGCCCCTTGCACATTAATTGCTACAATTCTTCAACTAAGCATATCCCCAACTTCCGTCTTAATTTTTCAAATTGATTAGCATCAAGGGCTTTGGTAAAAATATCTGCTAATTGCTCTTCAGTTGGAACATGTTCAAGGGTAACAATTTTGTCTTCAACAGGATCCCTTATAAAATGATGCCTAATGTCAATGTGTTTGGTCCTGCTATGTTGAATAGGATTCTTGGAGATATTTATTGCACTCAGATTGTCACAATATAATGTCATAGCATCTGTCTTGACATTGTATTCACTCAGCATCTGTCTCATCCACAACAATTGAGAACAACTACTACCAGCTGCTATGTACTCAGCTTCAGCTGTAGACAAAGAAATGCAATTTTGCTTCTTACTGAACCAGGATATAAGATTGTTGCCTAGAAAGAAACATCCACCAGAGGTACTCTTTCTATCATCTGCACTTCCAGCCCAGTCAGCATCACAATATCCAAACAACACAGTGCTTTCCCCATGAGAATACAACATACCATAATCACTAGTACCATTCACATACTTCAGAATTCTCTTTACCTGAGTCAGATGACTTATTTTTGGTTCAGCTTGGTACCTGGCACACACTCCAACTGCAAATGTAATATCTGGCCTACTTGCTGTAAGATATAGAAGACTTCCTATCATACTCCTATACATGCTTTGGTCAACATCCACACCTTTCTCATCCTTTGATAATTTTACATGTGTGGGAGCAGGAGTTCTTTTATGAGCAGCATTTTCCATCCCAAATTTCTTGACTATATTTTTAGCATACTTACTTTGAGAGATAAATATAGTATCTTCCATTTGTTTCACTTGAAGACCAAGAAAGAACTTTAGCTCACCTACAAGACTCATCTCAAATTCAGATTGCATTTGCTGAACAAAATGCTCTATCATCTGGTCAGACATTCCTCCAAAGACTATGTCATCAACATATATTTGAGCAATCATCAGCTGTCCATTTTCATCTTTCACAAACAGGGTCTTGTCATTTCCTCCCTTCCTATAGCCATGGTTGATTAGAAACTCAGCAAGTCTCTCATACCAAGCTCTAGGAGCTTGCTTCAGGCCATATAAAGCTTTCTTCAATTTGTAAACATGGTTTGGAAAACTTGGATCAATGAAACCTTTAGGCTGTTCCACATAGACCTCTTCATTTAAGTACCCATTCAGAAAGGCACTCTTGACATCCATCTGATACAACTTGAATTTTAGTATGCATGCAATTCCAAGTAACAGTCTAATTGATTCCAACCTAGCTACAGGAGCAAAAGTCTCATCAAAGTCTACACCTTCAATTTGAGAATATCCTTGTGCAACCAGTCTGGCTTTGTTTCTAGTGATAGTACCATTTTCATCAGACTTGTTTTTATAAACCCACTTGGTACCTATAACATTCACATTATCTGGTCTAGGAACTAGGTCCCACACATTGCTTCTCTTGAACTGAGTTAATTCTTCTTGCATAGCATTTATCCAGAACTCATCAGTTAGAGCTTCCTTAACATTCTTTGGTTCAAGTTTAGATATAAAGCAAGAATTAGATACCTCATCATAGTTCCTTCTAGTTGTGATTCCTTGGTTAGGATCGCCAATGACTTGATCTATGGGATGATTTTTCTGAACTCTGATAGATGGTCCTTTGTTGGGAGCAGTCTTCTCTGGGCCAGTTACTTCAGAATCTTGCTTATCACTTGCTTCATCTGCTTTCTTTGCTTCCTGTAGGTCAGAAGCTGCGTCAAATGTAGCATCATCTGACATAGCATTATTTCCTTCATCATCTACAACAACATTTATGGATTCCATCACTGTCTTGGTTCTGGAGTTGTATACTCTATAGGCTCTGCTGTTTGTAGAATAGCCTAGAAAGATTCCCTCTTCACTTTTAGCATCCATCTTTCTTCTTGGTTCCCTGTCAGCTAGAATATAACATTTACTACCAAACACATGAAAGTGCTTCACTGTTGGCTTCCTGTCCTTCCATAGCTCGTACAAGGTTGTAGATGTACCTTTTCTCAAAGTCACTCTATTATGAATATAGCAGGCTGTGTTCATGGCTTCAGCCCAAAAGAACAATGGCAGCTTCTTTGCATGTAGCATAACCCTGGCAGATTCTTGCAAAGTTCTGTTCTTTCTCTCAACTATCCCATTTTGTTGAGGAGTAATGGGTGCAGAGAACTCATGAAATATTCCTTCAGAAATACAGAAATCAGAGAACTTACCATTCTCAAACTCCTTCCCATGGTCACTTCTGATTCTAGCAATTCCACAATCCTTTTCTCTCTGAAGTTGTAAGCAAAGATCCTTGAATTTTTCAAAGGTGTCTGACTTCTCCTTAATGAAATTTATCCATGTATATCTAGAAAAATCATCAACAACAACAAAAGCATACTTCTTACCACCTAAGCTTTCGACTTGCATGGGTCCCATTAAGTCCATGTGCAATAGCTCAAGAACTCTGGATGTGGACAGATGTTGCAGCTTCTGGTGAGGCATCTTGGTCTGTTTTCCTATCTGGCATTCTCCACATATACTTCCTTCCTGAATTTGGAGTTTTGGTAAACCTCTGATGGCTCCTTCAGCAATAGCTTTCTTCATGCTTCTGAGATTCAGATGTCCAAGCTTTTGGTGCCATAGCTTAACTTCATCTTCTTTGGTTATTAGACAATTAGATAACTTTGCTTTATCTTGAGAGACCCACAAGTAGCAATTGTCCTTTGATCTAACACCTTTCATCAGGATGTTCCCTTCACTATTAGCCACTAAGCATTCACTCTTAGTAAAGTTGACCTTCATTCCTTGATCACATAGTTGACTAATACTAATTAAGTTTGCAGTTAATCCTTTCACAAGAAGCACCTTATCAAGTTTGGGTAAACCCTCTTCCACAAGATTTCCTACACCCTTTATTTCTCCTTTGGCTCCATCCCCAAAAGTCACAAAGCTTGTAGCATAGGGCTTAACATCAGTCAAGTAATTTTTATCACCAGTCATATGCCTGGAACATCCACTGTCAAAGTACCAATCATTTCTGGATGACACTCTCAGAGAAGTATGAGCAATTTGAGCAATCTCATCAGCTTCTGGTTCTATTTTTCTAGGATTCATAGTGTTGCTTGTGAAATTATCATTTTTCTGCTTCCACTGCTTCTTGGTGATCTTTACTATGGGATCAGGTCTTGGTGAATGGGTCCTGTCTGGGTAACCATGTAATTTGAAACAGAAAGGTCTAATATGTCCTTTTCTTCCACAGTAGTGACATACCCAACTATAATTCCTTCCTTTTGATCTGGGCCTATATCCTGATGCCTGTTGTCTCACCTGATGCTGGGGCATCTGTCTTGACATAGTATGATCATGAGTATTAACAGGTGGCACAAATTGTCTTGCTGGTAATTGTTTCTGCTGAGGCATGGAACTGTAGTCAAACCCAATACCTTTAGAATCTCCAGGTTTCTGTCCTATTTCCAAAATTTCGTCTAAAGCATCAGTACCTTTGTTCATCATCCGCAGTTGCTTGTTCATATTGCCAATCTTGGAAGTAAGTAAGATAACCTCATCATTGAGGTCTGAGTTTATTTTCAGAAGTTTGTCTTTCTCAGCTTGCAAGAGAGTAATGGTCCTCTTTTGTTTTTCTAAAGTTCTACAAACTTCCTCACTTTTGAGATATAGCTCCTTATAAGAATCAGCCAATTCATCATACGTTACCTCTTCATCACTAGATTCATGGTCAGATGTGCACACTCCAGTCAAGGCATTCACATGTTTTGCAGTTTCAGATTCTTCTTCTAATTCATCCTCATCCGTCCAAGACACATTCATCACCTTCTTTTGTTTCTTCAGATACGTTGCACACTCAGTTCTGATGTGACCAAAACCTTCGCATTCATGGCATTGCACCCCTTTGCTTTGATTAATTTTGTCATCAGTTCTAGGTTTCCTCTGATTGTTGACATTTTTAAAGATGCTGCGACTGTTGTCCGGAGCATTTGTCCTAGGGCGTCTGTCCATCCTCTTCACAACTTTATTAAATTGTTTGCCCAACATCACAATATCTTCAGAGATGCTCTCATCAGTGTCTAAATTACTCTCCACATCATCTTCATCAGTGTTGGAGATGAAAGCAATGTTCTTGTCTTTCTTTTCAGATCTTTCATTAACCTTTAATTCAAAAGTTTGAAGAGATCCAATCAACTCATCAACTTTCATATCTCCAATATCTTGGGCCTCCTCGATAGCACATACTTTCATATCGAATTTCTTAGGCAGGGACCTGAGAATTTTGCTAACCAGTTTTTCATCGGATATCTTTTCCCCCAAGGATTCAAAAGTGTTAGCATATTCTAGCACATTCATGTGAAAGTCATGAACACTCTCTCCTTCTTTCATTCTCAAATTCTCAAACTGTGTTGTTAGCAGTTGTAGCCTTGACTTCTTGACCTTTTGAGTACCTTCATGAGCTGTTCTTAGGATATCCCAAGCTTCCTTGGCAATAGTACATTGTTTAATCAACCTGAACATGTTCTTGTCAACACCATTAAACAAAGCATTCAGGGCTTTAGAGTTTCCAATAGCTGCAGTGTCTTCTTCTGTAGACCACTCCTCTTCTGGTTTTAACTCATCAGTATCAACATTATTCGCATCTTTTATTTTAGGAGGGACCCATGCCTTGATCACAGCCTTCCAAGCTCTGCTGTCTAGAGATTTCAAGAAAGCTGTCATGCGTGATTTCCAAATGTCATAGTTTGACCCATCCAACAAGGGTGGTCTGTTCACCAGTCCTCCTTCTTTATCCATTGAGCCAGAAACTTCTTTCCCTGGAGCTCACCCACACAGAACAGGGTGCCTGCTCTGATGCCAATTGAAATTCCTGGCAACCTGACTGAAATATGCTGTGCACAATGTTGGCACAACTGTCCGAGCGCGTGTCTGCTCAGAACAACAATTAAAATAGCGCAACGCAACAAAGCACAAATTAAAAGGAACACAGCGGAAATAAAAAGTACACAGAGTTTGTTAACCCAGTTCGGAGCAACTCTCCTACTCTGGGGGATACCAATCCAGGAATGATTCCACTATTATAGTTCTAGTGAAAAGACCAACGTAGACACACTACTAGACTTTGCACCTAGACCCTACCAGTGGCAACTCTATCTAGGAACTCCTAGATATGAGACCCCGTCTCAATTCCTACGAACAACACACACAGTATTGTTATCAAACACACAAAACATAAAACACAACCAAGAGAAACACACGCTAATAACACATACTCACTCCGTACTTAAAAGCTTAGGAGTAGCTTACAAATTACAACTCAAAACAAACTCAGTCCTTAGCTTGAATCAGGGAGATACAAGCAAGGCTCACAATTAACAAACAAACCCTAAAAACCTTAAACACACGCTTTGCTAACACACACGGTTTTTAGTTACCCTACTAGGGTTTGCCTTCATGAATATATAGTACTGAGATACCACGGGTCTGGGCTTCGAAATAGAGCATGGACATTGACCGGTCCAGCTGAAACAATCTTCTAGAAATAATAAAAAGCTTCCAAATATAGAACAATATCTTGTGGAGCAAATAGCAAGGCAAATAAAACTTCAAACAAATCTTCAATCAGATACACGCGCCTTGATCAGCAAGCTAGAGGAAAATAAATCTTCAAGCAAATCTTTGGAAGATTGCGTATACAAATATAAAGCGCTAGCTTGCGCGAAAACACAACTCACGTAATGCTGTTCCATATGCTACCACATCTGTCCTAGCATCTGGCTAGTAGATGTTTTTGCAAAATGTAGCCAATCTACAAAAACCCTACAGGATTCCTACCTATAACTCATGGTGTGTGTCTGTCAAAATTAATTTCACCGATTCGAAAAAGGTTTTCGAGTTTTCACCGATTTTTTAAATTTTTACCTGGTCTAACACCAACTTTGGTTTCCTATTCCACCATTTTATCCGACTGGTTCAATCCATTTTTAAAACATTACACTACCCTTCCAATAACCCATGCCCATCTTAAAGCCTCCACCACCAACCCCCAAACCACATATATCCCCGTTCATAATGTTTTTACTCTCCCCTCGATCACCAACTATAACTCGCTCTTAAAATCATGATGTCTAAATTGCAGGTTGATAAACAAAACACATAGCGGTGTGCATTACACAATGGGTTCTTTGCATAATGTATTTTTGTGTTGATTGCTATGGTTTTTGTTAAAGAAATAATATTTGTACAATATTTTGTGACAAATTCTTGACAAATTTATCTCTTATACTCATATTATATTTTTACTTTCTCTCTCTATTGTTTTTGACCAATAAAAAAGAGAAAAAGAAGACTGTCCCAAAAGTTGATAACATATAAATTAAATCGATTTAATTATAAAGTGATGACATGTTATTTTCATGGGAATAAGGACTTTATTATTAATTAAAATTTTAAATAGTGTAAACAAGGACAAGATCCTAGACCTTTTAAACAATGAGAAATCCTAGGTTGCATATATCTAATTTGACATGAAAATTCAAATAAAATTAACTAAATGACAAACAATTAATCCAGACAATTCTCCTTAAATTCCCTAAGTATGTATCACCTTAACGTAATCTATTTTGAAGCAAGAAGGCTTTCATAACGAGCTTTGAAGTAAGCCAAAAGTCCTTCTCTAGGAGGCAATTTATCCTTAACAACTGGATGGTTGCTGAAGTCTTGGCTCCATTTGTAAAGCTTGGGAAATTTCTCACTTGTGAACACTTTCAGGTTCGTTGCTTCTTGTACAATGGGGAACCAAAAAGCTATGAAGACAGCAGCAATATCAACAATTCCAATCTCTTCTCCACCAAAGAAATTTCCCTTGAGCTCATTCTCAAGAATTTGAAAAGTCTCTTCTGTTTCCTCAATACCTTTCTCACGTTCTTTCTCATCAATAGTGAAAGCAGCTTTCCGTGCAGCACTTAAACACTGGTTTCAAAAATTAAGGTAATTATAAAAATTATGTATGTTAATAGTAAGAAAGAAACTTTCACATTTGTTTGTTTCACAAAAATTATAAATAAATAAAATGATAATAATTTTACCACATTATTCTTCTTAAATATTGATGTGTTCACTATCACCGTAAGTGAAATATAATGACTTGTGATGGATGCACATTTTTTATTATTTAGATGATACAATTGGAAGCAAAGTATACACTATATTAAAAATTGAAAAATGACATTCAGTTTTGCACAATTGTTTTTTTTTGAAAATGTGACATTTATTTCAAGATTGGGTGAGTAGAGCCGTAAAAAATGGGCCGGGCTAATGGGCATTAGCCCGACCCATTAGCCCAGCCTATTAGCCCACATTTTGGGTCGGGCCAGACCTCAAAAAGCTAACCCAAGATGTACTCGAGTTTTTTTGGCCCACATAAAAATGGGGCCGAGCTGGTCCATCGGGCTTTGGGCCGGCCCATTATCAATATTTTCATTTGATTTTCGTTAAAAAAAACAGTATATTTTTTAAAAAATTATCAACTAATTTAAAATTGATTAATAAAAAAATATTTAAATAAATAAACTTAATAAAAATGAATGAATTTAGCTCAAAGTTTTAAAATTTCAAAGCTAATAAATTATTAATTTGATTCAATTGAAGGAATAATCTAGAGTTTAATTAGTATTCAATGTTAATGTAAAAATATTTACACTTTTATGTCCATCCAACATATTTTAGTAAAAAGATAGTTGTGAGTAACTAATATATAAAAAATAAATAACAAATAGTGAATAAATTGAAAAAATAAAACTAAAACGGGCCAGACCGGGCTGTCCCATGGCCCACACGGGCCATACTCTAAAATCTGCGACCCAATTATAAATGGGTTGGGTCGGACTGACCCATTTATATAGTTGGGCCTCTCGAACCGGACCAGTCCATTTGACACCTCTATGGGTGAGTATTTGTTATTGTTATGTCATCGCCAAAACATGCATATATAAGTCATCTGCTCTTCGTTTCGTTGAATAATCCACTGATACCCCCGAATACAAGTCTAATTTTAATTACACAACAAAAAGAATAGAAGATTGAGTTTACCTTATCATCTATGAACTTGGTCCAGAAACGAGCCAAGGCTCTTTGGTATGGATCAGAAGGGAAGATGGGGTTTTGTTTCCAAGTCTCATCAATATACTCAATAATCACAAGGGACTCTGATATAGGCTTATCATTATGAACTAATACAGGAACTTTCTTATAAACAGGATTGAATTTTTTGAGTGTATCACTCAAGTTCCCTGCCTTTTCTAACTCATATTTGTATTCAACTCCCTTCAATGTTAGAGCAATCTCCACCCTGCTCACAAATGGACTTGCCATCATTCCAAAAAGCTTCACATTTTCCTGATTTGATGCCATCTTAGCGCTTCAATTTTTTACTCAAATAACTGTTTTTGGCTTATTGATATATTTCTTGCTAATATCTACTTCTATATATAGAGCCAGGATTGTTTCTTTTACAGTTAGAGCCAGAATTCTTTTTTCAACAAAATCGGAAGTCAACAAGAAAAGTCTATTAAATTAATTCCAAGTTGAAGGAAATGTAAAGTGGCCTCCCTTTGACCAAATGTATGTAAGATCACCATTTTTTTTCCTTTGACTCATAAGATTACTAGTACTAAGTTCCTTATCATAAGCTGTTTTTGCAAACATAAACGAAGGACAGTAGATTTGAAGACTAATAGTTCACGCGGAAATATATATATATATATATATATATATATATATATATATATATATATATATATAGTTTTGAATTATTCGTTCTCAATTATTGTATTTTGAATTATTTAATTATTGTACTTTTCTTAGGCCAACTGTCGGCCACTTGCTTTACTTTTGCTTTATCTATACCTTTGGTGGCATTTGTGTTTGTCGGCCACTTATGTATAAAGTAACTAAGTGTGTTGTAATTTATTTTCAAGTCCGTGTTTGTATCCTTCCTATATAAGGGAATGTTAGTATTAGTTCTAGACATTCGAAAACAAAAAGCTTCACCATCTTCTTGAGCATTTCGAAGCCCCGAGAACAACTCTCTTGTAAGCAAATAAAATGTCTTTATCCATAATTTTGTCCATACATTATTTGTTGTTTTATTATTTTTACTAAGCATATTTTACTATTATCGCTACATAACCCATAATAAGATTATTTCATCTTAATCATATCTTTTAAAACCGTTTATGTTTTTGTTAATCCAGAATTAGAGGAGCTAATGGCGCTAGATTACAGGTTAATTTTAAATTATCTTCTGCTAAGATTTGTAAAGATAAAATCTGTTATAACACCTCATTCTATTAGTTAAAAATATTAATGAAGATATTATTTTAGGAACTCCTTTCTTATCACTATTATACCCTATAATTGTTAATGAAGAATCCATTACTACTCAGGCTTTAGGACATACTATAAATTCAATTATTTAAATCCTCCTAAAATACGCGATCTTAATACTTTACAAGAAAAGCAAATTTCTTTTATTAATCTTATTAATAATAAGAAAAAACATATTACTTTTATAAATAAAGAAATACGCTTTAAAAGGATAGAAGAACAATTACAATCTCCTGTCGTTACAAAACAGGTTGATGAGATTAAAATTAAATTTGCTAATAATCTTTGTTCAGAACAGCCGAATGCGTTCTGGAAAAGGAAAACTCATGTTATATCTTTACCTTATGAACCTACCTTTAATGAAAAAGATATTCCTATCAAGGCCAAGCCTATTCAAATGAATAAGCAGCATTTGGATTATTGTAAGAAAGAAATAAATGAATATTTATAGAAAGGTCTAATTAGACAGAGCAAATCTCTGTGGAGTTGTTCAGCTTTTTACGTAATTAACGCAACAGAATTAGAAAGGTGAAGTCCTCGACTAGTCATTAATTATAAACCTTTAAATCAAGCGTTACAATGGATTAGGTATCCAATACCTAATAAAAAAAAAGATTTGATAAATAGACTTCATAACAAAGCAATTTATTCTAAATTTGACCTTAAGTCAGGATATTATCAAATTCAATTAGAAGAAAAAGATAAATATAAAACTACCTTTGTGGTCCCCTTCGGACATTAAGAATGGAATGTGTTACCTTTAGGTCTGAAGAATGCACCTTCAGAGTTTCAAAATATTATGAACTCTATATTTAATAATTATTCAAATTTTACTATAGTTTACTTGAACGACATATTAGTCTTTTCAGATTCCATTAACCAACATATTCAACATTTAAATCAATTTTATGAATTAATTAAAAATAATGGGTTAGTATTATCAGAAAGAAAGATGAAGCTCTTTCAATCTAAAATTAGATTTTTGGGTTTTGATATTAGTCAAGGTATGTATACACCTATTAGCAGGTCTTAAGAATTTGTTAGCAAATTCCCAGATGAATTAAAGGATAAGACCCAACTACAAAGATTCTTAGGATGTCTTAATTATGTCTCAGACTTCATACCAAACCTAAGAATTATTTGTGCTCCATTATTCAAGAGACTTGGGAAGAATCCTCCTCTTTGGGATGCGTATATGTCAGACAGTGTGAAGCAATTAAAGCAACTAGTTAAAAAATTACCCTGTTTAGGAATCCCAGATCCTCAAGCCAATCTTATTGTTGAAACAGATGCCTCTGATGCTGGATTTGGAGGTATCCTAAAACAATTACTTCCGGGAACGAAAAAAGAACAAGTTGTCAGATATTATTCTGGTACTTGGTCTCCGGCCCAATTAAATTACAGTGCTATTAAAAAAGAGATTTTAGCCATTGTTTTATGTATTACAAAATTTCAAGATGATTTGTTTTCTAAACATTTTACTTTGAAAACCGATTGTAAAGCTGCTAAAAGTGTTTTACAGAAAGATGTTAAAAATTTGGTTTCTAAACATATTTTTGCCAGATGACAATCTTTGCTGTCTTGTTTTGATATTGATATTGAACATATTGAAGGTATTAAAAACTCTTTACCAGATTTCTTAACTAGAGAATTTTTACATGGTAAAAATGGACCCTAGAGATAGCTATGGACCTCCATTTACCTATCAAGAAAGAAAATCCAGAAAAAGCTTTAGTATTAGATTCTCCATCATACTTAACCAAAGTTACGTCACCAAAACCTACTACATTTAATAAATTTCTCTTATTGTCACCTTCAGATATCACCCAAAGAATTACCCCTTCACCATCCTTATCTAATACCTCAAAATTAGCCTTTTATACTCCTCCTCCTACAGCCAAAAGTGTATTTATTACTAAAAATCTAGCTGAACCTATTGTACCTCTAGAACCATATTACTGTTCTGAAAATGCTTCAATTTTACATATAGCAAGAAGAATCCTTCCCGAAGGATAATTTTTTGTTCCTAAAGAATTATCAAAGACCCGAAAATTTTATGAGTTTATCTTAGTGGATACAAGATCTATATTTCTGACTCATCAGTATGATCCAGTTGATAAAACAAAAATTACTTTTTCAAAATTTAAAATTACCAAAGTCATATTTCCTGCCGAATGGAACCAACCTCCTTTTACAGAAAGGTCCTTCACCAGAAGATTTGCCCCTCAGCATTATAATTACTTTGATTACATGGATGCAATGAACTATTTCTTGCCTATAGAACCTTTTAATCACACTTAGTTCATGTGGTTTTCCAAAGATATATCATTAAATTTCCCTTCATGGTTTATTAAATGGTTTGAATTAGTTGGTCCTACTCTTAATATATTTCCAGAATATGCTATGAAAACCTTTAATAAATTTACCGCAATAACTAATTACCCTAAACATAAGGCAATATTGGCTTTCTGCGCAGCCTTCAGCATTAATTGGATTACATCATTGACGTTTGCTTCAGAATTAATTTGGAGTGACTGTCCGTATAAGGGAATGTTAGTATTAGTTCTAGGCATTCGAAAACAAAAAGCCTCAACATCTTCTTGAGCATTTTGAAGCCCTGAAAACAACTCTCTTGTAAGCAAATAAAATGTCTTTATCCATAATTTTGTCCATACATTATTTGTTGTTTTATTATTTTTACTAAGCATATTTTACTATTATCGCTACATAACCCATGATAAGATTATTTCATCATAATCATGTCTTTTAAAACCGTTTATGTTTTTGTTAATCCAGAATTTGATTATATGCTAATCAATTCTGAAAATACTCAATATAAAGTATTCTCAATTACTCCACCTTTAGAAGAACTTCATATTATTTCTAATGACACATACTATGTTATTTCTACCATGTTTAAAGCCCCTTCGGTTGCTAAATTTGATAATACTTTTTTATCTGGACGTCTCGTTCCGATCCTTTCGGCATTTCTGGTATCAGAGCCTGGTTGGATTGAGATATTTTTATCTGAATTTACAGAACTTATTTTAAGGTTTTAAAGAATTTAAGTTTTAGCTTTATTGTTTATCTTTTTTGTAACCCTGACCGTTTTTTTTAGGTGATAACCTACTTAATAGTGAGTGGTCCAGGTAGTAAGACCCGTTAAGTGAGGGCAGTGAAACCGTTGGTTTAGCTCATTGTAGAGTCGACCTAGAAACAACTTATAAGGGGGAAAGAGAGATAGAGAATAAATTTAAACACAAATTTTTTGAAAACTTTATAATCTGTTTCGTAGATTAGGATACCATGTCTCTTCTAAGCCATGCTCTAGACATAATAAGGAGTAGAAGTCATCAATCATTAATTTTCCTTCCTTCTAGTGAACAATCTATAATAGATCAAGATAATTATCAGAATAGTGAATTAGAAATACAAAAAATGAAAAATAGGTTAATAAACTGGACTATGTCAGAAATTAAGTATAATAAAGTTTATTTTGTTGGAAAGTTTGAATACCAAATAAAGTACTTCATTATATATAAGTACTTTATTTACACAAAAAAGGTACTTTTTTAAAAGTGCTTGTATATATGGAGTACTATTTAGAGAGAAGTAAATATTGCATAAGTCAAGATCTAGAAAATCAGTGATACTTTTCCTAATAAGAAAATTCTGACAACATGAATGTCAAAAAATGACGTAAGGGATTACATAACCGTAAGCAATGCGTATAGAGAGTTTTTCAGCATAGAAAAATTAGTCCATACACACACTAATTCTAGATTTAGCCTCGTTCGATAATGGTTAAAGATTTTCCCTAAAAACAAAAGTGGTTAAAGATCTATCCTACAACTATTTAACTAAGTTTCATGGGAACAACTTGTTTATCTTTATAACATGTTTATTTATCTTTAATTGTCATATTTTATTAAATAAATTAATAGTTCTATTTATATTTATCGGAGTATTTTACTATGTTATGTTTAATTTCACATAAACGGGATAAGTCAAGAGAATAAGAAAAAATTGTAGAATAATGATAAAAATGTTGCATTCGTTGAAGTTGTGATGAAATTGGATTTGTAATAAGAGAGGCTTTCTTCAATGTAAAAATAGTGAAAAATCAAAATGTAACATTTCATATGCGATGTCAAAGGACAAAAAATTATGCTAATCACTTATTCTTCGATCCAACAAAAATAACCTCACAACAAATAAAAGACAAAACTAGTAGTACAAGCTATAAAATATGAAAGAAAAGTCAAAAGTGAGTCTTCGTGGAAAAATTAAGTCCACAAAAGCAAAACACATTCAAACTGCTATGAGAAAAAAAAAAATTCTATTAGTTTAATCAATACTATGAACGAGAGTTCTATCAAAAAGAAAAATTCAAATGTGAATCAGATAATTATTGTCCTATGTGTATGGAAAAGTACTTCTACGTTGTTGGAACATACTTGGGTCTTTGAAAATTGAATTGCGTGCTTTCAATTTCAAAGGATGCTCACCACGCAAACAAACATGTTAAAAGAGCGAAGACTGAGCTTTTTTTTTTTTTTTTAAGGAGCAAAGCGAAGACTTGTTACTTTATTTTATTTAGTTTGATCTCACCACACTACGTGTGTGTGTCTATATATATATATATATATATATATATATATATATATATATATATATATATATATATATATATATACTCTAATCATTCAAGCATGCATAACAATTATACAAAATAAAGTGACATGATTATGGCTTCCTTACGCTATGATTCTCTTAAACCAATGAGCTAAAGAATCTAAACTGATCCTAGAAACGACCTTGCTTCTACAAGGTAGAATTTTAGGGCTGTTCGAACGTCATGAATCCTATTATCTTCTTGTATTCTAATTACATTACATATAAGAGAAACTCGTTTTACATACGAGGGAGTGGATGAGAAGAGAACGTATATATAGAATTCAAGAGGAAGGCACGACACGCAGACCATATTTCAAAATCCAAACAAATAAAATAATAATACTAAGGCTATAATCATTCACAAAATAATAACAAACACACTTTTATTATTATTATTATTATTATTATTATTATTATTATTATTAACACCTTTTAGTTAAATAAATTAAATTAAAATTCGGCCATTAATCACACTACGCAGAGTTTGCCGTGTTTCGTATCAACACTTGATACGTTTTAGAAAACCGAAACCGTAATTTTGTAAACCCTAATTGAATCATCATAACGACATAACACTTGCGCCATTATGAACCCTATTGCAACAACCTGATCGCACCAAATAAAGTTCGTTGATCATTTGTTCAATATGAAGATCGAAGTATTGATGCTTCACCAGATATGGATTATGAAGCTTCAAACAACAATTTCAATATGTACAACGATCATACGACTTAATTAGCAAACGATCAAAACTAGTATATCATATATACTTATGTCGCACAGAGTTACACACACACACACACACACACACACACACACACACACACACACACACACATATATATATATATATATAAGATCGATTGACATGTTTTAGTCGATAAAGATGGTCGATATATTGATGCTTCACCAAATTTGGATTCCGAAGCTTCAAACAAATCGAACATCCATGCACAGAAACATGGTGTGATGCCAATTTTAATTTCTATTTATTATTTAATTTTATTCAATATGTTTAATCGAATTAAAACATAAAGTTGTAAACAAAACAATCCAATTCATGGTTTCGTAATTGGCTCTGATACCACTGA
This sequence comes from Medicago ruthenica, assembly GCA_018208015.1. NCBI lineage: Eukaryota > Viridiplantae > Streptophyta > Magnoliopsida > Fabales > Fabaceae > Medicago > Medicago ruthenica. The sequence goes on from WNNG01000641.1 coordinate 368,290, forward strand.
AGGGAAATCATGATCATAAAGGCAGCGGAAATTAAAATTTTCGATTTTCTTTCTTGGATCATTAAGAATTTGACATGAATGAGTGATGGAATTGTTACCTCTTGAAGTGCAGAAAAAGATTTCGATCACATCAAAGCAACGTAGCAGTGTCTCTACTCGTCCACACGAACAGCTCTCATCTGGTTCACGGTACTAGCCAAGTGATCAGAGGTTCAGAGAGAACTAGGGCTTGGATTGCAGTTTTAGGGTTTGTGTAAAGTAATGTCTCTAACTTCAACACAAAGGTTCTATTTATAGAACTACTTGTGTGCTATGCAAGTCAAGTAATCATTATTGGACTTCTGTAAGCCCAGTAACCCAATAGCCTTTGCTAACTAATTAGCTTCATATGCTAATTTCACCCCAAGCTATAAATCTTACTTATATCTCTCATTTTAACTGTTTTTTGTGTGTGACCCTATAGGTTCTTGTAACGTTGGTAATAATATTAAATTTTATATTTAATATTATAAACAGTGAACGGTATCTAGCAATACATCATTTCTATCCAAGTGACAAGAAAGTCAAGTGATCTGATGAAACATTTTCCATGATAATGTTCATGTGTATATCACCCCTTTGCACTTTATATCTATATTGAACACAATACATATTTTATGTCACCCTTGTATAGTTCAATAACTCATATTGACTTAATTCGGCATGACCATGCAATTTTACAGTCATATTTCATCAAGACGCCTAAAGATATATCTACTGTCATGTAGGAGGGCATGATTCGTCGACTGCCCATTAACAAACTTTATAGTTATCCTGTTACAGATAACATTTGAATGACAATAAAGCACTTGAGTCCACATCTTGGGATCATAGTGGTTTAATGTCTAAGAGTGGTATACACTATAATCACTATGAGAATATATTATGACACTTTCATAACATACTATGTAGTATTCTCATGGTGGGTCAATTCAGTATAAATATTATTCCTAATATTCATACCAATGTATAGACTTAACATCTCATATCTATGACCCGTAAGACGTGGTCATCAGTCTACATACATAATAGTCTCTATGCTTTACTATTATCCCAATTTATAATAAAACTCGACTACAAATACTTTTAATAATAGTGTTCTTTATGTTAATGTAATCTCACGATTAAGCCTTACTTAATGTTTCATCACATGAACTATCTATTCTAGGGACATTATTAATCTTATAACGAATACAATAAAGAATGCATTATTTAATTTAATTATAAAAGTCATGATACATATCATAAGTTTAACATAAACTATTGGACTCTAGGGCTTACACCAACAATAAACCTATGAATTCCTATTAAACATTTAAGAATTTCCACATTCTTTCCTCAAATCAAAACAAAATGGGTCCAAATAGAACTTTTATATTTTTCTTTTTCTTATAATAGTAATTTTTTTGAAGAGACCAAAATTTGTGATGTTTTTGGCTCTTGCTTCTTTTTCTTTTTCTGTTTTTTAGTAGACCCATATTTTTATATGGTTTAACTACATTTTTTCCATTTTTTTATAAATAAGTTCTACTGTTTCCCCACCCCCAAACTTAAGATGTTGCTGATTCCAAAGAGAAACCCTAAACTTAGTTTCAAATCATATACCAAGTTATAAAACATTTTATCTAACTCCAAAAGAAATCAAGTAGATGTCATTAAGGTTCAAAACTTGTGACATTACTCGTCACTTACACTACAAGAAAACTGTGTTTTAGCGTCGGCCAGAAACCCACTCTAACAGGGTAAAAACGGACGCTAACAGTGATTTAGCGTCGGTGTCGGGGGCAGGCTAAAAAAGTTGAAGCTACCGGGTAACGTCGGCTGTCTGCCATCCGAGGCTAAGATAGAGTCGGCCGGACCGAGTTAAAATTCGACTCTAATCTCCTCCGACGCTAAATTAGGCACCTCTTGAAAAGTCAACAAAATCATATAGCATCGGATTAGCCGACTCTAGAGTCAACATCAAAAAAGTCAACTATATCCTGGAGAGTCGGCTTCACCGACGCTAAATTCAACATTTGAAAAAAAACATTAATTGAGCTGTGTAGGCGTATCGGACACTAAGAGAAGTAATTCCAAAATAAGTCAAAACAAAATAATCAACACAATAATTAACTTTAAAATTCACAAACTGAACTTTAACCCAAAACTAAGATTTTCTTTTATAAAGAAAACTATCACCATTCAAAGGACTATAAGTAAAGCATACATGATATTAAGTAAAATTAGAACATCATTAATCTTTCAAGTCTAAAAGAAGGGAAAAGGGGATATCTTGCAATGTAAATATATCATGTAGTGGGATATGGTGTACATTCATAAGGTAAAAAAAACTTGATAACTATGAATATGAATCAAGGATCTAGGAATCTGTCCTTAAATTTGACAAGTGTGAATCAATGAAATAATCAATCAAGGATCTCAAGCAATATGTTTGTTTTAAATATGAACTAACTATAGTTTAGAGAAATAAACAAACCAATAATTAAAGAAATTAAGGTTACTAAATGGATCTCATAAAAAGGAAAAGAGTAAAGGGAATCATAAGTACCACTTTATTGTACTAGAATGAGTTGTTGTGTTGTATCACCACGACAATCAATTTGCTAGAACCTTGATTTGAAAAACAAAATTGAAAGAACTTAACCATTTCCAAAGACAATTTTAATTAATTTAGAGAACGTAACATAATTAAGAAAAATAAAATAGTTCTTACAAATTGAAACTGTCCAGGTTTACATAGCATTGCCTATATACAAACAACCAACCTAAGCAAAAACATATCTCAGTTTTAAATTTAATAGCTTATACAAATCTCTCTTTCACAAATCAGCTTCTGAAATTCTTTTTGACCATATAAAATACAAACAAACATAGAATACAACATAGTAGCATATATTATATTTGCTTTAGTCACCTCTTGAATGACATGACAGCAGCAATGCAAGAAAACAACACAGTAGAAAAGACTATATTTGCTTTAGTGCAGAATCTGTCACAAGCAAAATGTTTCCGAAAACTGTCAGGGGGTGATTGAACGTGCGAGACAATTGCTGTTTGGATGGCGAGCTGCAAACAACTGCAGGAGTAAGCAAGGGATGGACACCACTGCTTCTGCTGTGAAGAATGCAGGGAATATACCAGATGGTAGAAGTGCTACAGCGCTGCAATCTCAGCCCCGGTGGCAAAAACCGAGTCTTTGAAGGATTAAGTGCAATGTGGATGCGCCGTTTTCGGATTCTCTAAACCATGTTGAATTTGGCATGTGTCTTCGAGACGACAACAAGAATTTTGTGAAAGCCAAGATGATGTGGACTAGTCCCATTTGTGATAAGGTTGTAGGGGAAGCATTGGGGCCGTCATACACAATAGAGTGGGTTCAAGAATTACAACTCCTAAACGTTGATTCACTACAATAAAAAAGGTATTTTGCGACTTCTGAAATCATGGATTGCGACTGTTAGAAGGGTCGCAGATATCCCTTTGCGACTGTTCCCCAACAGACACAGAAATTGGGGTCGCAAAGGGTATTTTGCGACTGTTCAACCAACAGTCGCACCAATAGTCGCAAAGGCTATTGCGACCCCTCACAACAGTCGCAAAGTAGGCGTTTTAATCAAATTTAAATGGGCTTGCGACCCCTCACAACATTCGCAAATGTTTAGTTTTTTTTTTTAAAAAAATAATGGGGCAATTTTTGTTGACAATTTTAAATAAATATATTAATTAATAAATACTTAATATACATAAATATATAACTAAAAAATATATAAATCTCATTCATATAATTCTTTCAAGAGTAACAATCAAAAGAATAGATAAAGTACATAGTTTATTCATCCAAAACTTTAAGCAAACTCAATAATCAACATACTCAAGACAATTTAGTCTATTCTAGATCTAAATTGGAAAATTAATAATCTGCTTCAGAAATTAGTATCAAATTTAACGGCCACTACATCCATAATGAACAAAATCACCAAGTCAGTGACCTTAATTGAGATCCAGAACAAAGTTGTATCCGAAATCTTTGTGACTTTTCTCTTATATCTCAGCCACTTATTTAGATATGCAGAGAAACTCACAAGCCCAACCATGGCTGCTAGTGGAGGAGTTCTATCAGCAAGGCTTGTTCCAACAGCAACATTGGTAGAAGGAAAAGCGCCAATAGTAGGTGGCTGAATTATCATGGAGGATTAAAATTTTAACTCCATTGTCACTTGTGGAGACGGCCAATAGTATTCCTTCCTTGTTAAATCTAATACATGGAGAAGCCTGCAGGTTTCAAAGACATGTATTACTATATAACGAAGTTATCATCATCATCATCATCATCATCATCAGAAAACAAAACAAGATGCCAAATCAATAATTACCAGTAATCCACCATCTGCATCAAAACTTGTCCCAGAATTTGACCATAAACTCGTCGCCAGCAGCTAAAAACCTATTCTTGGTGGTATCAAATTGAACAACACCTGTAGATCTCTTCCCAAGACCATGATATGTGCGCTTCATGGCTCCTTCACTTTCATTCCATTCCACTAGAAATGACTCCCCTTCTTTATTTGTGCCGCAAGAAAATAATCTATGAACAATATATGGATAGTAAGAAAATGTTAAAACAATAAGTTCACACACTAAACCAAAAAAGGAGATAAAAGGAACAAAAAGTTTGTGTGAACCTTGTTCCATCAGCACTATATGACATTGTGGTAGATGAATGTCCAGGTGCATCATAGTCAACCCTAGAACCCATGTTATCATACAGCCATGCCTTTATTTTTCCATCAGTTGCAGTCGAGAAGATGAACTGCAGAGCCAAATCAGAACATAGTTAGAAATTATACAAGAACACAAGCATAATATTGAACCAAAATAAATTAGAAACTCAAAGGTATCCATGATCCATGAGGACAAGCTTCCAGATAAAAATATACCCTCTCCATATCGTAATACAATTATTGACCAAGCATAACCACTAAATGGATCATTGGAGTTGACAATTGACGTGTCACATATTCCACTGTAGGCATGCACGTAATGCTTCCTTATGGTGATTATAATATATATATATATATATAGCTGAATATGTATCATGCATTATTCACATCAAAGCTAATATCCCTTTTGGTCTATAATATCAGATTCTTTAGTGGCTCTTTAAAAGGGCACAAGATTAAGAAAGAAAGAGAAGCATTTTCAATATCCTTCACCAAAAGGAAGATATCAATGGTAAGATTGATTTTTCCAACAAGTTTCTCAACTCTTGTTAAACTTCTTTTCTAATTTTTGGTATGCAAAGTGAATAATTTCTTTTTTTTAGACAAATGTTAGTAAATTAGAAGTTTGTGTTAGTTTCCAGACCATCACATATTTTAAAACCGAAACCATCACATATTTTAAGACCAAATAAAACCCAACACCATCACATAAACACACACAAATAGGAATTGTGAATTTGTGCTGTAGTATGACAGCAGTCAGTAGGCTATAAAAAACAGCTGGACCAAATAAGCAAGAAAACACAGACAAAATATTGCTGACAAAGGCAGTTTCATCTTGACTGAAACACACTGCTAAACAAAACTTATTCATAAAAAAGATAGCATAGAAGCTCACTTTCGGTTATAATTATTTTAACGTTCTAATTCAACTTTCCAGTCCCCCATTAGGTTTTACTATCACACATGCATTAATATAGTTTCTTTTGGGGCCTCTTATAGCTCACTACTGCTATAGCTACTTTCCATTTATGTTCATGCTAACTAAAACTAAACTCTACATCACTTTTCTAATACATGTCTTAGAATCATGGAAGACTACTTTCTGCTTTTGATACTTTCTCATGAAACTAAACTCGAGCCAAATTAACAAGCTCAAAGAAAGGTACAAACACAATACTAATAGCTACATAACCATCACAACAGTTGGGCAAAAAAAAGCATTAATGTCTGCAAAACCAGACTCGTAACTAACAAATAGCTACATAACCATCATAGAGAATAAACCTGCACAAAACCAGAAAAAATTGAGCAGACCAAAACAGCAAATTACAGAAAAATATCTGAACAAAAAAAAAACAGAACAACGTCTAAGTTTGATTTGAAATTGTGCACCTACGTCGTCTATGTTTGACATGCATGGTATGCGTAAAATGTGAGAATTGGATCTGCCACTTTCCTAGCTTTAACCCTCTAAATTACAAAAACTATCGAATAATAATTTGTGGCAGGGGGTGATGAGCATTTGTTATCCCATCTTTTGGACTCATATTTACATACAAGCATGTTAATCGATACTTCAAATCCGACTCACTTAAGAGACCACAAAGAGAAATAATACAACCCATGACAAGATCGCAGGACAAAATATAATGCATGATTAGAAGTCCAAAATTGATGCTAAGTGCAAATGATTGGAAGTCCAAAATTGAATTGCATAAATCAATTATTTCTAAAATCATGCAAGGACATTTAAGTTACTTTCTTTCCCATTAATAGAGTTCAAAGATCAATTAACAAAATTAAAAGGCAAATGATTCAGGTTGCAGCTTGTAGATTGACACACATGCCATGATCAATTAACAGAACTAAGAAGTGAGAAACCCAACGGTGGAACCCATTTGCCACGATTCAATTAACAGAACAAAATAAGCATATTAACAGAACCCATTTGCACAGAACTCTTCTTTCTCATAACTTAACCCATTTGCCACGATTTAATTAACATAACAAAATTAATACAAAAATAAAGTTAGAACTTAGAAGAATCACAACACATATTCATGTACATCGCAAGATTCATTCAATGAACAGTACAAAATTAAATCCACATCACAGTTTTACACTTAAACATTATTAAGCAAAGACCCAACAAGAAAAACCTAAACTTGAGCATTATTAAACATAGACCCAACAATAAAAATGAAAACTATTGCAATAATAAGCAACGATCCAGTAAGAAAAATATGTACTTGAACACTATTAAGCAGAAACCAAATATGAAAATCGTAAAGTAGAGCATTAATACGCCGCGACCCAGTAAGAAAAATGAAAAGTTGAAGATTATTGAAGATTATGTATGTAAGCTCTAAAAAGAGTCATAGTACGGATACTATAGCTAGAGTCAATGGCTTCTAGTGGCAAAGTTGTTTTAAACGCTAAGTCTCATTCTACTCATACACTACAAGAAAAAAGGCATTTTGCGACTTTTAAAATCATGGACACGCTAATGCCAAAACACAGACATCAAACCGGTAATAATTTGAAGAAAAAAAAATTGGGTTGAATGCATATAGTTGATAAAAGTAAACTCATATTACCTGCTAGCAGAAGGAGCTTGATATACTATTTGACCTTCTGAAAGAAGAATAATGTCGTCAAAGAGTTCAAATGTCTCTGGTGCTGGCTGTAAAAGCGAAACGATGACGGTTGCATCCAGTATATGAACCACTTGCCTCATGAACTTGCATATTCGGAAAGTGGTTGAACTATCCAATCCTGTTGATATTTCATCCATAAAGAGTGCTTGTGCTGGCCCTACTAGCATTTCCCCTACACCCAGTTACAACAAAAGCAATTAGTACAAATTGATAGAACTGAAACACTAGTATGCAATTTCATGAGTTAATTTAATTATCAAAAGCATGAGATTAAATGTTTAATAAGTTCAGATTGCTGGTTAAGAATCTAATAAAAAAGAATATTATAACCTGTTGTTACTCGCTTCTTTTGTCCTCCAGAGATACCCCTTCTCATTTCATCACCGACCATAATGTCAGCACAAATATCCAATCCAAGCATCTGTTAACATGATAAACTCCAACTTTTAACAAAATAGGATAAATTTGGATAAACAACTTAATTAAGGGCTAATAATAGCATAGGTGTTTTATCATATGAACTGTTTTTATAAGCTACAAAAGTAAGCTGGTAACAATTTATAAACATATCATAAGTTGTTTCTATAAGTTTTTCCAAACATTTTCAAATGTACTCAAGTCAGTAGATAACCTCAAATAACTCAATCCAAACATGGCCAGAATAGAAGCAGATACACAAACCTTGAGAACATAATCTGTTAGAAAGCTGCTCTTTTGGCCTTATAATACAATAGCCTTCATGAAAGCATCAATCTCAGGGTCTAGTTTAATTCCAGCTTCTCTCTCCCTTCTTGAGAGTTCTATCAACATTTCATACCTACTGCCAACAAGTAGACAACGTGATGAAAAATCCAAAGTCTCTCTTACTGTAATTTCTCTGTAGTGAATGTCATGCTGACTAATATATGCACAAGTATTTGCGGCAACGAATTCATTTAGCTCATGACCGCAGTAAGTTATTTTCCCAGAAGCCTAATCACATCCAAAAATAAAGCTCATTATTTGATCAAACAAATTTACAAGTTAGTCATAAAAAAATAATGAAAGGGTCATTATTAAAAGAAAAATAAAAGTGAAAGGGTCTTAATTAGTTAAACTGATTTAGAAAAACAAAATAAAAAAAATGAAATGGGAATAAACCCTTAAACCACGATCAAGTTTTCCTGCAAGTGCTAGAAGCAATGTTGTTTTTCCAGAACCTGGAGGACCTAGAAGGAGTGTCATCCTAAAATTACCACACCAAATTAAACAAATATAATTTTCAATGTCATAAATTAAATTATATAAGAATGGCATCAATTCAAATTCATTTTATCTACCTTGATGGTTTAACAATTCCACTGACATGTTTGAGAATCTGAATCTCTCTCTTCTTGGATGGTGCAAGCCGAAACAATCCAAGAACACTCTACCATGCAAACAAACAAATTAATCGTATAAAACATTAGTTTCAAACTAATAACACTCAAATTTAACTAAAAACTACTTAAACAATTAAATCTGATAGTTTTATAATATGTATGAGAAAATAAGTACTACCTTCAAAGTATTGATGGAAACATTAAGCAGAGTAGGAAGTGCTCTACTTCCAACATACACATGGGCTATGATGAATTTGGGTCTTCTTTTCACTAAAAAAACAAAGAAAGCCAGATCTAAACGCTTTGACGTCGTGCGTTTGCCGTCACAGTAGTCATCAATGTGTGTTCGCAGTCGGGGTTGCTGTGTTCGGTATTCGCCGTCGTTGCGTTACTGCTTCTGCTTCGTTGTGATGTTGTCGTCGCGGTTGCTGTGTTCGGTATTCGTCGTCGTTGCGTTGCTGCTTCTGCTTCGTTCTGCTTCGCCGTCGCGGTTGCTGTGTTCGTCGTTGTTGACAGTTTCAAAATCCGGATCCGGTTGTGTAGATTCGAGTTCGTCAGAATATAGAAACAAAGGAATCACACGGTGGAATGAAATGGGTGAAAATGAAAATGAATGAACCGGTGGATTGATTAGGGGTGGTGGAGATTTAGGTTTCAATTTGGGGGAAAGTGATATTGAAATTTGGTGGAGAAAAAAATTTGGTTTAAGGGTTTGGAGCTGTGGGAGGGAGAATGAAATTGTAGGAGGGAGAATGAAAATGAATTGGTGGGAATGATGAATATTTGGCCAAAAAATATTTTGTGAAGGGTGTTTGAAAAAAATGTATAAAACCTGCGACCCTTAAGCCTAACAGTCGCAATAACAGTCGTAAAAGTGTAATCTGCGACGGTTCTAAGCCAAGGGTCGCAAAGTAAGTGTCACAAAATGCCAACTTTCTTGTAGTGATTTTGAATTGGATGTCAAGAGAGTTGTTGATTATTTTAGAGACAATGATGTTTAAATAAGGGAATGATAAATTGACATGAAAAGTTGAAACTAACAAAGACAATTGAGAAATGAGGTTTTCAGTTCCTCTCTTTCAGAACACTACAAATGAAAGGCAATAATCTCAATCAAAAAGAACCCCCAATAGATATACTCCAAAAGAATACACCATACCTGCAACACAAATAGTTATGCATCCACCCCTAAAAATGAACTTTGCAAGCAACACTACCGAAAATGAACACTAATGGATGACCAAGCATAGCCGAGCCTCCGGAAGATCAAAACCCAAAGCACGAACCGCTGCACAACATCGACAATCTACATAATATAAAAACATGGTGTAGTACCCTAATTTTTCCTAAGCCTTTTAAAACAAATTCTCAGTCTTCTCCTTTATGGACGGATTCTCAGGATATAACCAAATCAAGATGGCTCCAGAAGACATGGAGAAAACCACATTTATCACCCCATGGGGAACTTTCTGCTATAGGGTAATGCCTTTCGGATTAACAAATGCCGGGGCAACATACCAAAGAGCGATGGAAACTCTTTTCCACGACATGATCCATAAGGAAATTGAGGTCTACGTCGACGACATGATTGCCAAATCCCAAACGGAGGAGGATCACCTAGTCCATCTACAAAAGCTTTTCGAACACCTAAGAAAATTCAAGCTGCGCTTAAATCCTAACAAGTGCACATTTGGCGTTAGATCCGGGAAGTTATTGGGCTTCATCGTCAGCCAAAGGGGTATCGAAGTGGATCCTGACAAAGTAAAGTCTATCCAAGAAATGCCAGCGCCAAACACCGAGAAAGAAGTCCGGGGTTTCTTAGGAAGATTGAACTACATCGCTAGGTTCATCTCACACATGACAGCTACCTGCGAACCAATCTTCATACTGCTAAGGAAAAACCAAGCCGTTCATTGGAACGAGAATTGCCAAGAGGCGTTTGACAAGATCAAACAATACCTGCAAGAACCACCAATTTTAATGCCTCCGGTTCCGGGTAAACCCCTCATCTTATACCTAACCGTACTTGAAGGATCAATGGGTTGTGTGTTAGGACAACAAGATGAAACGGGAAGAAAAGAGCACGTAATCTACTACCTAAGCAAGAAGTTTACCGACTGTGAATCAAGGTATACTTCACTTGAAAAGACTTGCTGCGCTTTAGCATGGGCTGCTCGACGCCTAAGGCAATACATGTTGACCCATACAACGTGGTTGATATCGAAGATGGATCCCATCAAGTACATCTTCGAAAAGCCTACCCTCACAGGGAAGATAGCTCGTTGGCAAATGCTGCTGTCTGAGTACGACATCCAATACGTTGCTCAAAAAGCCATCAAAGGGAGTGTTTTATCCGAGCACCTTGCTCACCAACCATTGGAGGATTATCAACCCATACAATTCGACTTCCCGGATGAAGATGTCGTAGTTTTGAATGACGAAAAGGTCACAAGCGATGATGAAGGGCCAGAACCGAGAGCTCGATGGAAGCTCGCTTTCGATGGCGCCTAAATGCCAGGGGGCACGGGATCGGGGCAGTCTTAATCTCCCCAAGAAATGGATACCAACCCTTCACAGCAAGGTTATGCTTTGACTGCACCAATAACATGGCAGAATATGAAGCATGTATCCTAGGCCTCGAAGCAGCAGTTGATCTAAGGATCAAAACCCTTGAAGTATACGGTGACTCAGCCTTAGTCATCTATCAAGTCAAAGGAGAATGGGAAACAAAACATCCCAATTTAATCCCCTACCGAGCCCGGGTTGTAGAGTTGATTGAGCATTTTGATGAAATCAACTTCCATCACATACCTCGAAAAGAAAATCAGGTGGCAGATGCTTTGGCTACATTATCATCAATGTACCAAGTAAATTTCCACAATGAAGCACCAATCATAAAGATGGATCGTAGAGACAAACCAGTTGTATGTGCATCAGTCGAAGAAGGACTTGACAACAAACCCTGGTTCTACGACATCAAGCGATACCTTGAAGAGCAAGAGTATCCAGAAAATGCCTCGCACACCGACAAGAGAACCCTCAGGAGATTGGCATCCCAGTTCTTCCTCAGTGGAAATACCCTCTACAAAAGAAACTACGACATGGTCCTGCTCAGATGTGTGGATAAACATGAAGCGGACATGCTCATCAAAGAAATCCACGAGGGATCTTTTGGAACCCATGCCAATGGGCATGCAATGGCAAAGAAAATCCTAAGGGCGGGCTATTATTGGCTAACCATGGAGGCTGACTATTTCCACTATGCCAAGACTTGTCATAAATGCCAGATTTATGCCGACAAGGTGCATGTACCACCAACTCCCCTGAACGTCATGACTTCACCTTGGCCTTTCTCTATGTGGGGCATAGACATGATTGGAATGATCGAGCCCAAAGCGTCAAATGGACATCGCTTCATCCTCGTTGCCATCGACTACTTCACCAAATGGGTAGAAGCAGCTTCGTATGCAAACGTAACCAAACAAGTGGTAGCCCGATTCATCAAGAAGGAAATCATTTGTCGTTACGGCACTCCCCACAAAATCATCACCGATAATGGGGCAAACCTGAACAACAAGACGATGAAGGAGTTGTGCAAAGATTTCAAGATTGAGCACCATAATTCCTCCCCTTACCGACCAAAGATGAACGGTGCGGTAGAAGCAGCCAATAAGAACATAAAGAAGATCATCCAAAAGATGGTAACAACATATAAGGATTGGCACGAGATGCTTCCCTTTGCGCTACATGGCTATAGAACAGCCATTCGCACTTCAACTGGGGCAACCCCTTTCTCCTTAGTATACGGTATGGAAGCGGTGCTTCCCGTAGAGGTTGGAATCCCTTCGTTAAGGGTCTTGATGGAGACCAAGCTAGAAGAAGCTGAATGGGTCCAAACAAGGTTCGACCAACTGAATCTCATAGAGGAAAAGCGTCTGACGGCGATATGTCACGGACAACTCTATCAAAGGAGACTCAAGAGAGCATTCGACAAGAAGGTCCGTCCTCGAGAATTCAAAGAAGGAGACCTAGTGCTCAAGAAGATATTACCTATCCACAAAGATCCCCGAGGGAAATGGACTCCCAGCTACGACGGACCATACGTGGTAAAGAAAGCCTTCTCTGGCGGAGCCTTGATCATCACCACTATGGACGGAGAAGAGTTCCCACTCTCAATAAACTCCGATGCAGTCAAGAAGTATTATGCCTAAGAAAAAGAAAAGAAAAAAGCTCGCTAAATCGAAAACCTGAAAGGGCGGTTTAGGCAATAGAGAGCGTCCTGCTAGATTGAAAACCTGAAAAGGCGGTCTAGGCAAAAATAAAGGACATCAAAAAAGGAAATACACCCCGGTGGGCTAAAAACTCGAAAGAGCGGTCCAGGCAAAAATTAGGGGTTAACAAAAGAAGAAAGGCAATAACTGCAATATCCAAGCTCCGGACAAGATTCAAGAGGAGAAAAATCGGTCTCGTCAGCATCTTCCAGAAAAATCTCTCGAAGTCATAGGGAAAATAGCATGTGTTGTGCCAAAACCAACAAATTTCTTTTTGCTTTTTTCTTGTCTTTCTCTATCTTTTTCCTCAGAGAAGTAATCACTTCTCACTTCATGTATTTTTTACCCATTCAAGTCAAATCTGCATTGAATAAAATTCCTTTTATTATTTTGTGTTCTCATTAGCGCATAAAATTTTGTTTTATTCATGATAAAAATGCGTCGAAACATGGGAAATAAACAAGGGAAACTTCTTTCAAAAAAATAATAAACAAACAAACGTTGTTTTTATTTGAATTTTCGTAAATTTCGAAGGAATTGCGGTAATTCCCCCCAAAAAATATTGCACCAAGGGACTTATGCTCTTCAGCAAAGGCAAGTGCATAGCTCACGGCACGTGGAGCGTGAAGACCCCGAGGGTCGGAGGAACAAAATTCCCCAGTAAACACCCCAAACATCCAAACATCAACCAAGGCTGGATATCGATCATGCTTCCAATGTGATCCTTATATCCCCATGAAGCCAAACCTTATTGACATTCCCCAGGGAGTCTCAAACCAAAACAAAGAGTCCAATCATCATTGGCAATCACCAACACAAATCCCCAGGAAAAGCCCGACCTTGCTCGGCATCCAATCATAACTCCCAGCATTCAACATGCATCACACATATCATGCATAACATCATTCACGCATGCATATCCAAATCATTCATACACATGCATTTCATATTCATGTCATGCATCCTCCACGAGGATTCTCCAGTGAGTATCACATATTCACCAGCATCCATCAAACAGTTAAGTAAGTGTTCCCCAGTGAACCTCCTTCACAAACTGTCCCCAATTCCCCAGCGGAAATTTAGATTGAGTCTACCTCATATCATATTGCATTGCATATCATACTGCATAAAATAACATGAAGCATGTCATGCATCATACAATCATGTTTCCCTTTTCAACAATCTAAGTACTAGCCATGCCTAGAGACGATTACTTTATCCCTACTGTGGTAGATCCTATTTCCCCAGTTAAGTCTAAGCACCTATTCAGGCGACGACTTTTTCAAATCTAATCACCTAATTAGGTGATAATCATTTTAGATTAAGGCCACCTGTTTAGGTGACGATCCTTTATCTTTTCCAGATTAAGGCCACCTGTTTAGGTGACGATCCTTTATCTTTGTCTGATCAGATCACCTGTTTAGGTGGCGATCTTTTACCTTTTCGAGCGTTCATACACGTCTCGCAAAAGTTTTTCTTTTACCTTTCGAGCGTTCATACACGTCTCGTAGGCTTTTCACCTTTCGAGCGTTCATACACGTCTCGTAGGCTTTACCTTTTCGAGCGTTCATACACGTCTCGCAAAAGTTTTTCTTTCACCTTTCGAGCGTTCATACACGTCTCGTAGGCTTTACCTTTTCGAGCGTTCATACACGTCTCGCAAAAGTTTTTTCTTTCACCTTTCGAGCGTTCATACACGTCTCGTAGGCTTTTCACCTTTCGAGCGTTCATACACGTCTCGTAGGCTTTACCTTTTCGAGCGTTCATACACGTCTCGCAAAAGTTTTTTTTCTTTCACCTTTCGAGTGTTCATACACGTCTCGTAGGCTTTACCTTTTCGAGTGTTCATACACGTCTCGTAAAAGTTTTTCTTTTACCTTTCGAGCGTTCATACACGTCTCGTAGGCTTTACCTGTTCGAGCGTTCATACACGTCTCGCAAAAGTTTTTTCTTTTACCTTTCGAGCGTTCATACACGTCTCGTAGGCTTTACCTTTTCGAGCGTTCATACACGTCTCGCAAAAGTTTTTCTTTTACCTTTCGAGCGTTCATACACGTCTCGTAGGCTTTTCACCTTTCGAGCGTTCATACACGTCTCGTAGGCTTTACCTTTTCGAGCGTTCATACACGTCTCGCAAAAGTTTTTCTTTCACCTTTCGAGCGTTCATACACGTCTCGTAGGCTTTACCTTTTCGAGCGTTCATACACGTCTCGCAAAAGTTTTTTCTTTCACCTTTCGAGCGTTCATACACGTCTCGTAGGCTTTTCACCTTTCGAGCGTTCATACACGTCTCGTAGGCTTTACCTTTTCGAGCGTTCATACACGTCTCGCAAAAGTTTTTTTTCTTTCACCTTTCGAGCGTTCATACACGTCTCGTAGGCTTTACCTTTTCGAGCGTTCATACACGTCTCGTAGGCTTTACCTGTTCGAGCGTTCATACACGTCTCGCAAAAGTTTTTTCTTTTACCTTTCGAGCGTTCATACACGTCTCGTAGGCTTTACCTTTTCGAGCGTTCATACACGTCTCGTAGGCTTTACCTTTTCGAGCGTTCATACACGTCTCGCAAAAGTTTTTCTTTTACCTTTCGAGCGTTCTTACACGTCTCGTAGGCTTTTCACCTTTCGAGCGTTCATACACATCTCGTAGGCTTTACCTTTTCGAGCGTTCATACACGTCTCGCAAAAGTTTTTTTTCTTTCACCTTTCGAGCGTTCATACACGTCTCGTAGGCTTTACCTTTTTGAGCGTTCATACACGTCTCGCAAAAGTTTTTCTTTTACCATTCGAGCGTTCATACACGTCTCGTAGGCCTTTTCCCTTGCGAACGTTCATACACGTTTCATAAGTCTTTTATTTTCGAGCGTTCATACACGTCTCGCAGATTGAAATCACCTGATTAGGTGACAATCTTTTTCTCTTCAGATCTAATCGCCTAACCCTTTGAGCGTTCATACACGTCTCAAATGTTTAAGTGACGATCTTTTACCTTGCTTTCGTACCGCGAAGGACAAAATTCGGGTCCTTCTTTTACTTAATTGATCTTCGCAAAGAGTTCATGAGATGCCCTCGGCGCTCACACACTCTATGCAAAGACACAATTAAGTAGGGGCAGCTGTAGTACCCTAATTTTGTCCTAAGCCTTTTAAAACAAAAAATCAAAAAAAATCAAAGAGAGAAAAAAAGTCAAAGTCAACAAAAGTCAACAAAAAAGTCAACATTTTAAAAATGATGACTTCGCACTGCGAAGTTCACTTCGCACTGCGAAGTCTGCGATTTTTCTGCAGATTTTTGGTTTCTTTGATTTAATTCCAGATTTTGTTGCACATCATTTATATAATTATTTTAGTCAGCATTCATGGCTAATTGGGCCAAGCAAAACCAGAATTGAGAGACTTGCCATTAATGCCTAGGAAAGAAGCTTTTTCTTCCAACCTAGCATGTGACAAGCAAGTGGGCTTGCCCTTGGGTAGCTCTTGTCCCTCCCAAGTGACCTGTTAACCACCCCAAGGTTGCCAGCCACCTGCTTGAAGACTTTCTTCCTGCTTGCTTCCCCCAAAACCAGTCAAACCCAGCTGGTTTTTCACTTGAAAAAGCCATGATTGCCTACCCTGTTTTGCAGCAACTTTTCACCCCTCTTACACCAGCCATATGTAGCCTTTTGCATCCCCCAATCTCTGCACATCACAGTGCATGTTTTTATTGTTCAACCATTGAGATTGCAAGGATTGATCCCCAAGCTTGGCCAATTGCAATCCAGCCATGTTTCTCATCATTTCTATCCCAAAGACCATTGAATTTGTGGCTGAAATCAGTCAAAGACTTAACCCTTGGCACAAGGCAAAGTTGCCTCTATCCATTAGCATTAAATGCAAAGCCAAATAGCCTGAATTTAGCCCACAAATCAGCTAGGTCCTATGGATTTTCATCATTACATGAGATTGCATTTTGGCCTATAAATAGAGATGCAAGGCAAGGGGAAAAGCAGCATGAAAAAAAAAGCATAAGATAGAGCAGTTAATACAGCATTTCAAAGAGCAATTACACTACTCATTTCAGCCAAGCAACCAGAGAAAATCAATCAAACACAAAGCATCACAAGTTCAAAAACCATCACCAATATCAAAAACCTTTGCAAGAACCTTCAACCAATTCAAATCCATTGCAGCTGGAGCTTTGCTAAGGATTTCTGTAAGTTTCTAAGCCTTTGTCTTGCATTTTCAATTGTGCTTGCATAGCAATTTTGGTCCAAAACCCTTTTGTTCTAAAAACCCTTTTGAATTTCAAAAGAAATCCCAAGGTTTTCAAAACATCAAAACTGGTTTGTCCAGCCCTTTTCATTGCAAAAACTCAAATCTTTTCACTCTCCTAAAAGGACCTGAGTGTGTTCAGAAGTTGTTTCTGAACAACAGTTCAGAAACAGCTTCTGAACTCAAAAATTCGCATTGTTCGCAGTGCGAAGTCATGGTCGCAGAGCGACCATGACAGAACTCAGAATCTGAGTTTAGGCTCCCAAATGGCCAATTTTTGAGGTTCTAGCCCAAGAGCTCAGAACCTAGGAGGTTTAAAACTCATTTTATCCAAACCATGTCAAGGATTTTGCATAATATTGGAAATTCACAAGTTCGGGTAACACTTTTTTGGGTAACTTGCAAAACAAGTTACAATCACAAACTTTCAAAACAACTAGAGCAAACAAGCTATGTTCATCACTTTCAAATTAAAACTTGAACAATAAACATTGTTCATGATTTTCAAAACCCAAACGTGAACATACGCCGAATTTGTTCGCTTTTCAAAATCGTTCGCAAAACGAGCCGAACTTGTGCGTTTTCTAACAAAATTGTCAAAACCTCTTCATTTTGGGTTTCAAACCAAATGTTTTGATAGACTTTGGGATTTCTAAAGAAATTCAACCAAAAACTTGAATGAAAAAGGGATGGTGTGACGTATGTCTCTCCATTGCCCCGATTGTACGAATGCGTGACGTATGTCTCGTCGTTCGGACAATCGTCATTCCATTTTCAACGTATCCAACCATAACCAAACCAAATCTTGGCCCCTTGTGGTCAATCCGAACCTTTTGGTCCCCCGTGGCCATTAGATTCAATCCCCCGACTCGTTAAAATCACCCCGGTCAATGATCGACTCAATTGAGTCCATTGCACCCCTTTTGGTCCCAACGCGACCAAATCAAACCCTCTTACCCAACGGACATGTTTTACCTATTCTAAAGCGCGATTCGTAAACAAACGCTTAAGCCTCCCATGCGCGAGCATACAAGCTAATACGCTTAAGTCTCCCATACGCGAGCATACAAGCTACGTTTAATTGCAAGAATACGGTCGAAACATCGTTCATTTAAAATTAACCAACATATGTACGTTTTTCTACCAAAGAACTACGTACGCTTTGAATTCTCCGATTACCGGGAGATACGTAGGAGCAAGATCGACATCTTGTCAAGCGCAATAATAAAAACTTTCTTTTTTTTCCTTTCGTTTGTTTTCATCTCTTTCTTCCCCCTTTTATATTTTGACATAGACAAGCATGCGCGGAAAACATTTAAAAACAATTTAAGCTTTAGCCAAATAGAAGGTTCCCGTTGAGTACAACGGACGTGAGGGGTGCTAATACCTTCCCCTTGCGTAACCGACTCCCGAACCCGACAATGGTTGCGATGACCAGTCCTTTTCCTCATCGTCAAAGGGTTTTATTATCGTTTCCCTTCAAACAAAAAACTTAAGGGTTTATCAACGTTCCCTTTACACAAAAACTTTGGTGGCGACTTCACAAGGCCCTCCGAGCGTTCGCGGACGTCCTCGGAGGATTGCGCGTTTTTTTTAAAAAAAACGAGGTGCGCACACATGGGACATAGAGTCACTTGAATGCAACTCATTCAATTTGTGAAGAAAAACTTCAAGATGCAAACTCTAATGACTTTAGGTAACTAATTTGTTAAACAAGTACTTCCCATACGAGAATCTCGTTGCAATTGCTATCTTGTAACAAATGTCAGTCTAACTAGAGTAGAAATATTAATGGAAAATAATCAAAGTAAATGAACATTTATGTCACTAAAAGCAAGTATTGTTTCAAATGCATAGGATCAAAGTTTCATGATAAGCAAGCTGAAATGAACATTTATGTCACTAATACATCACATAAGAAACCTCCAGTTCCATTTAGTGTTGCCATAAAATTTAAATTTAATCAGTAAAAATACCTATGTTTCACAAGCAGAGGATGCCGCATAATGAGCTACATCTATCTCTGGAGAAATAAAACATGCTGCAAGATACAAAAGATAGAAAATGCAAAATAAGCATTATGATTATTTGACGAAAAAGTCTCAATTTATCAACTATACTGCTGAAGAAATCCATAACAACAATTTGAGAAAGTTCACTATATAAAAAGACAGAAACTAATCATTGACACCATAATTAGAGACACCAATTTGTTCTATATTCAAACTAGTCTTAGACACCATAACCTTTTTGTTTTCTTTTCAATCAACAAAACCTGCCTTTGTAAATGAAAATGAAAACCTTCCTGTCACATCGGCTGAGTAATTTTTTTTGAACGGTATATAGGGAAAACCAAACATGCCACAATACACAGGATCGTATATATACGGCACCGCAACAAAACAAACAACAGTGAAACATAGTCTTACATGAACGAAGTAGTTACACCTAAATTCAGCCCCAAAACAACTTTTATAGCATTCTGTAACACTGCTATACAGCCAAAACAGAAATACATAACAACACACACCAAACAAAAACACACACGAACTATTATGTTGTCAATATGTTCTATGCATAACAAGATTTAACCTCCCAAATTTTAAGCACAATGAATACAATATATGCATAACAAGATTTCCATGTTTTTTTCATCTTAAATTTCATTCTTCATTATGTTAAGTTGATACTTTGATGAATTTTGATGTTTGTGATGATTAATATGATGATTAAGTGTTGTTGGTGATTATGTAATTGATTATAAGTATGAGTATGTAATTTCTTTGAGAAATCATGAAGTTATGTGGAATAAGTTGTGAATTAAGTGATTTTGGTAAAAGTGCTTATTTGACTGAATCTGCTTAATGTACTGCTGTTACTATGTGTTAAAGTTAAGGTTATGATTGTGAGCAAGAAACTATGTTTATTGTGTGTTTGTTGTGAAATAAGTTGTTGTTGTTGTTGGTGTTTTGGTGAAAATGACTTAATCAAGTGAAAAAGGAATAAGTTGTTGATAAACTGAGAAAGTTGTTGTTGGAATAGTTGTAGTAGGTGTATGTAGTGATGCGTAACATGTTGGAATGAAGTTATTTAAGCTGGGTATGTTTGTTTGTTAAGTTTTGGTGAAAATGGGCATTTGAGACAAACTTTGAAAATTTACCGAAAAACCTTTGGAATTGATGTTTCCTTGAGTACCCATTGTTCAATTTAAGTATATTGATCATGAGTATAGCTTGTAAAATGGTTTTGGATCAATTGGGATCAAAAATGGGATTTTTGTGGAAAAATTGGATGCAAATTCGTGTGCCAAAACTCTGTTTCACTTTTGACAGCAAAACAGAGTGTTGAACTCTGAACAAGCTCGCCCCAGCGAGCCACTTGTGGCTGCAGCGAGCAAGCCCAGAACTGCACACTCTGTTTTGGTGTTTGTTGGTTCTTGGGGGGTTTCCAAAGACCCCTGAGCATTCCTTTTGTGTGGTTTGATGATGTTATGATAAATTAACCTTAGGCTTTGATGGTTTGCTTAGAAATGAATTGAATTCTTGAATTGAGACAAAAATGAGAAGTTGTGAAATAAACATAGAAATCCATTTAAGTCTTATAAATGTATGCAAGAGTGTTAAATGATTAAGATGATATGAGTAGTGTTGTAACATGATCTAAGAAGTGTATTGATGATGATTGGTGTAGTTTGTGTGATTAAATCATGAAACTTGAATTATGTGAATGATGAAGATTGTAAACACTTGATGTTGTAATAATTGAGATGTGTTGCTGTTTATACATGCTATTGATGATGCTATTAATGACGATGTTTGAATAAATGATGATGATACATGTTATGTATTAAGTGACGATGTTTGAGTAAATGATGATGATACATGTTATGTATTTAAGTGACGATGTTTGATCATATGAAAGTTTATATGATAAGTGATGATGTTAATAAACGACTATGTTTAATCACATGAGAATATATGATAATGATGATGATGTTGTTGCAGAGTTTTATGTGTACTTGATGTGAGTCGAATATATGATCATGCATTCAGTCATGAGTCAAGTCCAGCGATGATGTTAAGCGACGATGTTAGCGACGATGGGATCACTCGGTAAGTTCCGATATCCAAAAATCGACGATGTTTGGTACCACATTCATTTAGAGCCGTCTAGAAACATTGCATAAGTATGAGTCTTATGTATTAATGTGTTGATGAGAATTTGTGCATCTAATTGGTAAATGTGCATTGAAGATGTGATGTGATGAATTTTCATAATTGACTTGATAATTGTTTATCGATGATGGTATGAATTGAAAGATTGTAAATGATAAGTTGATATGATGGAGTAGTTAGGCTTGTATGAGAATATGGTTATGAGTTACATGTTCTTGAATTTCGGATAACCAAATTTGTTATGTTTGAATATTGTTGTTAATATGAATGTTGTCTGAACTACACTTGTTTGTTAATCCTTATTAATGAATGTATATCTTACCCTCCAGTGACTGTTGTTGCCTCATCCCTTGTGGATGTAGATTTGCAGGATTGAGTATTTGTTATCGGTGAGTCGTGATGGGCTGTGGCTTGACGACTAGCTCATGTTTTTATGCTTTGCTTGGAGATGTCTAGAGTTAGGAGCTATGATTAGGATGTCTCATGGGGATTTTATTTTCGTACTCTGTTGGATTTATTTTGAGTGATCTTTATGATCCAGATACTTATGTATTATTTTGAGATGTTTTGAGATGACCCGAGATGATTATATATATGTTGAGATATTCTGCTGTGATCTGTTTATTTTTATTGATGAGATTTTCATATTATATGTTTAATATGAGCTATATGAAGAAATGTAAGGTTCCAATTGTAGTTTAGATGTTTATTTATCATTGATTAGTAGTCTCGGGGATCGGGGTCCTTATATAATGCCTTTCAATATTTATCATTGTTTTAAGTATAAAAAAATGGTTTTTTTGTTTAATTGGCAAAATGTGAGTGAGGTGAAACGATTAATGGACAAGTTGTGCCAAGATTATGTTTCATTAGCCAGTTCTCCCGTGTCTTTTCTTGATCGATTATGTACTCCTTCTATTTCAGGCATACATTCACTTATCTCCCTTCGTACATCTCGATGTGTTGTAGATAACAGGAGACATACTATATTCTCTAACCTTCATTGTCTCGCTCAATTAGCTAATAAAGTGGCATTACATTATGACAATGTGTGTGATTTCAAACCTATCTTGTTGTCTTGCAACTAGCATCTACAAGTCTTTACCCATGTTACTTACAAAGGATATCTATGTCTAGAACTCCCTAAGTGAAAATATCAATATGTGATTGCACGTCAGAAAAGCATTAAGTGTAGAAATAAAGATATCAATATAATGAAGTAGGACTTATATATACCCAGCCAGACTAATTACTTACTTTAGATTACTAACCAACTACCCTTAATCCCCACACATATAGATATTAGTTACACATAATGAATAACTTACAAGCTATATGAGAGGATGGCAAGATGTTGCATTAGTTGTCTTGATCTACAAGCCTTCGACAATTCAAACTTGTTTCTGCCCTCTTTCTCGCTCTTATGATCTCTCTCTCTCTCTCTCCTCTCTCTCTCTCTCTCTCTCTCTCTCTCTCAAACTTGCCTATTGATTGGATAAATTAAAATGAGGCTACAAGACTCTATTTATATGTTGTGGAAAAGGCTCTTTGCCCGACACCCCAATAGGGTGCTACCATGTAAGCCAAGTGGAGCTTTAGACCACCGTTTCTCGCTAGGCAATCCATCTTCTTCATTGGGCAAATTGTCAGTTCATCCAAGTGGGACTTTAGAAAGCCATATCTTGTCAAACGACCATATCCTTCATTTGGCGATTTCCCTCTGTGTCGGGCCTTTGGTCTCTAACTTTCTTTGTTGAGCAAGTAGCATGGCTCGTTGGGCGAAGAGTTTGATGAACCTCTTTTATGCTCATTACTTGCAACATTCATTCTCTTGTTCTAACTACTGAATAATGCGTTAGAATTTATATTAAAAGTACAAGGAACTTAATACAAGCTTGGTTCAATACTATTTATAGAAATTGGGGGCTGTCATGAGATTTCTTGTAAAATAAGTTAATAAGTACCATGAATTGTACACTTAAATTAACGGTCATTTGGCACTTATCAGCTTGACAAGTGAAGAGCTTATTTCCAGCTTTTTAGCTCCTTTGTCTTGAACTTTATCCCTCACTACAAAATGTGTTAAAAATATTGTGAATTCGGCCTCAAAATCACACCAATAAAACTATGGTGTGTGGAGCAAAGGAAAGTAGTAACCAATTATCAAATTAACCACAAGCAACAACAACAATAACAAAGATAGATTTAATCTGGGTATCAAGTGAAAAACACAAAACCAAAAGCAAAAGATAAAGAGAGAAGAGAAACAAACACACCAAGAAATGTTTACCCAGTTCGGTCCAAATTGACCTACTCTGGGGGAGAGATTGATCTCTCCAATCTACTATCAATGAGTTCTTACAAAGAGATATAAAAGGGTTACAATAAATTAGCTTTGAGAAGCTCACAAAGAACAAACCCTAATTTTCTACCCTTTTTTTTCCAATCTCACCAATGAACAAGACACTCAATAATTTTCACCCACCCAAGGTGTTTACAAATGTTTCCAACCCAAGAGAACCTCTCAAGATAACCCTAATCAAAGAACCTCAACCCTAAAGTTACCTCCTTTGATTTCCCAAGTTTCTCTCTCTTGAAGCCTCACTCAAAACATGAAGAATGAAGTCTTAAATAGTGCACAAGTCCTATCAAAATCATGCCCCGATTTGCACAAATCGTGCCACGATCGTGCCAATAGTACAATACTATGTGAACCTTATCAGCAAAAATCGTACCCCGATTTTTCCTCATCGTGCCTCGATTTTTTGCAAATCAAAACTCTCAGAACCTTCTCAAAATCGTGCCATGATTTCTCCAAATCGTGCCACGATTTTTGCCCAACTTCAATCATCAATTTTGAGACAATTCTCAACATTTCTCCACCTTGACTCTAAATTGATCGTGATGCCACATTAACCATCAACCACCATTCTCCTTTTCATTTTCCCTTGCTTCCAACTACACCAAGTAGCTCTACAAGCTTCCACCCTTTGCCTCTTCAACCCTCGGAATGCCTTCCGCCCTCTTGAAGATTCTTGCATCCAACTACACTAGGATTTTATTTAGTTCCACAAGCCTACACCAAACTCTCTTCAACCACGAAACGTCTCCCGCTTCCTTAAAGTTCTCCTTGCATTCAATCACCCTTGGTCTTTAAGGTAATCACACAAGTCACGCCATACATTATTTAAACCCCGAAATGCCTTTGATAAGTCGTAGTTTGTGATGTTTTTAGCCGTTAGTTTCAATAAGAATTTGTGTGTTTTTGTCTCTTTTTAGAACTAGTTTACTTCAAAGTATTTGTTTTGATTTCAGAATAAAAATAATGAAGAACAATGCATGCGGATCAAAGACAAGGATATAGAGCCAAGAAAAGTCAAGAAAAATCAAGAAAAATGCCTTTTTCAACTGGCACGGTCATGCGCCATTTTGTACTGGTCGTACGCCTCTTCTGGAGTGAACGTGCATAGGAGGGCCGATTGACACGCACGGACCGTGTGCTCCAGCCGCACGACCGTGCGTCCCTTCAGTGTTCAGTTTTTGGCCGTTTTGAAACCAAGCACGGTCGTGCGCTCCTTTGGCACGACCGTGCACATTATGGAGTCGATTTTTAATGCTTGAAACCTTTGGAAACTGCCCATTATTGCCTTGTAATCCGAGTTTAATGCCTTATCTGAGGTTCTTGGCTATAAATAGGGCTATTAACAGAGATTGTAATCGTCTTGGAATGCTTGTAATCATACTTGAGAGAAATCAAAAGTTTTACACTTGTTCAAAGCTCTTCTTGTTCTAATTTTCTGCAATTTACTTTCATGCATTTTACTTTCTTGTTCTTTACCATTCTGCAATTTATATTCAACAATTTACTTTTATGTCCTTATATTCTATGCTTTTAAATATATATATATATATATATATATATATATATTGTCGACAATGAAAATGTGTGAGTAGACTTTATAGTGTTGAGATTGTTGGAATAGTCTAATGACTAAGTCCTATTCAAACCAAGTCTAGATATCTATTTTGTTTAAGTTTTAATCTAATCTAATCTCTTAGTTCTTAAACTCAGTAACGAGTGTTAAACGAAGGACCGAAAGGTGAAGTTGAATAGTTGTTATTTCATCATCTCAAATATCAAACGAAGGATCGAAAGATGATGTTTGATAATGGAACAACTGAGATTAGACAAGGCAACACAAAACTTGATGGGAACAACCCAAATGAATAGTTTTGTGAAGTCTTGAGACAATAAGATTCGCATATAAAGGGTCTCAATAACAATCAACCATGAGAATAGGCTTGGTTTTTATTGAGATACATTTATGTATTCTGAAAGGAAACATAAAATACTTAAGAGAATCTTGTCTTTAGGAAATAATTTAACTTAAAGATAAAGAAATAGATTTGGAATGTTTACGATTAGGCACTAAGATGAATCCAACGATCCCATGACGCTTTTTAATCTAAATTTTTTACGAAGAAATTATAAAACCAACCAATTTGATCTTTTCAGCTAATCATCACTAAAAACAAGATTAATAATCATATAAACTCTATGTGGAATGATATTCTTTTACTACTTGATAGAACCGTATGCTTGCGGATTCGTATCAGCCTTCCGTCCTCTTGAAGAATTCCCTTGCTCACAACTAGAGCCTAGCACCCAAGGTCTCCACAGTCGTACCATTCCGGTGTCACCGACTCCACCTCAAGTTGAGATTTCTCTACCTCAACTTGCAAATGCGTACATCCATTATGACTTTCACCTGCAACTCCATCTCAAAGGTTGATCACAAGTGTTCTTACCTCCGCCTCTCCAGACTGACCATGAGTATTCTTCCCACCGCCTCTCCAGGCTGATGTTGAGTGTTTAACATCTCTCCAAACGATCACCGCTCTATAAGGCATTAATCCCAAGGTGACAAACGTCACCTTCTTCATCCTCCCAACAACACACAACCAAAGCACCCGCATCCTCATAATCCTCGAAGACAACTTGCACGGAGTTATCATTGTCCTCCGGACAATCCCTCTTGAAGTGACTCATCTTGTGACACTTAAAGCACTTATACTTTGACTTGTTACCGCTCTTTGAGCTTCCTCGGTTACCTCTACCTCCACCATTCCCTCTTGAAACACTTAGCCTTCACTGTGTTCATCCGCTCTCAAGTCCTTGGACTTGGTCAACTCTTTGGAACTTAAAGCCGCTTGAACTACTTCCAAGGTGATAGTGCCTTCTTTTCCATAGAGCATGGTATCCTTGAAGGATTCAAATGATCTTGGTAGAGCATACAACTAGAGTATAGCCTTGTCTTCATCCTCAAGATTCACCTCAATGTTCTCCAAATCATCAAGGATTTTTTAGAATTCTGTTAGTTGCTCCATTACAATCTTTGACTCCACCATCTTAAATGAGTAGAGTTGTTGTTTTAGGAATTGCCTATGAGCCAAAGACTTTGTCATATACAAAGACTCCAACTTTGACCACATCGATGCCGCTGTAGGTTCCTTCGCGATATCCCTCAAAACTTTGTCCCTGAGGCACAAGACAATGGAACTCCTAGCCTTGTCCACCATCTCGGTCTTCTCCGCTTGTGACTTGGTGACCGGTAACACACCTTCACCCTTCAAAGCTTTCTCACACTTTTGTTGTATCAACACCGCTTGCATCTTCACCATCCATGACCCAAATCATTATCTCCGGTAAACTTCTCGATATCCCACTTTGAACCCATGGTACTCACTTAACCAATTCACCCCTTTTCCCCACGGTGGGCGCCAATTGTTGTGAATTTGGCCTCAAAATCACACCAATAAAACTATGATGTGTGGAGGAACGGAAAGTACTAAGCAATTATCAAAGTAACCACAAGCAACAACAACAATAACAAACCTAGATTTAATATGAGAATCAAGTGAAAAGCACAAGACCACAAGCAAAAGATAAAGAGAGAAGAGAAACAAACACACCAAGAAATGTTTACCTAGTTCGGTCCAAATTGACCTACTCTGGAGGAGAGATTGATCTCTCCAATCCACTATCAATGAGCTTTGAGAAGATCACAAAGAACAAACCCTAATTTCTACCCTTTTCCCAATCTCACCAATGAACAAGACACTCAATAATTCTCACTCACCCAAGGTGTTTACAAATGTTTCCAACCCAAGAGAACCTCTCAAGATAACCCTAAAGTTACCTCCTTTGATTTCTCAAGTTTCTCTCTCTTGAAGCCTCACTCAAAACATGAAAGAATGAAGCCTTAAATAGTGCACAAGTCTTGTCAAAATCATTCTCCGATTTGCACAAATTGTGCCACAATCGCGCCAATAGTACAGTATTATGTGAACCTTATCAACAAATATCGTGCCCCGATTTTTCCTCATCGTGCCCCGATTTTTTGCGAATCAAAACTCCCAGAACCTTCTCGAAATCGTGCCACGATTTTTGCCCACCTTCAATCATCAATTTGACATTTATCAATCACCTCATTGTAAATTATTCCCATAAGTAACTTTATCATCCTTCTAAACCATTACCCTCTTAGGATTTTGCCTTGTCTACCACGAAAGGCTAACCAAATGGGGAAAATAATAACAAAATGGATAAAAATGACCTTTAATGACCAAAAATATTTTAATACGAGATCCTTACAAAAGTTAAAAGATCAATACTTTTTTTTTAGAAAAAAAAGAGAAGTCAAGTGATCGATTGAGTGATCAAAAGACAAATACACACATGGATATACTTAAAAGAAATTTTATATTCTAGTTTTAAAAAGGATTTGGATTGACATAAACATAGATTTAATTGTTTTACATTATAAAATGACCAAACAATATTCCATTAATTACATAAAAATGAGAAAAAAATATGGGTACAAGTCACAAGTTTGTGTATGCTATCATCCTATTTATTCATACAGCTCTTGTTCTAAGTGGAAACTTTTTCGAATTCTTTCACAAGTGCACTCAGGACAGTGATTGTCCATCTCTTTATTGTAGAAACAAGGCTGAACTTCCAAAGTGTATTGGGGGGTTCATGTGTCGCTGTCCTGATGTTTAGTAGGTCAGTTGACAAATAATTTTCTTAATTTAAAACTTATAATTTTATTTTACCGTGTTAAAATTCTTTGACAGATGCATACACATACATAAAGAAAGGGGAAATATTGTTTGCTTTTACAAGATATACATGTAAAATTAAAATGTCACTGCAGACTTATAACTGAACTGTAATATATATATATATATATATATATATATATATATATATATATATATATATATATGTGAATAAAGGAAATATGATTTTATAATGTAATCATTTATTCTAGTTTTTTGGTATATTTATCCTTCCTTTATTGTAGTCCTACATTTCACTGGTGAACAGATATTATCGTGCATTTTAATTGTATTATGCATACAATTTATAAGCACACAACTCATGAATCTATTAGATATTCATTTTCTTTATAATAAAAGAAATAAAATACAGCTACATTCATTTTGTTGTACATGTAACTCACATCTAAACCATAAATAATATTTGCTCTGTACCACAAAAATTGACATAGTACGTCATTTTGCAGAAAATAAGAAGTTATAAAGGAAGGAATAAAATAGCAATTTTATCAAATTAATCTCATTAACTTCTTTTTTGAAAAAGCAAAATATATTAATAAGCTCCAAATCAAGCACAAGACGTACAAGAACCAATCGAAATTACCACCAGTTTACAAGTTCTTTGGAGAAAAAAGAACATTAAAAAAATAAGTGTTTTAAGTTCTCTTCTTCTCCACACCTTGCAACACATCCGTGCTAATTATTGCTCTCTTGGACAAGCTAGTTGTCTTTCAATGGAATTCTGTTTTGAAACACTTGCCAAGCACACACTGCCACTTTTAACGGAATAAATTTTTCCCGGGAAGCTGCACCCCCACATTGTTGTCTTCCGTTAAGACATTATATGCGACGGGTCCACTCCCCACACCACACAATCATTGTCTCCTTCTGAGAAAATGACAGCTTCTATCTCCTATCTAAGATGTTGCAACCATAGTCAGATGGTTCGGACTTAATCGGTACGCTTTTTGAGTTCGTGGTATGTTCAAATATAATAATTGGTACATTACTATTAAAAAAGATATTGAATGCATTGGATAATATTAAAATATTTGCTAATGAGTGCCCCAATCACTTTTTAAAAACTTTAAATGGTAATTATTAAAAAAAAAACCGTTTTCCACATTACGCTCTCTTCAACACCTAAAATCCCATCTCCACATGTTACCCTCTAACTTCCTCAATTCTGCCACATTCACCTCCTTATTCACCGAAACGCCTAAACGTTCAAAAGAGAGTTCCTACACCATCCCCCATTTTCTACTAATGTAATTGGAGAACCAATTTTGATTGTTTCCCATGCCCCTTATTTCCACATCCACTACATCTCTTAACCACAATGAAATCCCCCTCCCGTCTATTCTAATTTTCCCTTCATACTCACCATATTTACTCTTAAGAACTTTATACCACAAACTACCCTTTTCCACGATTAGCCTCCACACCCACTTGATTAATAAAGCTCAATTGAACGCTCTTATATTTTTTATACCTAACCCACCCTTTTCCTTATCCTTGCAAACTTTTTCCCATTTGACCCAGTTCGCTCTCCTCACTCCCACCCCATAGGAATTGCTTAAATAAGGATAGTTTAGAGATAATACATGAAGGAGCTCTGAAAAAAGATAGATAAAACACTAGCGTTGCAGACAAGACTGACCGTAATAAGACAACCCTTCCTTCCATAGATAAATTTTGACTATATGTTCCTCACCTTATTAATAATTGGCTCCCACATGCTTAGCCGCCTCAGAATTTCCACCACAGGCAGACCCAAGTACAAAAAAGGTATATCGCCTAGTCTACACTTCAACATAGTAGCCGCTCCACAAAGCCAAGATCTTTGAACGTTCACCCCCACCAGCCTATTTTTATGAAAATTTACCTTTAAACCCGATAATAATTCAAAAAGATGCAATATTGCCTTTATCAAAAAAAATATTTTCTTCTGTGTTTGGCCCCATTAACAATGTGTCATCAGCGAACTAAAGATGTGACACTACCACATTCTGATCTCCGAATTGGTATCCCTCGAATTTTCCTACCTCCATTGCTTTCCTCATCATCATTCCTAGCCCTTCCACTGCAATTAAGAACAAAAACAAGGATAGAGGGTCTCCTTGCCTCAACCTTCTCCCTACCCCCAAATTCCTTGGTAGGACTTCCATTCACCAAAATCAACACAGACGCTGAGTTTAGTCATTCCTTAATCCAATTCCTCAATTTGTCACAAAATCCTATTTTCAACATGATATATTGTAAATACTGCCAATTAACATAATCATATGTCTTTTTGAAATCGACCTTAAACAATATCGTTTTTTTTTCACTTTCTTTTTGCTTCATCCACCAATTCATTAGCTATTAAGATTTCACCCAACATTTGTCTCCTTTTTACAAAAGCTGATTGATTTTCCGCAGTCACCTTTTCTACGATCCCCCTTAATCTATTCGCCAAAATCTTCGATTGGACTTTATACATAGACCCAATTAGTGAAATGAAAATCTTCAATTCTCTGTGGGCTATCTTTTTTTCGAATCACGTCTATGAATGAGCTATTTCCTCCCTTCACAATGTGACTGATCTTGTGAAATTCAGTTAAAAACCTTAATAAATCACCCTTGATATCTTCCTATAATTCATTTAGGAAACCAAAAGAAACTCCATCAGGTCCCAGACTTTTCGATTCTTCACAATCCGACACAGCTTCTTTGATCTTTTCTTATCTAAACTTTGTTGTAAGACTCAAATTGTCTGCTTCGCTAATGGTTTCGAATGTGCAATTATTCAAAGTTAATCTACTGTTTCCTTTGTTGCTGAAGTGATTATGGAAATATTGTTGAATTTCTTTCTTCAACCCCTCCACCGATGTCACTCTTCCTTCTTCTAACTCTAAACTTCAAATTTCATTCCCTCTTCTTCTTTTGATAACACATCCATGAAAGGATTTTGAGCTAGCATCACCCTCTTTCAACCATTTCTGTTTTTCTCTTTGTTGGAGAATGCTACGTAAATCTGATAGCTTGAACAAATTAGCATTATTATCTCTTAACACTTCCCTCTTCGCCCCTGAAAGCTCCTCGAACTCACCCTTTTTTCAATTTTATTTATTTATTTTTTCACCTCTGCATTCCTCTCTCCAGGATTTTTGATGTGCCTCATATGTCACTCCCTTAGAGATACCTTCACCCTTTTTAATTTGTCCTTCAGCACGTACGTGCCCCATCCTTCAATATTCAACTCCCCCCATAGTTTCATTACCATATTTTGGTATCCCTCCAACTTACTCCAACAGTTAATCATTCTAAACGGTTTGGGTCCCCAATCTACCACATGCTCCTTCAACAAAATTTGACAATGATCGGATAACTCCATATCTAACCCCCATTTAGATACTTTAGGTCACGCATTACACTGTCCCTCCGAAAGCAGGAATCTATCCAATTGACTCATTGTTGTATCTCCTGATATATACCATGTAAATCTTCTTCCCGTTAGAGGTAAATCTATTGCCTCTGAATCAAAGATGAAATTATCAAACAACGTCATATCACCATTATGTTGATAGGATCCTACCCCCTTTCTCTCTTGCTCATTTCTCACATAATTAAAGCCCCCCACCAAGCACCACCTCTTATTTCTATGTTATTCTAGCACCGCCAAGAACTCCTCCAATGATTCTTTCTTCTTTCCCGCATCACACGGTTCACATACTTTTATAGTTGATACACTTAATTTTTCTTTTCCCCACAACCCATCAACACAAAAGAAATAGATTCCCACAATTGTGTTGGATACCTCAAACATTTTTGCATCCCATAATGAAATTAACTCACCAAAACGTTCGACTACAAGTTTGAATGCAAATCCACACTTTTGGATACCCATAGCCTTGCACAATCAGTCATCCAGACATATTTCATTTTTTACTCTTGAATGCACACCATCACCGGTTTATGCTTCAAAATGAGATTCTGAATCCCACTTTTCTTCGCGCTTCCCCCTTAAATCTCTTACATTATAAGACATAATCATTGTTAGATGATTAGCACTCCTACGCCTATGTTAAAGAACCATATCATGATTCTTCAGCTGCAACAACAGTTTGTCCAACCACTGCGCCGATATCTCTTGCTTCAATATTAATAAGCTCTTCAAGCACATCTTCACCCTCCCCTTGTCTCACAAAACCAACACCTTTACCAAAATCCCATGCTTCATTCCCTACTTCCACAACATTTTCATGTTTTATCACTCAATTTCTCCAATTGATATTACTATCAGAGATAGCCAAACCTGATAATGAATGAGTTTGATTTACTCCCCCATCTTTTTCCTTCTTTGTTCCTTTAGATCTTCTTCTTTTATTTATTTTTCTTTTTCCTGTCACACTTCTCTCTCCCTGAACCACCTTATGGCTTGAAAATTTCATAAATCCTAGACTCCCTTGAATTATATCTACTACTTCTTTAGTTCCAGAGTTGCCAACATCCATCCCCGTTCGTCAACAAACAACATATTCATATATGTAAGGATTTTTTTCTCGAAGTTGCATTCCACATATGGACTACTCAAACCTTCAATCTCATATTCGTGTTTCATGCAACTATAGCAGAAATTGGAGTAAACATGGCAGACATGATTGAGTTGTGATTTTTTTCTTTTTTAAACAGAGAAGTAAAAATTGAATACGTAGTAAGAACACTGAATTTTTTTAAAAGCAAATATTGTGAGATAAGAATTCCTAAAGGTATCTAATGATATCCAAAAATATTGGAAACATATTGAGATAAAAAAAATGTTGTTGCTTCTTTTATTTTTTAAATATAACATTTCTACGTAGAATGATACAATTATTTCCCACAATACACCTAAAATGGGTCTGGAAGCGATGATAAAAGGATAGAAGATAAAAAGAATATAATAAAACTTCTTAAGGTGATGAAAGCATCTCAAACATAGGCCAAAGAGGAAAGAAAAGATGTCTGCAATACTAAAAAATTGTAAAAGAAGCAACCTATAATCACTTCCCGTTACTGCTTCCATGATCCTTTATAAGCCATCAAAAGGACTCGATAATAATCGGAGAGTTAGAACCATAAGAATAACAATTACAAATAATGATTAAATTAAAGAGCAATCAATGTCAAGTAACTCATGGATTTTGAAATCATTTCAATTGTAACTTACGCACAAATAGTTCTGAATGATGCTAAAAATGTGTTTAAGAGCATCAATCGCATTCATTGGTAAGGTGAAAAGTAGTGAATTTAAAAAATCATAATCGTTTGTCTTTCAAAAATTAGAAGGTGTCATGAACAGATGTGGGAGGGAAAAATTATGATGACATGATAAAATTGTGATGCACGGGTATTTTATAACACAAAATAATTTAATGAAAATACTTCAAGACAACGTACAACAACACAATTGGCATGGAAAATGACAAGGATAGGTCCATCAAAGAGTATATAGTGTTTGATTCATATACACTTCAAACAAGCATAGTGAAGCTAGATATCACTACTGCTCAGTTTGAGTTCAAATCCTTGATGTTTCAGATGTTGCAAACCATTGGCCAAATTTTAGGAGCAGTCACCAATGATCATCATCTACACTTGAAGCAATTCACGGAAAAGGCAGAGAATTTCAAGATCCCAGATGTAGAAGATAATGCATTCAAGCTCAGATTGTCCCCCTATTCTCTTAATGTAAGAGACATATCCTAGTTAAACTCTTTGGAACCTTATTATGTCGCTACATGGAGAGAACTTGCAGAGAAGTTCTTGGTGAAGTACTTTCCTCCGGTTCTTAATTCAAGAAAGAGAAATGATATAACCTATTTCAAGCAAACAAACAAAGAAACTCTTTTTGAAACATGAGAAAGTTTCATATAATTGTTAAGAAGGTATCCCAATCATGGGATACTTGTGTGCATAGAATGGATACCATCTGGAGGAGCGTTGTTGAGTAAGTCTTGTCAATAGTGTTAAGATTTGGTAGAAACTATAGCTTCTAATAGCTACCGTTGGCCTACTGAACAAATGTATGCGCAACGCAAAGCTACGACTCATGTCTCTATTGAAAAGAAAGTACCATGTCTTTACCAAGTGTCTGAAGATACAACTTTCATTGCACAATTATCCTAACTAACTAACTATGTAAAGAAGCTTGGAACCAAAGATGCATCGTTAAATGATGAAAATACAACTTCAGAGCCTATCATAGTGGTGCCTGCGACAACCAACGCTATATCGTGTGTTTGTGTGAGTGGGGACATGTTTGTGATGAATGTTCTGGGAATCCAAATTTTGTCAACTATGTTGGTACTCGGCCTAATAGGTCTTACAACCCCTATTCCAATACATACAATCCTTGTTCGGGAGATTATCCTTATTTCTCACGTGGTGGTCAGAAGAAGAATGCTCAAGCAACAAAGCAAAATTCTCCGGCAAAGAGTGCTTTTCAAGAAAGCATGGAAAATATGTTCAAGGAGTTATTTACTAAATATGAATCCACCAGCTCAAAGACTCATAAGGCCTTTGTATTTATAGTTGTAACACAAAAGACCATGGAAAATCAACTTGGGCATATTCACAAAGTTGTATCTAACATGCCCCTTAGCTCTCTACCTAGTCAACCTGAAGAAGCAGTTTCTAAGAAGAAAAAGGACCAAGTTAATTCAATTGGGCTCAGAAGCGGTAAGGGGATCAAAAGTGCTAAGAAGGAAAGTGAACTAGCTGTAAACCAAAGTCCTTTAACCTGAAAAGAAGTCAACCCCAATTACGACGTAGAGATGTCAAACGTTGTAGCTCCAAGATCAACTGAAGTAGACATAAAGAACATTATATATCTTAAGTCTACTAAAGGGGAGAAGCACACCGCTGCAGTTCCAACATCCAAGGATATGACTTCTAGTTCAAAGGTGCATCTCAACAGGATTATTATATGATGCCTGCACCACACATTTTGTGAAGGTTAGTGAAAATGTCTATGGAGAAGTAGTATAAGAAATTTGTTGAAGTATTAAGGCACCTGCATATCAATATTCCTTTAATTGAAGCTTTACAACAAATGCCAAATTATATATGCAAAGTTTCTTAAGGATACTATTGCAAAGAGGAAAAGACTTTGGATATTTTGAAATTGTGGCCATGACAACTGAGATTAGCATGTTGATTAAGCACAAGATCTCTGCAAAGATGAAAAATCTAGGGAGCTTCACTATTCCTTGTTCTATAGGTGGAGTTTATTGTGGTCTGGCACTTTGTGACCTAAAGGCTACCATCAATATGATGCCTAAGTAAATTTTCAAGCAATTGAGAATTGGAAAAGACAAGCCTACTGTTTTTAATATTTAACTTGTTGACAAATCTTTACTACACCCATAAGGGAGGATTAATTATGTGCTTGTGCAAGTGGATAAATTGGTGTTCCTACCTAGTAGACTTTATCATACTAGATTTTGATGATAATGCTAACATTTCTATTCTTCTAGTGAATCCATTCTTTACAACTAGAATAACGTTGATAGATGTATACAAAGCAGAGCTAACTGTGAGAGCGAATGACTAGAAGGTTACCTTTAAAATTCCAGAGACATGTGATTCTCAGATGAATGTTTAGAAGAAGTTTCAATGATCAAGGATGTGCATCACCTGGCTGACAAGCATCTAAGTAAGCATAATAATATCCTAGAGTTTTAACATTTTGACAACTTGGATCAAGATGTTTTGGAAATTTCTGAAGCCTTTGGACTAGAGTCACAAAACGCAAGGCTTTGGGGGTAGGAATTATGAATCACTTGAATTAACAAGTGATAACTTGAAGGGTCATCTGCTCTATATTGAGGAACCACCAAGTCTAGAGCTCAAGAAGCTCCCTCCTTATTTCAAGTATGTTTATCTAGGGGATAAGGATACTTTTCTAGTAATCATCTCATCACTCATGGATTCCACTCAAGAGGAGTTGCTATTGTATGTTTCGAGGAAGCATCACAGAGATATAGCGTGGAAGATGTCAGATATAAAAGGTATTAGCCCCTCTATTTGCATGCATAGGATTTTGCTAGAAGATGGATCTAAGAATAACATTGTAGCACATAGAAGATTGAATTCTATCGAGAAGGAAATTATAAGGAATTAGATCATCAAATGGTTAGATGCAAGTATTATCTATCAAATTTCAATTAATGTATGGGTTAGTCTAGTATAATGTATGCCCAAGAAGATAACAGTCAATGTAGTCATAAATGATAAGAATTAATTGGTTCCAACGAGAATTTTCGCTGGTTGGAAGATATGTATGGACTACAAGAAACTGAACAAGTCAATAAGGAAATATCATTTTCCTTTTCCTTCTAATTTATTGATCAAATGTTAAAGAAATTGGTAGAACAAGAGTTAAATCATTTCTTAGATGGCTATTCATGATACAATTAGATACCTATATCCCCTGAAGATCAGCAGAATACAATCTTCACATGTCCCTATGACACCTCTGCTTTCAAAAGAATGTCATTTGGACTATGTAATGCTCCATCAACTTTTCATAGATGTAGGATGGCCTTGTTTTATAACTATATTTATATACTTTACTATAAAGCTTTTGAAAAATTAAGCCTAGACCCATAACACCTACAACCTTTCAAGTCCACGTGCAAGGATACATTACTATCAAAACCACCTTCGGGTTAGGGGCCAACGCCATAGCAATCTGAGCAAGATACTTGGTCATCAACTTTCCCAATTCATACAACATAATCATATGACGCACTTCCCTTAACATGTTAAGAGCTTCCTTGTCAACCTTACATTTGACCATGAAATATCCCCTAGACGAGGGGAGTGTAAAAACCATTAAGGGATACCAAGAGACGGCCAAAAGATGATACCAAAACAGCCAAAAAACATGACCCCATCACACCAAATCACATTGTCAACTTTATAGATCTGAATCCTAGATAATAAAACATGTATGAGCCCCTAGAAGCACCAAAGACCTGAAAGAGATCCAAATCAGACCGCAGCCTCACCAAACCACAAAGATTGAGACCACTCTGCAACCAGTATGGATGGCACAAGCCCAATGGCACCCGCAAAAAAATACCCATGATGGGGGGGGGGGGGGGGGGGGGGGTTAAATACCTGCATTGTTGGGTATGGGTATAATATTTATTTTGTTATTTATTATCTTTTTGTTGTTAAAGTACGGATAATAGACGCGGGTATGGACACTTAGATGCCCATAAGGTATGGGGACAGACACCAAACTTGTTACCCACCAGTGTATGGGCTCGGGTATGGGAATTTTTTATAAACGCAAGTATGCGGGTGGGGACTATAGTACTTTGTCCAAAGGATACTCATTGTCATCCTTAGCAGTTGATGAGAACAACTTGACCATTAACCTAAAAAGCAACTTAGACATGTTTTCCTGGAACCTGTCAGACATGCCAGGGATTGATATAGGAGTAATATGTCATCGCTTTGCCCTTAATCCTGGAATAAACCAGTAGTTCAAAGAAAAAGGAAAATAGGTGAGGAGAGAAGAAAGATTGTACATGAAGAGGTTAGGAAATTGAAAGATGCTCGTTTCACCAGAGAGATAAAATACCCAACATTGTTAGCCAACGTAGTCTTGGTAAAGAAAACATCTGGAAAATGACGAATGTGTGTTGTTTACACCGACCTAAATACCGCCTACCCAAAGGATCCCTACCCCCCTCGCAAACATTGACAGATTGATTAAAGGAGCCTTGCGATAAAAGACGTTGAGCTTCATGAATGTCTACTTAAGATACAACCAAATCAAGATGGATCCCTTGGACGCGCCCAAAACGACCTTCATGACAACTAATTACAACTACCATTACGAAGTAATGCCATTTTGTCTCAAAACTCTGACGCCACATACCAAAGATTGATGGACACAATGTTTTCATAACAGATTGGGATGAATCTAGAAGTTTACATTCATGACATGGTCGCCAAGACCACAGAAGGAAAAAACCACTGCAAAGACCTAGAAGACATCCTGCAAACAGTGCGGAGATATAACATGCACCTTAACCCAGCCAAATGTTCATTTGGAGTATGATGACAACTCATCAAACATTATTTTCCACATATTTTTTAGTCATTTTATTTAGGTTTTGATCTAATTTAGAGGAGTTTTAGAACGATTGCCTATGGTTTATGAGACATTTTGTAATATTTTCATTTCAAGTCATGTAATTCTAGTTTTTCCGGTAACCAAACAGTTCTTAGGTGTTTTTGATGTAATTCAATGCAAAATCATGTAAATCGACAAAGCAAAGCACCTCGCAAGGATTTGAAAAGATAATGGATGAATATTCAAGAGGCCTCTGAAGACATTACAAGATGGAGAAATTCTATTCTATGTCTCAAGACAAGTTCCAAGAAAGAAACAACTCAAAAGACAAAGAAACTAGCAAAAAAAAGGTCTGGAAGCCTTTGAGAGTGATGTATGCACCCCCGGGGGTGCGCCAAAGCAGTGTAGAATTGCACTACTAAAGGTGCATGCGCGAGGCATGCCCTTCCACGCGTGAGGCGCATGCGCGACAGGGAGATTCTGGATGTGGGTTTGGTGAAAAAGCCCAGTTTTTAGCCTAAACCCACTTGAAAATCAGCCTATAAACACAACTCCTCTCATTTACAATTATTCATTTAGAATGAGCAGCTCAAGAGGAAGGCATGGCTAGGCTCTTCAACGAAGGAGTCTCTATCATCATCTTAGTATTTCTTTTGTAATGTTGTCTTTAGTTATCATGAGTAGCTAAACCCTAATTGAGTAGGGTTCTAAAGATGAACCTCTATTTATTTGTTGGATCTTTTTAATTCAAGTTTCTTATTTAGTTATGTTATAATTTCTATTTAATCTTCTTATGCAAAAGTTTTAATGCTTTCATTGATTTAAGGAGAGTGACATACCTAGGGACGGTGTCTGATCATAGAATAGACCAAAAACTCAGTTCCAAACATTGCATCTTAATTTTACTCTTTTCCCCTTGGTAAGGTAGACGAGATAGGGGTGTAGTTTTTAGAACTATCAAGGTAGAGAGTATGTAATTTTACGGGGTGCATCCGGGTGGAGTAACCCCGAAATACATCTCCCATCTTACCGGTGAAATTCCTATCATATCAGGCTAACACCGGACTCCTCTTTCCTTTTGTGTGGCTGTCCTCGCGGACGGTAACTTCACCGTTCCAGCTGTCATTTAAGATGGTAACTTCACCGGAACCCCCTGTATTCTAACTAATGAGACTACAAGAGACACATTAACTTTTCTTGACTATGATGCGTAGCTGTCCTCACGGACGGTAACTTCACCATTCCAGAATAGTCTGGAACCCCCTGTATACTAACTAACGAGCATACAAGAGACACATCAAGCCCTTTTTATATTAACTTGTTCTTATTCTTTATACATATATACATATAACTTATAACTTATGCATATCTGATGCATTCTTTAAGTAATCATTCTTAAATGCTTAACCTATAAAAAGGTTCTTAACTTTGAACATTGAATCATTCCTTGTGCCTACGCACACTTAATTGAGTGCATCATAAATTTACTATTCTAAGTACATTCTCATTCACATTAACACTTAAGGAATTCTAACCGTACCCTTAGCATACATCACTCTTAAGGATGAAACTTTGCACAAAAGCTTCCATAACTTAAATAACCTTTGTTCTTGCATCTCTAATGCTTTGCCGAGTCCTTGATCATTCATTCCTTAAATGTTGAAAAACTTCCAGATATGTCAAAAATGGTGTTTTTCTTAGAAATTAGGGTTTTCAT
Source organism: Medicago ruthenica (assembly GCA_018208015.1). Classification (NCBI taxonomy): domain Eukaryota; kingdom Viridiplantae; phylum Streptophyta; class Magnoliopsida; order Fabales; family Fabaceae; genus Medicago; species Medicago ruthenica. The sequence goes on from WNNG01000641.1 coordinate 408,723, forward strand.
TGAAAATGGTTACCATATGCCTCGCCTAACGCGTACACAGCTCACTGGACGAAGCAGAACAGCCCTGGAGGACTGCCTTAACTCGCCCAGCGAGCTGCATCTCGCCATGGCGAGTTGATATAGGCAAAAATATTAAAAACTCGCTGCAAGCTCGCCCCGAGCTCACCGGGCGAGTTTGACAGCACATAAAAAGTTCAAAACGTAATTTTCCACCATTCTTGACATATCTAAGCATACCCAGGCATCATAACAGCATAAGGAATGAATTTCTAATGCAAATTGATTGTTTAAAACATGATTGAACAAGGAATTGGCAAGCAAAAGAAATTAGGGGCACAAATTTTCTAAACTTAGCTCAAATTATAATTTACACTCAAACTTACTCAAAGCGGGTTCTAAAACCCTAGGGAGCTCACCTTAAACCTTGATTATTGCTTGATTGCTTACTTGCCAACTTTCCCACAAAACCCTAGCTTCCAATTCCTTTATCCTTTCTTGTTTTCTTGACCTCAAAGACCCAAGAATCACAAATTGAGCTTGCTTGCAAGGATTAGGCAAGGTTTGATAATTAAATGAGTGGATGAAGTTTGAAGAATAGCTATGGGAAGGAGGAAGATGGCGTGGGAGAGTAGAGGAAGAGAGAAGAAAATTCTAGAGAGAAGGAAGAATGAGGAAAGTGGGGGAAATTTTGGGGTATTTGGCTTTTATAGCCTAAGCCTCAAAATTACAAAAATGTCATTCCTTATGAAATATCTCTGATACATTGTCTCAAAAATGATAAATATTCAAGTCTTAAGCGGGATATTACAAGAAGAATAGAAGAAGGAGGAGGAGGAGGAGAAGAAGAAGAAGAAGAAGAAGAAGAAAGAGAAGAAGAGAAGAAGAAGAAGAAGAAGAAGAAGAAGAAGAAGAAGAAGAAGAAGAAA